>BSBM01001509.1:0-485427 GCA_027924585.1 Larix kaempferi
AAATTTAGCATAGATTTGGATGTCCCGTTGGTAGACAAATGCGCACGCCAACTTTCGTCACATTACGAGCTAATTTCACACCCTTTAAGCTCAAGTCGAGCGAAAATGCACGGTCAAGTTTCAAATTTGACCAACTTCTCGGAATTGCAAAATTGAGCATAGATTTGGATGTCCCGTTGGTAGACAAATGCGCACGCCAACTTTCATGACGTTCCGAGCTATTTTCTCCCGCTTTAAGCCCAAGTCTAGCGAAAACGCACGATCGAGTTTCAACTTTGACCAACTTCTCGGAATTGAAATTTGAGAATAGTTTTGGATGTCCCATTGGTAAACAAGCGTCAATACCAACTTTCGTGACGTTCTGAGTTATTTTCTAACCCTTTAAGCCTAAGTCTAGCGAAAACACACGGTCGAGTTTCGAATTTGACCAACTTCTCGGAATTAGAAATTGAGCATAGATTTGGATGTCCCGTTGGTAGACAAATGCGCACGCCAACTTTCGTCACATTACGAGCTAATTTCACACCCTTTAAGCTCAAGTCGAGCGAAAACGCACGGTCGAGTTTCGAATTTGCCCAACTTCTCGGAATTGAAAATTGAGCATAGATTTGGATGTCCCGTTGGTAGACAAATGCGCACACTAACTTTCGTGATGTTCCGAGCTATTTTCTCACCCTTTAAGCCTAAGTCTAGCGAAAATGCACGGTCGATTTTCCACTTTGACCAACTTCTTGGAATTTAAATTTTAGAATGGATTTGGATGTCACATTGGTAGAGGAGCGTGCACGCCAACTTTCGTGACGTTCCGAGCTATTTTCACGTCCTTTAAGCCCAATTCTAGCGAAAACGCACAGTCAATTTTCAACTTTGACCAACTTCTCGAAATTGAAATTTGAGAATAGTTTTGGATGTCCCATTGGTAGACAAGCGTCCACACCAACTTTCGTGACGTTCCGAGCTATTTTCTCCCCCTTTAAGCCCAAGTATAGCGAAAACGTACAGTCGAGTTTCGAATTTGACCAACTCCTCGGAATTAAAAATTGAGCATAGATTTGGATGTCCCGTTGGTAGACAAATGCGCACGCCAACTTTCGTGACATTTCGAACTATTTTCTCACCCTTTAAGCCCAAGTCTAGTGAAAATGCACGGTCGATTTTCAACTTTCACCAACTTCTCGGAATATAAATTTGAGAATAGATTTGGATGTCACATTGGTAGAGGAGCGTGCACGCCAACTTTCGTGACGTTCCGAGCTATTTTCACGTCCTTTAAGCCCAATTCTAGCGAAAACGCACGGTCAATTTTCAACTTTGACCAACTTCTCGGAATTGAAATTTGAGAATGGATTTGGATGTCCCATTGGTAGACAAGCGTCCACACCAACTTTCATGACGTTCCGAGCTATTTTCTCCCCCTTTAAGCCCAAGTCTAGCGAAAACGCACGGTCGAGTTTCGAATTTGACCAACTTTTGGGAGTTGAAATTTGAAAATAGATTTGGATGTCCCGTTGGTAGACAAGTGCACATGCCAACTTTCGTGACGTTACGAGCTATTTTCCTCGGCTTTAAGCCCAACTCTAGCGAAAACGCACGGTCGAGTTCGAATTTGACCAACTTCTCGGAATTGAAAATTGAGCATAGATTTGGATGTCCCGTTGGTAGACAAATGCGCACGCCAACTTTCGTGACATTTCGAACTATTTTCTCACCCTTTAAGCCCAAGTATAGTGAAAATGCACGGTCGATTTTCAACTTTGACCAACTTCTCGGAATATAAATTTGAGAATAGATTTGGATGTCACATTGTTAGACGAGCGTCCACGCCAACTTTCATAATGTTCCGAGCTATTTTCACTCCCTTTAAGCCCAAGTCTAGCGAAAAAGCACGATCGAGTTTCAACTTTAATGAACTTCTCGGAATTGAAATTTGAGAATAGTTTTGGATGTCCCATTGGTAGACAAGCGTCCACACCAACTTTCGTGACGTTCCTAGCTATTTTCTCCCCCTTTAAGCCCAAGTATAGCGAAAACGTACAGTCGAGTTTCGAATTTGACCAACTCCTCGGAACTAAAAATTGAGCATAGATTTGGATGTCCCGTTGGTAGACAAATGCGCACGCCAACTTTCGTGACATTTCAAACTATTTTTTCACCCTTTAAGCCCAAGTCTAGTGAAAATGCACGGTCGATTTTCAACTTTCACCAACTTCTCGGAATATAAATTTGAGAATAGATTTGGATGTCACATTGGTAGAGGAGCGTGCACGCCAACTCTCGTGACGTTCCGAGCTATTTTCACACCCTTTAAGCCCAATTCTAGCGAAAACGAACGGTAAATTTTCAGCTTTGAACAACTTCTCGGAATTGAAATTTGAGAATAGATTTGGATGTCCCATTGGTAGACAAGCATCCACACCAACTTTCGTGACATTCCGAGCTATTTTCTTCCCATTTAAGCCCAACTCTACAGAAAACGCACGGTCGCGTTTCATCTTTGACCAACTTCTCGAAATTGAAAATTGAGAATAGATTTGGATGTCCCGTTTGTAGACAAAAGCGCACGCCAACATTCGTGACGTTCCGAGCTATTTTCACGTCCTTCAAGCCCAATTCTAGCGAAAACGCACGGTCGATTTTGAAATTTGAGAATCGATTTGGATGTCCCATTGGTAGACAAGCATCCACACCAACTTTCGTGACGTTCCGAGTTATTTTCTACCCCTTTAAGCCCAAGTCTAGCGAAAACGCACGGTCGAGTTTCGAATTTGACCAACTTCTCGGAATTGAAAATTGAGCATAGATTTGGATGTCCCATTGGTAGACAAATGCGCACGCCAGCTTTCGTGACGTTCCGAGCTATTTTCTCACCCTTTAAGCCTAAGTCTAGCGAAAATGCACTGTCGATTTTCAACTTTGACCAAGTTCTCGGAATTTAAATTTGAGAATAGATTTGGATGTCACATTGGTCGACAAGCGTCCACGCCAACTTTCATGACACTCCGAGCTATTTTCACACCCTTTAAGCCCAAGTCGAGCGAAAACGCATGATCGAGTTTCAACTTTGACCAACTTCTCCGAATTGAAATTTGAGAATAGTTTTGGATGTCCCATTGGTAGACAAGCGTCCACACCGTCTTTCGTGACGTTCCGAGCTATTTTCTCCCCCTTTAAGCCCAAGTCTAGCGAAAACGCACGGTCGAGTTTCGAATTTGACCAACTTCTCGGAATTGAAAATTGAGCATAGATTTGGATGTCCCGTTGGTAGACAAATGGGCACGCCAGCTTTCGTGACGTTCCGAGCTATTTTCTCGCCCTTTAAGCCCAACTCTAGTGAAAACGGACGGTAAATTTTCAATTTTGACCAACTTCTTGGAATTTAAATTTGAGAATAGATTTGGATGTCCCATTGGTAGACAAGCGTCCACACCAACTTTCGTGACATTCCGAGCTATTTTCTCGCCCTTTAAGCCCAAGTCTAGCAAAAACGCACGGTAAATTTTCAACTTTGACCAACTTCTTGGAATTTAAATTTGAGAATAGATTTGGATGTTCCATTCGTAGAAAAGCGTCCACACCAACTTTCGTGACATTCCGAGCTATTTTCTCGCCCTTTAAGCCCAAGTCTAGCGAAAACGCACGGTAAATTTTCAACTTTGACCAACTTCTTGGAATTTAAATTTGAGAATAGATTTGGATGTCCCATTGGTAGACAAGCGTCCACACCAACTTTCATGACATTCCGAGCTATTTTCATCCCATTTAAGCCCAACTCTAGCGAAAACGCACGATCGCGTATCATCTTTGACCAACTTCTCGGAATTGAAAATTGAGAATAGATTTGGATGGCCCATTGGTAGACAAGCGTCCACACCAACTTTCATGACGTTCCGAGCTATTTTCTCCCCCTTTAAGCCCAAGTCTAGCGAAAACGCACGGTCGAGTTTCGAATTTGACCAACTTTTGGGAGTTGAAATTTGAAAATAGATTTGGATGTCCCGTTGGTAGACAAGTGCACATGCCAACTTTCGTGACGTTACGATCTATTTTCCTCAGCTTTAAGCCCAACTCTAGCGAAAACGCACGGTCGAGTTCGAATTTGACCAACTTCTCGGAATTGAAAATTGAGCATATATCTGGATGTCCCATTGGTAGACAAATGCGCACGCCAACTTTCGTGACGTTCCGAGCTATTTTCTCACCCTTTAAGACTAAGTCTAGCGAAAACGCACGGTCGAGTTTCGAACTTGACCAACTTCTCGGAATTAAAAATTCAGCATAGATTTCGATGTCCCGTTGGTAGACAAATGCACACGCCAACTTTCGTCACATTACGAGCTAATTTCACACCCTTTAAGCTCAAGTCGAGCGAAAATGCACGATCGAGTTTCGAATTTGACCAACTTCTCGGAATTGAAAATTGAGCATAGATTTGGATGTCTCGTTGGTAGTCAAATGCGCACGCCAACTTTCGTGACGTTCCGAGCTATTTTCTCCCCCTTTAAGCCCAAGTCTAGCGAAAACGCACGATCGAGTTTCACCTTTGACCAACTTCTCGGAATTGAAATTTGAGAATAGTTTTGGATGTCCCATTGGTAGACAAGCGTCCACACCAACTTTCGTGACGTTCCGTGCTATTTTCTCACCCTTTAAGCCTAATTCTAGTGAAAACACACGGTCGAGTTTCGAATTTGACCAACTTCTCGGAATTAGAAATTGAGCATAGATTTGGATGTCCCGTTGGTAGACAAATGGGCACGCAACCTTTCGTCACATTACGAGCTATTTTCACACCCTTTAAGCTCAAGTCGAGCGAAAACGCACGGTCGAGTTTCGAATTTGACCAACTTCTCGGAATTGAAAATTGAGCATAGATTTGGATGTCCCGTTGGTAGACAAATGCGCACGCTAACTTTCATGACGTTCCGAGCTATTTTCTCACCCTTTAAGCCTAAGTCTAGCGAAAATGCACGGTCGATTTTCCACTTTGACCAACTTCTGGGAATTTAAATTTTAGAATGGATTTGGATGTCACATTTTTAGACGAGCGTCCACGCCAACTTTCGTAATGTTCCGAGCTATTTTCACTCCCTTTAAGCCCAAGTCTAGCGAAAACGCACGATCGAGTTTCAACTTTGACGAACTTCTCGGAATTGAAATTTGAGAATAGTTTTGGATGTCCCATTGGTAGACAAGCGTCCACACCAACTTTCGTGACGTTCCGAGCTATTTTATCCCCCTTTAAGCCCAAGTATAGCGAAAACGTACAGTCGAGTTTCGAATTTGACCAACTCCTCGGAATTAAAAATTGAGCATAGATTTGGATGTCCCGTTGGTAGACAAATGCGCACGCCAACTTTCGTGACATTTCGAACTATTTTCTCACCCTTTAAGCCCAAGTCTAGTGAAAATGCACGGTCGATTTTCAACTTTGACCAACTTCTCGGAATATAAATTTGAGAATAGATTTGGATGTCACATTGGTAGACGAGTGTGCACGACAACTCTCGTGACATTCCGAGCTATTTTCACACCCTTTAAGCCCAATTCTAGCGAAAACGAACGGTAAATTTTCAGCTTTGAACAACTTCTCGGAATTGAAATTTGAGAATAGATTTGGATGTCCCATTGGTAGACAAGCATCCACACCAACTTTCGTGACATTCCGAGCTATTTTCTTCCCATTTAAGCCCAACTCTAGAGAGAACGCACGGTCGCGTTTCATCTTTGACCGACTTCTCGGAATTGAAAATTGAGAATAGATTTGGATGTCCCATTTGTAGACAAATGCGCACGCCAACATTCGTGACGTTCCAAGCTATTTTCACGTCCTTTAAGCCCAATTCTAGCGAAAATGCACGGTCGATTTTCAACTTTGACCAACTTCTCGGAATTGAAATTTGAGAATGGATTGGATGTCCCATTGGTAGACAAGCGTCCACGCCAACTTTCGTGAAGTTCCGAGCTATTTTCTCCCCCTTGAAGCCCAAGTCTAGCGAAAACGCACGGTCGAGTTTCGAATTTGACCAACTTCTCGGAATTGAAAATTGAGCATAGATTTGGATGTCCCGTTGGTAGACAAATGCGCACGCCAGCTTTCGTGACGTTCAGAGCTATTTTCTCACCCTTTAAGCCTAAGTCTAGCGAAAATACAGTGTCAATTTTCAACTTTGACCAACTTCTCAGAATTTAAATTTGAGAATAGATTTGGATGTCACATTGGTCGACGAGCATCCACGCCAACTTTCATGATGCTCCGAGCTATTTTCACACCCTTTAAGCCCAAGTCGAGCGAAAACGCATGATCGAGTTTCAACTTTGACCAACTTCTCGGAATTAAATTTGAGAATAGTTTTGGATGTCCCATTGGTAGACAAGCGTCCACACCGTCTTTCGTGACGTTCCGAGCTATTTTCTCCCCCTTTAAGCCCAAGTCTAGCGAAAACGCACGGTCGAGTTTCGAATTTGACCAACTTCTCGGAATTGAAATTTGAGCATAGATTTGGATGTCCCGTTGGTAGACAAATGCGCACGCCAGCTTTCGTGACGTTCCGAGCTATTTTCTCGCCCTTTAAGCCCAATTCTAGTGAAAACGCACGGTAAATTTTCAACTTTGACCAACTTCTTGGAATTTAAATTTGAGAATAGATTTGGATGTTCCATTGGTAGACAAGCGTCCACACCAACTTTCGTGACATTACGATCTATTTTCTCGCCCTTTAAGCCCAAGTCTAGCGAAAACGCACGGTAAATTTTCAACTTTGACCAACTTCTTGGAATTTAAATTTGAGAATAGATTTGGATGTCCCATTGGTAGACAAGCGTCCACACCAACTTTTGTGACATTCCGAGCTATTTTCTTCCCATTTAAGCCCAACTCTAGAGAAAACGCACGGTCGCGTTTCATCTTTGACCAACTTCTCGGAAATGAAAATTGAGAATAGATTTGGATGTCCCATTTGTAGACATGCGCGCACAGCAACTTTCGTGGCATTACGAGCTAATTTCACACCCTTTAAGCCCAAGTCTAGCAAAAACGCATGATCGAGTTTCAACTTTGACGAACTTCTCGAAATTGAAATTTGAGAATAGTTTTGGATGTCCCATTGGTAGACAAGCGTCCACACCAACTTTCGTGATGTTCCGAGCTATTTTCTCCCCCTTTAAGCCCAAGTCTAGCGAACACGCACGATCGAGTTTCAAGTTTGACCAACCTCTCGGAATTTAAATTTGCGAATAGATTTGGATGTCCCATTGGTAGACGAGCGTCCACGCCAACTTTCATGACATTTCAAGCTATTTTCATCCCATTTAAGCCCAACTCTAGCGAAAACGCACGATCGCGTATCATCTTTGACCAACTTCTCGGAATTGAAAATTGAGAATATATTTGGATGTCCCATTGGTAGACAAGCGTCCACACCAACTTTCATGACGTTCCGAGCTATTTTCTCCCCCTTTAAGCCCAAGTCTAGCGAAAACGCACGGTCGAGTTTCGAATTTGACCAACTTTTGGGAGTTGAAATTTGAAAATAGATTTGGATGTCCCGTTGGTAGACAAGTGCACATGCCAAATTTCGTGACGTTACGAGCTATTTTCCTCGGCTTTAATCCCAACTCTAGCGAAAACGCACGGTCGAGTTCGAATTTGACCAACTTCTCGCAATTGAAAATTGAGCATATATCTGGATGTCCCGTTGGTAGACAAATGCGCATGCCAACTTTCGTCACATTACGAGCTAATTTCACACCCTTTAAGCTCAAGTCGAGCGAAAATGCATGGTCGAGTTTCGAACTTGACAACCTTCTCGGAATTGAAAATTGAGCATAGATTTGGATGTCTCGTTGGAAGACAAATGTGCACGCCAACGTTCGTGACGTTCCGAGCTATTTTCTACCCCTTTAAGCCCAAGTCTAGCGAAAACGCGACGATCGAGTTTCAACTTTGACCAACTTCTCGGAATTGAAATTTGAGAATAGTTTTGGATGTCCCATTGGTAGACAAGCGTCGACACGAACTTTCGTGACGTTCCGAGCTATTTTCTCACCCTTTAAGCCTAAGTCTAGCGAAAACACACGGTCGAGTTTCGAGTTTGACCAACTTCTCGGAATTAGAAATTGAGCATGGATTTGGATGTCCCGTTGGTAGACAAATGCGCACGCCAACTTTCGTCACATTACGAGCTAATTTCACACCCTTTAAGCTCAAGTTTAGCGAAAACACACGGTCGAGTTTCGAATTTGACCAACTTCTCGGAATTGAAAATTGAGAATAGATTTGGATGTCCCGTTGGTAGACAAATGCGCATGCTAACTTTCGTGACGTTCCGAGCTATTTTCTCAGCCTTTAAGCCTAAGTCTAGCGAAAATGCACGGTCGATTTTCCACTTTGACCAACTTCTCAGAATTTAAATTTTAGAATGGTTTTGGATGTCACATTGTTAGACGAGCGTCCACGCCAACTTTCGTAATGTTCCGAGCTATTTTCACTCCCTTTAAGCCCAAGTCTAGCGAAAACGCACGATCGAGTTTCAACTTTGACGAACTTCTCGGATTTGAAATTTGAGAATAGTTTTGGATGTCCCATTGGTAGACAAGCGTCCACACCAACTTTCGTGACGTTCCGAGCTATTTTCTCCCCCTTTAAGCCCAAGTATAGCGAAAACGTACAGTCGAGTTTCGAATTTGATCAACTCCTCGGAAGTAAAAATTGAGCATAGATTTGGATGTCCCGTTGGTAGACAAATGCGCACGCCAACTTTCGTGACATTTCAAACTATTTTCTCACCCTTTAAGCCCAAGTCTAGTGGAAATGCACGGTCGATTTTCAACTTTGACGAACTTCTTGGAATATAAATTTGAGAATAGATTTGGATGTCACATTGGTAGACGAGCGTGGACGCCAACTCTCGTGACGTTCCGAGCTATTTTCACACCCTTTAATCCCAATTCTAGCGAAAACGAACGGTAAATTTTCAGCTTTGAACAACTTCTCGGAATTGAAATTTGAGAATAGATTTGGATGTCCCATTGGTAGACAAGCGTCCACACCAACTTTCGTGACGTTCCGAGCTATTTTCTCCCCCTTTAAGCCCAAGTCGAGCGAAAACGCACGGTCGAGTTTCGAATTTGACCAACTTCTCGGAATTGAAAATTGAGCATATATCTGGATGTCCCGTTGGTAGACATGCGCGCACAGCAATTTTCGTGACATTACGAGCTAATTTCACGTCCTTTAAGCCCAATTCTAGCGAAAACGCACGATCGAGTTTCAACTTTGACCAACTTCTCGGAATTTAAATTTGAGATTAGTTTTGGATGTCCCATTGGTAGACAAGCGTCCACACCAACTTTCGTGACGTTCCGAGCTATTTTCTCCCCCTTTAAGCCCAAGTCGAGCGAAAACGCACGGTCGAGTTTCGAATTTGACCAACTTCTCGGAATTGAAAATTGAGCATATATCTGGATGTCCCGTTGGTAGACAAATGCGCACGCCAACTTTCGTGACGTTCCGTGCTATTTTCTCACCCTTTAAGCCTAAGTCTAGCGAAAACGCACGGTCGAGTTTCGAATTTGACCAACTTCTCGGAATTAAAAATTGAGCACAGATTTGGATGTCCCGTTGGTAGACAAATGCGCACGCCAACTTTCATCACATTACGAGCTAATTTCACACCCTTTAAGCTCAAGTCGAGCGAAAATGCACGGTCGAGTTTCGAATTTGACCAACTTCTCGGAATTGAAAATTGAGCATAGGTTTGGATGTCTCGTTGGTAGACAAATGCGCACGCCAAATTTTGTGACGTTCCGAGCTATTTTCCCCCCCTTTAAGCCCAAGTCTAGCGAAAACGCACGATCGAGTTTCAACTTTGACCAACTTCTCGGAATTGAAATTTGAGAATAGTTTTGGATGTCCTATTGGTAGACAAGCGTCCACACCAACTTTCGTGACGTTCTGAGCTATTTTCTCACCCTTTAAGCCTAAGTCTAGCGAAAACACACGGTCGAGTTTCGAATTTGACCAACTTCTCGGAATTATAAATTGAGCATAGATTTGGATGTCCCGTTGGTAGACAAATGCGCACGCCAACTTTCGTCACATTACGATCTAATTTCACACCCTTTAAGCTCACGTCGAGTGAAAACGCACGGTCGAGTTTCGAATTTGACGTTCCGAGCTATTTTCTCACCCTTTAAGCCTAAGTCTGGCGAAAATGCACGGTCGATTTTCCACTTTGACCAACTTCTCGGAATTTAAATTTTAGAATGGATTTGGATGTCACATTGTTAGACGAGCATCCACGCCAACTTTCGTAATGTTCCGAGCTATTTTCACTCCCTTTAAGCCCAAGTCTAGCGAAAACGCATGATGGAGTTTCAACTTTGACGAACTTCTCGGAATTGAAATTTGAGAATAGTTTTGGATGTCCCATTGGTAGACAAGCGTCCAAACCAACTTTCGTGACGTTCCGAGCTATTTTCTCCCCCTTTAATCCCAAGTATAGCGAAAACGTACAGTCGAGTTTCGAATTTGACCAACTCCTCGGAATTAAAAATTGAGCATAGATTTGGATGTCCCGTTGGTAGACAAATGCGCACGCCAACTTTCGTGACATTTCGAACTATTTTCTCACCCTTTAAACCCAAGTCTAGTAAAAAGGAACGGTCGATTTTCAACTTTGACCAACTTCTCGGAATATAAATTTGAGAATAGATTTGGATGTCACATTGGTAGACGAGCGTGCACGCCAACTCTCGTGACGTTCCGAGCTATTTTCACACCCTTTAAGCCCAATTCTAGCGAAAACGAATGGTAAATTTTCAGCTTTGAACAACTTCTCGGAATTGAAATTTGAGAATAGATTTGGATGTCCCATTGGTAGACAAGCATCCAGACCAACTTTCGTGACATTCCGAGCTATTTTCTTCCCATTTAAGCCCAACTCTAGAGAAAACGCACGGTCGTGTTTCATCTTTGACCAACTTCTCGGAATTGAAAATTGAGAATAGATTTTGATGTCCCATTTGTAGACATGCGCGCACAGCAATTTTCGTGACATTACGAGCTAATTTCACGTCCTTTAAGCCCAATTCTAGCGAAAACGCACGATCGAGTTTCAACTTTGACCAACTTCTCGGAATTGAAATTTGAGAATAGTTTTGGATGTCCCATTGGTAGACAAGCGTCCACACCAACTTTTGTGACGTTCCGAGCTATTTTCTCCCCATTTAAGCCCAAGTCTAGCGAAAACGCACGGTCGAGTTTCGAATTTGACCAACTTCTCGGAATTGAAAATTGAGCATAGATTTGGATGTCCCGTTGGTAGACAAATGCGCACGCCAACTTTCGTCACATTACGAGCTAATTTCACACCCTTTAAGCTCAAGTCGAGCGAAAATGCACGGTCGAGCTTCGAATTTGACCAACTTCTCGGAATTGAAAATTGAGCATAGATTTGGATGTCTCGTTGGTAGACAAATGCGCACGCCAACTTTCGTGACGTTCCGAGCTATTTTCGAATTTGACCAACTTCTCGGAATTAAAAATTGAGCACAGATTTGGATGTCCCGTTGGTAGAGAAATGTGCACGCGAACTTTCGTCACATTACGAGCTAATTTCACACCCTTTAAGCTCAAGTCGAGCGAAAATGCACGGTCGAGTTTCGAATTTGACCAACTTCTCGAAATTGAAAATTGAGCATAGATTTGGATGTCTCGTTGGTAGAAAAATGCGCACACCAAATTTCGTGACGTTCCGAGCTATTTTCTCCCCCTTTAAGCCGAAGTCTAGCGAAAACGCACGATCGAGTTTCAACTTTGACCAACTTCTCGGAATTGAAATTTGAGAATAGTTTTGGATGTCCCATTGGTAGACAAGCGTCCACACCAACTTTCGTGACGTTCCGAGCTATTTTCTCACCCTTTAAGCCTAAGTCTAGCGAAAACACACGGTCGAGTTTCGAATTTGACCAACTTCTCGGAATTAGAAATTGAGCATAGATTTGGATATCCCGTTGGTAGACAAATGCGCACGCCAACTTTCGTCATATTACGAGCTGATTTCACACCCTTTAAGCTCAAGTCGAGCGAAAACGCACGGTCGAGTTTCGAATTTGACCAACTTCTCATAATTGAAAATTGAGCATAGATTTGGATGTCCCGTTGGTAGACAAACGCGCACGCTAACTTTCGTGACGTTCCGAGCTATTTTCTCACCCTTTAAGCCTAAGTCTAGCGAAAATGCACGGTCGATTTTCCACTTTGACCAACTTCTCGAAATTTAAATTTTAGAATGGATTTGGATGTCACATTGTTAGAAGAGCGTCCACGCCAACTTTCGTAATGTTCCGAGCTATTTTCACTCCCTTTAAGCCCAAGTCTAGCGAAAACGCACGATCGAGTTTCAACTTTGACGAACTTCTCGGAATTGAAATTTGAGAATAGTTTTGGATGTCCCATTGGTAGACAAGCATCCACACCAACGTTCGTGACGTTCCGAGCTATTTTCTCCCCCTTTAAGCCCAAGTATAGCGAAAACGTACAGTCGAGTTTCGAATTTGACCAACTCCTCGGAATTAAAAATTGAACATAGATTTGGATGTCCCGTTGGTAGACAAATGCGCACGCCAACTTTCGTGACATTTCGAACTATTTTCTCACCCTTTAAGCCCAAGTCTAGTGAAAATGCACGGTCGATTTTCAACTTTGACCAACTTCTCAGAATATAAATTTGAGAATAGATTTGGATGTCACATTGGTAGACGAGCGTGCACGCCAACTCTCGTGACGTTCCGAGCTATTTTCACACCCTTTAAGCCCAATTCTAGCGAAAACGAACGGTAAATTTTCAGCTTTGAACAACTTCTCGGAATTGAAATTTGAGAATAGATTTGGATGTCCCATTGGTAGACAAGCATCCACACCAACTTTCGTGACATTCCGAGCTATTTTCTTCCCATTTAAGCCCAACTCTAGAGAAAACGCACGGTCGCATTTCATCTTTGACCAACTTCTCGGAATTTAAAATTGAGAATAGATTTGGATGTCCCATTTTTAGACATGCGCGCACAGCAATTTTCGTGACATTACGAGCTAATTTCACGTCCTTTAAGCCCAATTCTAGCGAAAACGCACGGTCGATTTTCAACTTTGACCAACTTCTCGGAATTGAAATTTGAGAATGGATTTGGATGTCCCATTGGTAGACAAGCGTCCATGCCAACTTTCGTGACGTTCCGAGCTATTTTCTCCCCCTTTAAGCCCAAGTCTAGCGAAAACGCACGGTCGAGTTTCGAATTTGACCAACTTCTCGGAATTGAAAATTGAGCATAGATTTGGATGTCCCATTGGTAGACAAATGCGCACGCCAGCTTTCGTGACGTTCCGAGCTATTTTCTCACCCTAGCCTAAGTCTAGCGAAAATTCATTGTCGATTTTCAAATTTTACCAACTTCTCGGAATTTAAATTTGAGAATAGATTTGGATGTCACATTGGTCGACGAGCGTCCACGCCAACTTCAATGACACTCCGAGCTATTTTCACACCCTTTAAGCCCAAGTCGAGCGAAAACGCATGATCGAGTTTCAACTTTGACCAACTTCTCGGAATTGAAATTTGAGAATAGTTTTGGATGTCCCATTGGTAGACAAGCGTCCACACCAACTTTCGTGACATTCCAAGCTATTTTCTCGCCCTTTAAGCCCAAGTCTAGCGAAAACGCACGGTAAATTTTCAACTTTGACCAACTTCTTGGAATTTAAATTTGAGAATAGATTTGGATGTCCCATTGGTAGACAAGCGTCCACACCAACTTTTGTGACATTCCGAGCTATTTTCTTCCCATTTAAGCCCAACTCTAGAGAAAACGCACGGTCGTGTTTCATCTTTGACCAACTTCTCGGAAATGAAAATTGAGAATAGATTTGGATGTCCCATTTGTAGACCTGCGCGCACAGCCACTTTCGTGACATTACGAGCTAATTTCACACCCTTTAATCCCAAGCCTAGCAAAAACGCATGATCGAGTTTCAACTTTGACGAACTTCTCAAAATTTAAATTTGAGAATAGTTTTGGATGTCCCATTGGTAGACAAGCGTCCACACCAACTTTCGTGACGTTCCGAGCTATTTTCTCCCAATTTAAGCCCAAGTCTAGCGAACACGCACGATCGAGTTTCAAGTTTGACCAACCTCTGGGAATTTAAATTTGAGAATAGATTTGGATGTCCCATTGGTAGACGAGCGTCCACGCCAACTTTCATGACATTCCGAGCTATTTTCATCCCATTTAAGCCCAACTCTAGCGAAAACGCACGATCGCGTATCATCTTTGACCAACTTCTCGGAATTGAAAATTGAGAATAGATTTGGATGTCCCATTGGTAGACAAGCGTCCACACCAACTTTCATGACGTTCCGAGCTATTTTCTCCCCCTTTAAGCCCAAGTCTAGCGAAAACGCTATGGTCGAGTTTCAAATTTGACCAACTTTTGGGAGTTGAAATTTGAAAATAGATTTGGATGTCCCGTTGGTAGACAAGTGCACATGCGAACTTTCGTGACGTTACGAGCTATTTTCCTCGGCTTTAAGCCCAACTCTAGCGAAAATGCACGGTCGAGTTCGAATTTGACCAACTTCTCGGAATTGAAAATTGAGCATATATCTGGATGTCCCGTTGGTAGACAAATGCGCACGCCAACTTTCGTGACGTTCCGAGCTATTTTCTCACCCTTTAAGACTAATTCTAGCGAAAACGCACAGTCGATTTTCGAATTTGACCAACTTCTCGGAATTAAAAATTGAGCACAGATTTGGATGTCCCGTTGGTAGACAAAAGCGCACGCCAACTTTCGTCACATTACGAGCTAATTTCACACCCTTTAAGCTCAAGTCGAGCGAAAATGCACGGTCGAGTTTCGAATTTGACCAACTTCTCGGAATTGAAAATTGAGCATAGATTTGGATGTCTCGTTGGTAGACAAATGCGCACGCCAAATTTCGTGACGTTCCGAGCTATTTTCTCCACCTTTAAGCCCAAGTCTAGCGAAAATGCACGATCGAGTTTCAACTTTGACCAACTTCTCGGAATTGAAATTTGAGAATAGTTTTGGATATCCCATTGGTAGACAAGCGTCCACACCAACTTTCGTGACATTCCGAGCTATTTTCTCACCCTTTAAGCCTAAGTCTAGCGAAAACACACGGTCGAGTTTTGAATTTGACCAACTTCTTGGAATTAGAAATTGAGCATAGATTTGGATGTCCCGTTGGTAGACAAATGCGCACGCCAACTTTCGTCACAGTACGAGCTAATTTCACACCCTTTAAGCTCAAGTCGAGCGAAAACGCACGGTCGAGTTTCGAATTTGACCAACTTCTCGGAATTGAAAATTGAGCATAGATTTGGATGTCCCGTTGGTAGACAAATGCGCACGCTAACTTTCGTGACGTTCCGAGCTATTTTCTCACCCTTTAAGCCTAAGTCTAGCGAAAATGCACGGTCGATTTTCCACTTTGACCAACTTGTCGGAATTTAAATTTTAGAATGGATTTGGATGTCACATTGTTAGACGAGCGTCCACGCCAACTTTCGTAATGTTCCGAGCTATTTTCACTCCCTTTAATCCCAAGTCTAGCGAAAACGCACGATCGAGTTTCAACTTTGACCAACTTCTCGGAATTGAAATTTGAGAATAGTTTTGGATGTCCCATTGGTAGACAAGCGTCCACACCAACTTTCGTGACGTTCCAAGCTATTTTCTCCCCCTTTAATCCCAAGTATAGCGAAAACGTACAGTCGAGTTTCGAATTTGACCAACTCCTCGGAATTAAAAATTGAGCATAGATTTGGATGTCCCGTTGGTAGAAAAATGCGCACGCCAACTTTCGTGACATTTCGAACTATTTTCTCACCCTTTAAGCCCAAGTCTAGTGAAAATGCACAGTCGATTTTCAACTTTGACCAACTTCTCGGAATATAAATTTGAGAATAGATTTGGATGTCACATTGGTAGACGAGCGTGCACGCCAATTCTCGTGAAGTTCCGAGCTATTTTCACACCCTTTAAGCCCAATTCTAGCGAAAACGAACGGTAAATTTTCAGCTTTGAACAACTTCTCGGAATTGAAATTTGAGAATAGATTTGGATGTCCCATTGGTAGACAAGCATCCACACCAACTTTCGTAACATTCCGAGCTATTTTCTTCCCATTTAAGCCCAACTCTAGAGAAAACGCACGGTCGCGTTTCATCTTTGACCAACTTCTCGGAATTGAAAATTGAGAATAGATTTGGATGTCCCATTTGTAGACATGCGCGCACAGCAATTTTCGTGACATTACGAGCTAAGTTCACGTCCTTTAAGCCCAATTCTAGCGAAAAACGCACGATCGAGTTTCAACTTTGACCAACTTCTCGGAATTGAAATTTGAGAATAGTTTTGGATGTCCCATTGGTAGACAAGCGTCCACACCAACTTTCGTGACGTTCCGAGCTATTTTCTCCCCCTTTAAGCGCAAGTCTAGCGAAAACGCACGGTCGAGTTTCGAATTTGACCAACTTCTCGGAATTGAAAATCGAGCATAGATTTGGATGTCCCGTTGGTAGACAAATGCGCACGCCAACTTTCGTCACATTACGAGCTAATTTCACACCCTTTAAGCTCAAGTCGAGCGAAAATGCACGGTCGAGTTTCGAATTTGACCAACTTCTCGGAATTAAAAATTGAACATAGATTTGGATGTCTCGTTGGTAGACAAATGCGCACGCCAACTTTCGTGACGTTCCGAGCTATTTTCTCCCCCTTTAAGCGCAAGTCTAGCGAAAACGCACGATCGAGCTTCAACTTTGACCAACTTCTCGGAATTGAAATTTGAGAATAGTTTTGGATGTCCCATTGGTAGACAAGCGTCCACACCAACTTTCGTGACGTTCCGAGCTATTTTCTCACCCTTTAAGCCTAAGTCTAGCGAAAACACACGGTCGAGTTTCGAATTTGACCAACTTCTCGGAATTAGAAATTGAGCATAGATTTGGATGTCCCGTTGGTAGACAAATGCGCACGCCAACTTTCGTCACATTACGAGCTAATTTCACACCCTTTAAGGTCAAGTCGAGCGAAAACGCACGGTCGAGTTTCGAATTTGACCAACTTCTCGGAATTGAAAATTGAGCATAGATTTGGATGTCCCGTTGGTAGAGAAATGCGCACGGTAACTTTCGTGACGTTCTGAGCTATTTTCTCACCCTTTAAGCCTAAGTCTAGCGAAAATGCACGGTCGATTTTCCACTTTGACCAACTTCTCGGAATTTAAATTCTAGAATGGATTTGGATGTCACATTGTTAGACGAGCGTCCACGCCAACTTTCGTAATGTTCCGAGCTATTTTCACTCCCTTTAAGCCCAAGTGTAGCGAAAACGCACGATCGAGTTTCAACTTTGACGAACTTCTCGGAATTGAAATTTGAGAATAGTTTTGGATGTCCCATTGGTAGACAAGCGTCCACACCAACTTCCGTGACGTTCCGAGCTATTTTCTCCCCCTTTAAGCCCAAGTATAGCGAAAACGTACAGTCGAGTTTCGAATTTGACCAACTCCTCGGAATTAAAAATTGAGCATAGATTTGGATGTCCCGTTGGTAGACAAATGCGCACGCCAACTTTCGTGACATTTCGAACTATTTTCTCACCCTTTAAGCCCAAGTCTAGTGAAAATGCACGGTCGATTTTCAACTTTGACCAACTTCTCGGAATATAAATTTGAGAATAGATTTTCATGTCACATTGGTAGACGAGCATGCACGCCAACTCTCGTGACGTTCCGAGCTATTTTCACACCCTTTAAGCCCAATTCTAGCAAAAACGAACGGTAAATTTTCAGCTTTGAACAACTTCTCGGAATTGAAATTTGAGAATAGATTTGGATGTCCCATTGGTAGACAAGCATCCACACCAATTTTCGTGACATTCCGAGCTATTTTCTTCCCATTTAAACCCAACTCTAGAGAAAACGCACGGTCGCGTTTCATCTTTGACCAACTTCTCGGAATTGAAAATTGAGAATAGATTTGGATGTCCCATTTTTAGACATGCGCGCACAGCAATTTTCGTGACATTACGAGCTAATTTCACGTCCTTTAAGCCCAATTCTAGCGAAAACGCACGATCGAGTTTCAACTTTGACCAACTTCTCGGAATTGAAATTTGAGAATAGTTTTGGATGTCCCATTGGTAGACAAGCGTCCACACCAACTTTCGTGACATTCCAAGCTATTTTCTCCCCCTTTAAGCCCAAGTCTAGCGAAAACGCACGGTCGAGTTTCGAATTTGACCAACTTCTCGAAATTGAAAATTGAGCATAGATTTGGATGTCCCGTTGGTAGACAAATGCGCACGCCAACTTTCGTGACGTTCCGAGCTATTTTCTCGCCCTTTAAGCCCAACTCTAGTGAAAACGCACTGTAAATTTTCAACTTTGACCAACTTCTTGGAATTTAAATTTGAGAATAGATTTGGATGTCACATTGGTCGACGAGCGTCCACGCCAACTTTCATGACGCTCCGAGCTATTTTCACACCCTTTAAGCCCAAGTCGAGCGAAAACGCATGATCGAGTTTCAACTTTGACCAACTTCTCGGAATTGAAATTTGAGAATAGCTTTGGATGTCCCATTGGTAGACAAGCGTCCACACCGTCTTTCGTGACGTTCCGAGCTATTTTCTCCCCCTTTAAGCCCAAGTCTAGCGAAAACGCTACGGTCGAGTTTCGAATTTGACCAACTTCTCGGAATTGAAAATTGAGCATAGATTTGGATGTCCCGTTGGTAGACAAATGCGCACGCCAGCCTTCGTGACGTTCCGAGCTATTTTCTCGCCCTTTAAGCCCAACTCTAGTGAAAACGCACTGTAAATTTTCAACTTTGACCAACTTCTTGGAATTTAAATTTGAGAATAGATTTGGATGTCCCATTGGTAGACAAGCGTCCCCACCAAGTTTCGTGACATTCCGAGCTATTTTCTCGCCCTTTAAGCCCAAGTCTAGCGAAAACGCACGGTAAATTTTCAACTTTGACCAACTTCATGGAATTTAAATTTGAGAATAGATTTGGATGTCCCATTGGTAGACAAGCGTCCACACCAACTTTTGTGACATTCCGAGCTATTTTCTTCCCATTTAAGCCCAAGTCTAGCGAACACGCACGATCCAGTTTCAAGTTTGACCAACCTATCGGAATTTAAATTTGACAATAGATTTGGATGTCCCATTGGTAGACGAGCGTCCACGCCAACTTTCATGACATTCCGAGCTATTTTCATCCCATTTAAGCCCAACTCTATCGAAAATGCACGATCGCATATCATCTTTGACAGACTTCTCGGAATTGAAAATTGAGAATAGATTTGGATGTCCCATTGGTAGACAAGCGTCCACACCAACTTTCATGACGTTCCGAGCTATTTTTCCCCCTTTAAGCCCAAGTCTAGCGAAAACGCATGGTCGAGTTTCTAATTTGACCAACTTTTGGGAGTTGAAGTTTGAAAATAGATTTGGATGTCCCGTTGGTAGACAAGTGCACATGCCAACTTTCGTGATGTTACGAGCTATTTTCCTCGGCTTTAAGCCCAACTCTAGCGAAAACGCTACGGTCGAGTTCGAATTTGACCAACTTCTCAGAATTGAAAATTGAGCATATATCTGGATGTCCCGTTGGTAGAAAAATGCGCACACCAACTTTCGTGACGTTCCGAGCTATTTTCTCACCCTTTAAGCCTAAGTCTAGCGAAAACGCACGGTCGAGTTTCGAATTTGACCAACTTCTCGGAATTAAAAATTGAGCACAGATTTGGATGTCCCGTTGGTAGACAAATGCGCACGCCAACTTTCGTCACATTACGAGCTAATTTCACACCCTTTAAGCTCAAGTCGAGCGAAAATGCACGGTCGAGTTTCGAATTTGACCAACTTCTCGGAATTGAAAATTGAGCATAGATTTGGATGTCTCGTTGGTAGACAAATGCGCACGCCAAATTTCGTTACGTTCTGAGCTATTTTCTCGCCCTTTAAGCCCAAGTCTAGCGAAAACGCACGATCGAGTTTCAACTTTGACCAACTTCTCGGAATTGAAATTTGAGAATAGTTTTGGATGTCCCATTGGTAGACAAGCGTCCACACCAACTTTCATGACGTTCCGAGCTATTTTCTCGCCCTTTAAGCCTAAGTCTAGCGAAAACACACGGTCGATTTTCGAATTTGACCAACTTCTCGGAATTAGAAATTGAGCATAGATTTGGATGTCCCGTTGGTAGACAAATGCGCACGCCAACTTTCGTCACATTACGAGCTAATTTCACACCCTTTAAGCTCAAGTTGAGCGAAAACGCACGGTCGAGATTCGAATTTGACCAAATTATCGTAATTGAAAATTGAGCATAGATTTGGATGTCCCGTTGGTAGACAAATGCGCACGCTAACTTTCGTGACGTTCCGAGCTATTTTCTCACCCTTTAAGCCTAAGTCTAGCGAAAATGCACGGTCGATTTTCCACTTTGACCAACTTCTCGGAATTTAAATTTTAGAATGGATTTGGATGTCACATTGTTAGACGAGCGTCCACGCCAACTTTCGTAATGTTCCGAGCTATTTTCACTCCCTTTAAGCCCAAGTCTAGCGAAAACGCACGATCGAGTTTCAAGTTTGACGAACTTCTCGGAATTGAAATTTGAGAATAGTTTTGGATGTCCCATTGGTAGACAAGCGTCCACACCAACTTTCGTGACGTTCCGAGCTATTTTCTCCCCCTTTAAGCCCAAGTATAGCGAAAACGTACAGTCGAGTTTCGAATTTGACCAACTCCTCGGAATTAAAAATTGAGCATAGATTTGGATGTCCCGTTGGTAGACAAATGCGCACGCCAACTTTCGTGACATTTCGAACTATTTTCTCACCCTTTAAGCCCAATTCTAGTGAAATTGCACCGTCGATTTTCAACTTTGACCAACTTCTCGGAATATAAATTTGAGAATAGATTTGGATGTCACATTGGTAGACGAGCGTGCACGCCAACTCTCGTGACGTTCCGAGCTATTTTCACACCCTTTAAGCCCAATTCTAGCGAAAACGAACGGTAAATTTTCAGCTTTGAACAACTTCTCGGAATTGAAATTTGAGAATAGATTTGGATGTCCCATTGGTAGACAAGCATCCACACCAACTTTCGTGACATTCCGAGCTATTTTCTTCCCATTTAAGCCCAACTCTAGAGAAAACGCACGGTCGCGTTTCATCTTTGACCAACTTCTCGGAATTGAAAATTTAGAATAGATTTGGATGTCCCATTTGTAGACATGCGCGCACAGCAATTTTCATGACATTACGAGCTAATTTAACGTCCTTTAAGCCCAATTCTAGCGAAAACACACGATCGAGTTTCAACTTTGACCAACTTCTCGGAATTGAAATTTGAGAATAGTTTTGGATGTCCCATTGGTAGGCAAGCGTCCACACAAACTTTCGTGACGTTCCAAGCTATTTTCTCCCCCTTTAAGCCCAAGTCTAGCGAAAACGCACGGTCGAGTTTCGAATTTGACCAACTTCTCGGAATTGAAAATTGAGCATAGATTTGGATGTCCCGTTGGTAGACAAATGCGCACGCCAACTTTCGTCACATTACGAGCTAATTTCACACCCTTTAAGCTCAAGTCGAGCGAAAATGCACGGTCGAGTTTCGAATTTGACCAACTTCTCGGAATTGAAAATTGAGCATAGATTTGGATGTCTCGTTGGTAGACAAATGCGCACGCCAACTTTCGTGACATTCCGAGCTATTTTCTCCCCCTTTAAGCCCAAGTCTAGTGAAAACGCACGATCGAGTTTCAACTTTGACCAATTTCTCGGAATTGAAATTTGAGAATAGTTTTGGATGTCCCATTGGTAGACAAGCGTCCACACCAACTCTCGTGACGTTCCGAGCTATTTTCTCACCCTTTAAGCCTAAGTCTAGCGAAAACACACGGTCGAGTTTCGAATTTGACCAACTTCTCGGAATTAGAAATTGAGCATAGATTTGGATGTCCCGTTGGTAGACAAATGCGCACGCCAACTTTCGTCACATTACGAGCTAATTTCACACCCTTTAAGCTCAAGTCGAGCGAAAGCGCACGGTCGAGTTTCGAATTTGACCAACTTCTCGGAATTGAAAATTGAGCATAGATTTGGATGTCCCGTTGGTAGACAAATGCACACGCTAACTTTCGTGACGTTCCGAGCTATTTTCTCACCCTTTAAGCCTAAGTCCAGCGAAAATGCACGGTCGATTTTTCACTTTGACAAGCTTCTCGGAATTTAAATTTTAGAATGGATTTGGATGTCACATTGTTAGACGAGTGTCCACGCCAACTTTCGTAATGTTCCGAGCTATTTTCACTCCCTTTAAGCCCAAGTCTAGCGAAAACGCCACGATCGAGTTTCAACTTTGACGAACTTCTCGGAATTGAAATTTGAGAATAGTTTAGGATGTCCCATTGGTAGACAAGCGTCCACACCAACTTTCGTGACGTTCCGAGCTATTTTCTCCCCCTTTAAGCCCAAGTATAGCGAAAACGTACAGTCGAGTTTCGAATTTGACCAACTCCTCGGAATTAAAAATTGAGCATAGATTTGGATGTCCCGTTGGTAGACAAATGCGCACGCCAACTTTCGTGACATTTCGAACTATTTTCTCACCCTTTAAGCCTAAGTCTAGCGAAAATGCACTGTCGATTTTCAACTTTGACCAACTTTCGTGACATTCCGAGCTATTTTCTTCCCATTTAAGCCCAACTCTAGAGAAAACGCACGGTCGCGTTTCATCTTTGACCAACTTCTCGGAATTGAAAATTGAGAATAGATTTGGATGTCCCATTTGTAGACATGCGCGCACATCAATTTTCGTGACATTACGAGCTAATTTCACGTCCTTTAAGCCCAATTCTAGCGAAAACGCACGATCGAGTTTCAACTTTGACCAACTTCTCGGAATTGAAATTTGAGAATAGTTTTGGATGTTCCATTGGTAGACAAGCGTCCACACCAACTTTCGTGACGTTCCGAGCTATTTTCTCCCCCTTTAAGCCCAAGTCTAGCGAAAACGCACGGTCGAGTTTCGAATTTGACCAACTTCTCGGAATTGAAAATTGAGCATAGATTTGGATGTCCCGTTGGTAGACAAATGCGCACGCCAACTTTCGTGACGTTCCGAGCTATTTTCTCACCCTTTAAGCCTAAGTCTAGCGAAAATGCACTGTCGATTTTCAACTTTGACCAACTTCTCGGAATTTAAATTTGAGAATAGATTTGGATGTCACATTGGTCGACGAGCGTCCACACCAACTTTCATGACGCTCCGAGCTATTTTCACACCCTTTAAGCCCAAGTCGAGCGAAAACGCATGATCGAGTTTCAACTTTGACCAACTTCTCGGAATTGAAATTTGAGAATAGTTTTGGATGTCCCATTGGTAGACAAGCGTCCACACCGTCTTTCGTGACGTTCCGAGCTATTTTCTCCCCCTTTAAGCCCAAGTCTAGCGAAAACGCACGGTCGAGTTTCGAATTTGACCAACTTCTCGGACTTGAAAATTGAGCATAGATTTGGATGTCGCGTTGGTAGACAAATGCGCACGCCAGCTTTCATGATGTTCCGAGCTATTTTCTCGCCCTTTAAGCCCAACTCTAGTGAAAACGCACGGTAAATTTTCAACTTTGACCAACTTCTTGGAATTTAAATTTGAGAATAGATTTGGATGTCCCATTGGTAGACACGCGTCCACACCAACTTTCGTGACATTCCGAGCTATTTTCTCGCGCTTTAAGCCCAAGTCTAGCGAAAACGCACGGTAAATTTTCAACTTTGACCAACTTCTTGGAATTTAAATTTGAGAATAGATTTGGATGTTCCATTGGTAGACAAGCGTCCACACCAACTTCCGTGACATTCCGAGCTATTTTCTCGCCCTTTAAGCCCAAGTCTAGCGAAAACGCACGGTAAATTTTCAACTTTGACCAACATCTTGGAATTTATATTTGAGAATAGATTTGGATGTCCCATTGGTAGACAAGCGTCCACACCAACGTTTGTGACATTCCGAGCTATTTTCTTCCCATTTAAGCCCAACTCTAGAGAAAACGCACGGTCGCGTTTCATCTTTGACCAACTTCTCGGAAATGAAAATTGAGAATAGATTTGGATGTCCCATTTGTAGACATGCGCGCACATCAACTTTCGTGACATTACGAGCTAATTTCACACCCTTTAAGCCCAAGTCTAGCAAAAACGCATGATCGAGTTTCAACTTTGACGAACTTCTCGAAATTGAAAATTGAGAATAGTTTTGGATGTCCCATTGGTAGACAAGCGTCCACACCAACTTTCGTGACGTTCCGAGCTATTTTCTCCCCCTTTAAGCCCAATTCTAGCGAACACGCACGATCGAGTTTCAAGTTTGACCAACCTATCGGAATTTAAATTTGAGAATAGATTTGGATGTCCCATTGGTAGACGAGCGTCCACGCCAACTTTCATGACATTCCGAGCTATTTTCATCCCATTTAAGCCCAACTCTAGCGAAAACGCACGATCGCGTATCATCTTTGACCAACTTCTCGGATTTGAAAATTGAGAATAGATTTGGATGTCCCATTGGTAGAGAAGCGTCCACACCAACTTTCATGACGTTCCGAGCTATTTTCTCCCCCTTTAAGCCCAAGTCTAGCGAAAACGCACGGTCGAGTTTCGAATTTGACCAACTTTTGGGAGTTGAAATTTGAAAATAGATTTGGATGTCCCATTGGTAGACAAGTGCACATGCCAACTTTCGTGACGTTACGAGCTATTTTCCTCGGCTTTAAGCCCAACTCTAGCGAAAATGCACGGTCGAGTTCGAATTTGACCAACTTCTCGGAATTGAAAATTGAGCATATATCTGGATGTCCCGTTGGTAGACAAATGCGCACGCCAACTTTCGTGACGTTCCGAGCTATTTTCTCACCCTTTAAGCCTAAGTCTAGCGAAAACGCACGGTCGAGTTTCGAATTTGACCAACTTCTCGGAATTAAAAATTGAGCATAGATTTGGATGTCCCGTTGGTAGACAAATGCGCACGCCAACTTTCGTCACATTACGAGCTAATTTCACACCCTTCAAGCTCAAGTCAAGCGAAAATGCACGGTCGAGTTTCGAATTTGACCAACTTCTCGGAATTGAAAATTGAGCATAGATTTGGATGTCTCATTGGTAGACAAATGCGCACGCCAACTTTCATGACGTTCCGAGCTATTTTCTCCCCCTCTAAGCCCAAGTCTAGCGAAAACACACGATCGAGTTTCAACTTTGACCAACTTCTCGGAATTGAAATTTGAGAATAGTTTTGGATGTCCCATTGGTAGACAAGCGTCCACACCAACTTTCGTGACGTTCTGAGCTATTTTCTCACCCTTTAAGCCTAATTCTAGCGAAAACACACGGTCGACTTTCGAATTTGACCAACTTCTCGGAATTAGAAATTGAGCATAGATTTGGATGTTCCGTTGGTAGACAAATGCGCACGCCAACTTTCGTCACATTACGAGCTAATTTCACACCCTTTAAGCTCAAGTCGAGCGTAAACGCACGGTCGAGTTTCGAATTTGACCAACTTCTCGGAATTGAAAATTGAGCATAGATTTGGATGTCCCGTTGGTAGACAAATGCGCACGCTAACTTTCGTGACGTTACGAGCTATTTTCTCACCCTTTAAGCCTAAGTCTAGCGAAAATGCACGGTCGATTTTCCACTTTGACCAGCTTCTCGGAATTTAAATTTTAGAATGGATTTGGATGTCACATTGTTAGACGAGCGTCCACGCCAACTTTCGTAATGTTCCGAGCTATTTTCACACCCATTAAGCCCAATTCTAGCGAAAACGAACGGTAAATTTTCAGCTTTGAACAACTTCTCGGAATTGAAATTTGAGAATAGATTTGGATGTCCCATTGGTAGAGAAGCGTCCACACCAACTTTCATGACGTTCCGAGCTATTTTCTCCCCCTTTAAGCCCAAGTCTAGCGAAAATGCACGGTCGAGTTTCGAATTTGACCAACTTTTGGGAGTTGAAATTTGAAAATAGATTTGGATGTCCCGTTGGTAGACAAGTGCACATGCCAACGTTCGTGACGTTACGAGCTATTTTCCTCGGCTTTAAGCCCAACTCTAGCGAAAACGCACGGTCGAGTTCGAATTTGACCAACTTCTCAGAATTGAAAATTGAGCATATATCTGGATGTCCCATTGGTAGACAAATGCGCACGCCAACTTTCGTGACGTTCCGAGCTATTTTCTCACCCTTTAAGCCTAAGTCTAGCGAAAACGCACAGTCGAGTTTCGAGTTTGACCAACTTCTCGGAATTAAAAATTTAGCACAGATTTGGATGTCCCGTTGGTAGACAAATGCGCACGCCAACTTTCTTCACATTACGAGCTAATTTAACACCCTTTAAGCTCAAGTCGAGCGAAAATGCACGGTCGAGTTTTGAATTTGACCAACTTCTCGGAATTGAAAATTGAGCATAGATTTGGATGTCTCGTTGGTAGACAAATGCGCACGCCAGCTTTCGTGACGTTCCGAGCTATTTTTTCCCCCTTTAAGCCCAAGTCTAGCGAAAACGCACGATCGAGTTTCAACTTTGACCAACTTCTCGGAATTGAAATTTGAGAATAGTTTTGGATGTCCCATTGGTAGACAAGCGTCCACACCAACTTTCGTGACGTTCCGATCTATTTTCTCACCCTTTAAGCCTAAGTCTAGTGAAAACACACGGTCGAGTTTCGAATTTGACCAACTTCTTGGAATTAGAAATTGAGCATAGATTTGGATGTCCCGTTGGTGGACAAATGCGCACGCCAACTTTCGTCACATTACGAGCTAATTTCACACCCTTTAAGCTCAAGTCGAGCGAAAAAGCACGGTCGAGTTTCGAATTTGACCAACTTCTCAGAATTGAAAATTGAGCATAGATTTGGATGTCCCGTTGGTAGACAAATGCGCATGCTAACTTTCGTGACGTTCCGAGCTATTTTCTCACCCTTTAAGCCTAAGTCTAGCGAAAATGCACGGTCGATTTTCAACTTTGACCAACTTCTCGGAATTTAAATTTTAGAATGGATTTGGATGTCACGTTGTTAGACGAGCGTCCACGCCAACTTTCGTAATGTTCCGAGCTATTTTCACTCCCTTTAAGCCCAAGTCTAGCGAAAAACGCACGATCGAGTTTCAAGTTTGACGAACTTCTCGGAATTGAAATTTGAGAATAGTTTTGGATGTCCCATTGGTAGACAAGCGTCCACACCAACTTTCGTGACGTTCCGAGCTATTTTCTCCCCCTTTAAGACCAAGTATAGCGAAAACGTACAGTCGAGTTTCGAATTTGACCAACTCCTCGGAATTAAAAATTGAGCATAGATTTGGATGTCCCGTTGGTAGACAAATGCGCACGCCAACTTTCGTGACATTTCGAACTATTTTCTCACCCTTTAAGCCCAAGTCTAGTGAAAATGCACGGTCGATTTTCAACTTTGACCAACTTCTCGGAATATAAACTTGGGAATAGATTTGGATGTCACATTGGTAGACGAGCGTGCATGCCAACTCTCGTGACGTTCCGAGCTATTTTCACACCCATTAAGCCCAATTCTAGCGAAAACGAACGGTAAATTTTCAGCTTTGAACAACTTCTCGGAATTGAAATTTGAGAATAGATTGGGATGTCCCATTGGTAGACAGGCATCCACACAACCGTTCGTGACATTCCGAGCTATTTTCTTCCCATTTAAGTCCAACTCTAGAGAAAACGCACGGCCGCGTTTCATCTTTGACCAACTTCTCGGAATTGAAAATTGAGAATAGATTTGGATGTCCCATTTGTAGACATGCGCGCACAGCAATTTTCGTGACATTACGAGCTAATTTCACGTCCTTTAAGCCCAATTCTAGCGAAAACGCACGATCGAGTTTCAACTTTGACCAACTTCTCGGAATTGAAATTTGAGAATAGTTTTGGATGTCCCATTGGTAGACAAGCGTCCACACCAACTTTCGTGACGTTCCGAGCTATTTTCTCCCCCTTTAAGCCCAAGTGTAGCGAAAACGCACGGTCGAGTTTCGAATTTGACCAACTTCTCGGAATTGAAAATTGAGCATAGATTTGGATGTCCCGTTGGTAGACAAATGCGCACGCCAACTTTCGTGACGTTCCAAGCTATTTTCTCACCCTTTAAGCCCAAGTCTAGCGAAAATGCACTGTCGATTTTCAACTTTGACCAACTTCTCGGAATTTAAATTTGAGAATAGATTTGGATGTCACATTGGTCGACGAGCGTCCACGCCAACTTTCATGACGCTCCGAGCTATTTTCACACCCTTTAATCCCAAGTCGAGCGAAAACGCATGATCGAGTTTCAACTTTGACCAACTTCTCGGAATTGAAATTTGAGAATAGTTTTGGATGTCCCATTGGTAGACAAGCGTCCACACCGTCTTTCGTGACGTTCTGAGCTATTTTCTCCCCCTTTAAGCCCAAGTCTAGCGAAAACGCACGGTCGAGTTTCGAATTTGACCAACTTCTCGGAATTAAAAATTGAGCATAGATTTGGATGTCCCGTTGGTAGACAAATGCGCACGCCAGCTTTCGTGACGTTCCGAGCTATTTTCTCGCCCTTTAAGCCGAACTCTAGTGAAAACGCACAGCAAATTTTCAACTTTGACCAACTTCTTGGAATTTAAATTTGAGAATAGATTTGGATGTCCCATTGGTAGACAAGCGTCCACACCAACTTTCGTGACATTCCGAGCTATTTTCTCGCCCTTTAAGCCCAAGTCTAGCGAAAACGCACGGTAAATTTTCAACTTTGACCAACTTCTTGGAATTTAAATTTGAGAATAGATTTGGATGTTCCATTGGTACACAAGCGTCCACACCAACTTCTCGGAATTGAAATTTGAGAATAGTTTTGGATGTCCCATTGGTAGACAAGCGTCCACAATGTCTTTCGTGACGTTCCGAGCTATTTTCTCCCCCTTTAAGCCCAAGTCTAGCGAAAACGCACGGTCGAGTTTCGAATTTGACCAACTTCTCGGAATTGAAAATTGAGCATAGATTTGGATGTCCCGTTGGTAGACAAATGCGCACGCCAGCTTTCGTGACGTTCCGAGCTATTTTCTCGCCCTTTAAGCCGAACTCTAGTGAAAACGCACAGCAAATTTTCAACTTTGACCAACTTCTCGAAATTGAAATTTGAGAATAGTTTTGGATGTCCCATTGGTAGACAAGCGTCCACACCAACTTTCATGACGTTCCGAGCTATTTTATCCCCCTTTAAGCCCAAGTCTAGCCAACACGCACGATCGAGTTTCACGTTTGACCAACCTCTCGGAATTTAAATTTGAGAATAGATTTGGATGTCCCATTGGTAGACGAGCGTCCACGCCAACTTTCATGACATTCCGAGCTATTTTCATCCCATTTAAGCCCAACTCTAGCGAAAACACACGATCGCGTATCATCTTTGACCAACTTCTCGGAATTGAAAATTGAGAATAGATTTGGATGTCCCATTGGTAGACAAGCGTCCACACCAACTTTCATGACGTTCCGAGCTATTTTCTGCCCCTTTAAGCCCAAGTCTAGCGAAAACGCACGGTCGATTTTCGAATTTGACAAACTTTTGGGAGTTGAAATTTGAAAATAGACTTGGATGTCCCATTGGTAGACAAGTGCACATGCCAACTTTCGTGACGTTACGAGCTATTTTCCTCGGCTTTAAGCCCAACTCTAGCGAAAACGCACGGTCGAGTTCGAATTTGACCAACTTCTCGGAATTGAAAATTGAGCATATATCTGGATGTCCCGTTGGTAGACAAATGCGCACGCCAACTTTTGTGACGTTCCGAGCTATTTTCTCACCCTTTAAGCCTAAGTCTAGCGAAAACGCACGGTCGAGTTTCGAATTTGACCAACTTCTCGGAATTAAAAAATTGAGCACAGATTTGGATGTCCCGTTCGTAGAAAAATGCGCACGCCAACTTTCGTCACATTACGAGCTAATTTCACACCCTTTAAGCTCAAGTCGAGCGAAAATGCACGGTCGAGTTTCGAATTTGACCAACTTCTCGGAATTGAAAATTGAGCATAGATTTGGATGTCTCGTTGGTAGACAAATGCGCACGGCCACTTTCGTGACGTTCCGAGCTATTTTCTCCCCCTTTAAGCCCAAGTCTAGCGAAAACGCACGATCGAGTTTCAACTTTGACCAACTTCTCGGAATTGAAATTTGAGAATAGTTTTGGATGTCCCATTGGTAGACAAGCGTCCACACCAACTTTCGTGACGTTCCGAGCTATTTTCTCACCCTTTAAGCCTAAGTCTAGCGAAAACACACGGTCGAGTTTCGAATTTGACCAACTTCTCGGAATTAGAAATTGAGCATAGATTTGGATGTCCCGTTGGTAGCCAAATGCGCACGCCAACTTTCGTCACATTACGAGCTAATTTCACACCCTTTAAGCTCAAGTCGAGCGAAAACGCACGGTCGAGTTTCGAATTTGACCAACTTCTCGGAATTGAAAATTGAGCATAGATTTGGATGTCCCGTTGGTAGACAAATGCGCATGCCAACTTTCGTGACGTTCCGAGCTATTTTCTCACCCTTTAAGCCTAAGTCTAGCGAAAATGCACTGTCGATTTTCAACTTTGACCAACTTCTCGGAATTTAAATTTGAGAATAGATGTGGATGTCACATTGGTCGACGAGCGTCCACGCCAACTTTCATGACGCTCCGAGCTATTTTCACACCCTTTAAGCCCAAGTCGAGCGAAAATGCATGATCGAGTTTCAACTTTGACCAACTTCTCGGAATTGAAATTTGAGAATAGTTTTGGATGTCCCATTGGTAGACAAGTATCCACACCGTCTTTCGTGACGTTCCGAGCTATTTTCTCCCCCTTTAAGCCCAAGTCTAGCGAAAACGCACGGTCGAGTTTCGAATTTGACCAACTTCTCGGAATTAAAAATTGAGCATAGATTTGGATGTCCCGTTGGTAGACAAATGCGCACGCCAGCTTTCGTGACGTTCCGAGCTATTTTCTCGCCCTTTAAGCCCAACTCTAGTGAAAACGCACGGTAAATTTTCAACTTTGACCAACTTCTCGGAATTGAAATTTGAGAATAGTTTTGGATGTCCCATTGGTAGACAAGCGTCCACACCAACTTTTGTGACATTCCGAGCTATTTTCTTCCCATTTAAGCCCAACTCTAGAGAAAACGCACGGTCGCGTTTCATCTTTGACCAACTTCTCGGAAATGAAAATTGAGAATAGATTTGGATGTCCCATTTGTAGACATGCGCGCACAGCAACTTTCGTGACATTACGAGCTAATTTCACACCCTTTAAGCCCAAGTCTAGCAAAAACGCATGATCGAGTTTCAACTTTGACGAGCTTCTCGAAATTGAAATTTGAGAATAGTTTTGGATGTCCCATTGGTAGACAAGCGTCCACACCAACTTTCGTGACGTTCCGAGCTATTTTCTCCCCCTTTAAGCCCAAGTCTAGCGAACACGCACGATCGAGTTTCAAATTTGACCAACCTCTCGGAATTTAAATTTGAGAATAGATTTGGATGTCCCATTGGTAGACGAGCGTCCACGCCAACTTTCATGACATTCCGAGCTATTTTCATCCCATTTAAGCCCAACTCTAGCGAAAACGCACTTTCCCGTATCATCTTTGACCAACTTCTCGGAATTGAAAATTGAGAATAGATTTGGATGTCCCATTGGTAGACAAGCGTCCACACCAACTTTCATGACGTTCCGAGCTATTTTCTCCCCCTTTAAGCCCAAGTCTAGCGAAAACGCACGGTCGAGTTTCGAATTTGACCAACTTTTGGGAGTTGAAATTTGAAAATAGATTTGGATGTCCCGTTGGTAGACAGGTGCAAATGCCAACTTGCGTGACCTTACGAGCTATTTTCCTCGGCTTTAAGCCCAACTCTAGCGAAAACGCACCGTCGAGTTCGAATTTGACCAACTCCTCGGAATTGAAAATTGAGCATATATCTGGATGTCTCGTTGGTAGACAAATGCGCACGCCAACTTTCGTGACGTTCCGAGCTATTTTCTAACCCTTTAAGCCTAAGTCTAGCGAAAACGCACGGTCGAGTTTCGAATTTGACCAACTTCTCCGAATTAAAAATTGAGCACAGATTTGGATGTCCCGTTGGTAGACAAATGCGCACGCCAACTTTCGTCACATTACGAGCTAATTTCACACCCTTTAAGCTCAAGTCGAGCGAAAATGCACGGTCGAGTTTCGAATTTGACCAACTTCTCGGAATTGAAAATTGAGCATAGATTTGGATGTCTCGTTGGTAGACAAATGCGCACGCCAACATTCGTGACGTTCCGAGCTATTTTCTCCCCCTTTAAGCCCAAGTCTAGCGAAAACGCATGATCGAGTTTCAACTTTGACCAACTTCTCGGAATTGAAATTTGAGAATAGTTTTGGATGTCCCATTGGTAGACAAGAGTCCACACCAACTTTCGTGACGTTCCGAGCTATTTTCTCACCCTTTAAGCCTAAGTCTAGCGAAAACACACGTAGAGTTTCGAATTTGACCAACTTCTCGCAATTAGAAATTGAGCATAGATTTGGATGTCCCGTTGGTAGACAAATGCGCACGCCAACTTTCGTCACATTACGAGCTAATTTCACACCCTTTAAGCTCAAGTCGAGCGAAAACGCACGGTCGAGTTTCGAATTTGACCAACTTCTCGGAATTGAAAATTGAGCATAGATTTGGATGTCCCGTTGGTAGACAAATGCGCACGCTAACTTTCGTGACGTTCCGAGCTATTTTCTCACCCTTTAAGCCTAAGTCTAGCGAAAATGCACGGTCGATTTTCCACTTTGACCAACTTCTCGGAATTTAAATTGTAGAATGGATTTGGATGTCACATTGTTAGACGAGCGTCCACGCCAACTTTCGTAATGTTCCGAGCTATTTTCACTCCCTTTAAGCCCAAGTCTAGCGAAAACGCACGATCGAGTTTCAACTTTGACGAACTTCTCGGAATTGAAATTTGAGAATAGTTTTGGATGTCCCATTGGTAGACAAGCGTCCACACCAACTTTCGTGACGTTCCAAGCTATTTTCTCCCCCTTTAAGCCCAAGTATAGCGAAAACGTACAGTCGAGTTTTGAATTTGACCAACTCCTCGGAATTAAAAATTGAGCATAGATTTGGATGTCCCGTTGGTAGACAAATGCGCACGCCAACTTTCGTGACATTTCGGACTATTTTCTCACCCTTTAAGCCCAAGTCTAGTGAAAATGCACGGTCGATTTTCAACTTTGACCAACTTCTCGGAATATAAATTTGAGAATAGATTTGGATGTCACATTGGTAGACGAGCGTGCATGCCAACTCTCGTGACGTTCCGAGCTATTTTCACACCCTTTAAGCCCAATTCTAGCGAAAACGAACGGTAAATTCTCAGCTTTGAACAACTTCTCGGAATTGAAATTTGAGACATTCCGAGCTATTTTCTTACCATTTAAGCCCAACTCTAGAGAAAACGCACGGTCACGTTTCATCTTTGACCAACTTCTCGGAATTGAAAATTGAGTATATTTGGATGTCCCATTTGTAAAAAAATGTGCACACCAACATTCGTGACGTTCCGAGCTATTTTCACGTCCTTTAAGCCCAATTCTAGCGAAAACGCACGGTCGATTTTCAACTTTGACCAACTTCTCAGAATCGAAATTTGAGAATGTATTTGGATGTCCCATTGGTAGACAAGCGTCCACGCCAACTTTCGTGACGTTCCGAGCTATTTTCTCCCCCTTTAAGCCCAAGTCTAGCGAAAACGCACGGTCAAGTTTCGAATTTGACCAACTTCTCGGAATTGAAAATTGAGCATAGATTTGGATGTCTCGTTCGTAGACAAATGCGCACGCTAGCTTTCGTGACGTTCCGAGCTATTTTCTCACCCTTTAAGCCTAAGTCTAGCGAAAAGGCACTGTCGATTTTCAACTTTGACCAACTTCTCGGAATTTAAATTTGAGAATAGATTTGGATGTCACATTGGTCGACGAGCGTCCACGCCAACTTTCATGATGCTCCGAGCTATTTTCACACCCTTTAAGCCCAAGTCGAGCGAAAACGCATGATCGAGTTTCAACTTTGACCAACTTATCGGAATTGAAATTTGAGAATAGTTTTGGATGTCCCATTGGTAGACAAGCGTCCACACCGTCTTTCGTGACGTTCCGAGCTATTTTCTCCCCCTTTAAGCCCAAGTCTAGCGAAAACGCACGGTCGAGTTTCGAATTTGACCAACTTATCGGAATTGAAAATTGAGCATAGATTTGGATGTCCCGTTGGTAGACAAATGCGCACGCCAGCTTTCGTGACGTTCCGAGCTATTTTCTCGCCCTTTAAGCCCAACTCTAGTGAAAACGCACCGTAAATTTTAAACTTTGACCAACTTCTTGGAATTTAAATTTGAGAATAGATTTGGATTTCCCATTGGTAGACAAGCGTCCACACCAACTTTCGTGACATTCCGAGCTATTTTCTCACCCTTTAAGCCCAAGTCTAGCGAAAACGCACGGTAAATTTTCAACTTTGATCAACTTCTTGGAATTTAAATTTGAGAATAGATTTGGATGTTCCATTGGTAGACAAGCATCCACACCAACTTTCGTGACATTCCGAGCTATTTTCTCGCCCTTTAAGCCCAAGTCTAGCAAAAACGCACGGTAAATTTTCAACTTTGACCAACTTCTTGGAATTTAAATTTGAGAATAAATTTGGATGTCCCATTGGTAGACAAGCGTCCACACCAACTTTTGTGACATTCCGAGCTATTTTCATCCCATTTAAGCCCAACTCTAGAGAAAACACACGGTCGCGTTTCATCTTTGACCAACTTCTCGGAAATGAAAATTGAGAATAGATTTGGATGTCCCATTCGTAGACATGCGCGCACAGCAACTTTCGTGACATTACGAGCTAATTTCACACCCTTTAAGCCCAAGTCTAGCAAAAACGCATGATCGAGTTTCAACTTTGACGAACTTCTCGAAATTGAAATTTGAGAATAGTTTTGGATGTCCCATTGGTAGACAAGCGTCCACACCAACTTTCGTGACGTTCCGAGCTATTTTCTCCCCCTTTAAGCCCAAGTCTAGCGAACACGCACGATCGAGTTTCAAATTTGACCAACCTCTCGGAATTTAAATTTGAGAATAGATTTGGATGTCCCATTGGTAGACGAGCGTCCATGCCAACTTTCATGACATTCCGAGCTATTTTCATCCCATTTAAGCCCAACTCTAGCGAAAACACACGATCGCGTATCATCTTTGACCAACTTCTCGGAATTGAAAATTGAGAATAGATTTGGATGTCCCATTGGTAGACAAGCGTCCACACCAACTTTCATGACGTTCCGAGCTATTTTCTCCCCCTTTAAGCCCAACTCTAGCGAAAACGCACGGTCGAGTTTCGAATTTGACCAACTTTTGGGAGTTGAAATTTGAAAATAGATTTGGATGTCCCGTTGGTAGACAAGTGCACATGGCAACTTTCGTGACGTTACGAGCTATTTTCCTCAGCTTTAAGCCCAACTCTAGCGAAAACGCACGGTCGAGTTCGAATTTGACCAACTTCTCGGAATTGAAAATTGAGCATATATCTGGATGTCCCGTTGGTAGACAAATGCGCACGCCAACTTTCGTGACGTTCCGAGCTATTTTCTCACCCTTTAACCCTAAGTCTAGCGAAAACGCATGGTCGAGTTTCGAATTTGACCAACTTCTCCGAATTAAAAATTGAGCACAGATTTGGATGTCCCGTTGGTAGACAAATGCGCACGCCAACTTTCGTCGCATTATGAGCTAATTTCACACCCTTTAAGCTCAAGTCGAGCGAAAATGCATGGTCGAGTTTCGAATTTGACCAACTTCTCGGAATTGAAAATTGAGCATAGATTTGGATGTCTCGTTGGTAGACAAATGCGCACGCCAACTTTCGTGACGTTCTGAGCTATTTTCTCCCCCTTTAAGCCCAAGTCTAGCGAAAACGCACGATCGAGTTTCAACTTTGACCAACTTCTCGGAATTGAAATTTGAGAATAGTTTTGGATGTCCCATTGGTAGACAAGCGTCCACACCAACTTTCGTGACGTTCCGAGCTATTTTCTCACCCTTTAAGCCTAAGTCTAATGAAAACACACGGTCGAGTTTCGAATTTGACCAACTTCTCGGAATTAGAAATTGAGCATAGATTTGGATGTCCCGTTGGTAGACAAATGCGCACGCCAACTTTCGTCACATTACGAGCTAATTTCACACCCTTTAAGCTCAAGTCGAGCGAAAACGCATGGTCGAGTCTCGAATTTGACCAAGTTCTCAAAATTGAAAATTGAGCATAGATTTGGATGTCCCGTTGGTAGACAAATGCGCACGCTAACTTTCGTGACGTTCCGAGCTATTTTATCACCCTTTAAGCCTAAGTCTAGCGAAAATGCACGGTCGATTTTCCACTTTGACCAACATCTTGGAATTTAAATTTTAGAATGGATTTGGATGTCACATTGTTAGACGAGCGTCCACGCCAACTTTCGTAATGTTCCGAGCTATTTTCACTCCCTTTAAGCCCAAGTCTAGCGAAAACGCACGATCGAGTTTCAACTTTGACGAACTTCTCCGAATTGAAATTTGAGAATAGTTTTGGATGTCCCATTGGTAGACAATCGTCCACACCAACTTTCGTGACGTTCCGAGCTATTTTCTCCCCCTTTAAGCCCAAGTATAGCGAAAACGTATAGTCGAGTTTCGAATTTGACCAACTCCTCGGAATTAAAAATTGAGCATTGATTTGGATGTCCCGTTGGTAGACAAATGCGCACGCCAACTTTCGTGACATTTCGAACTATTTTCTCACCCTTTAAGCCCAAGTCTAGTGAAAATGCACGGTCGATTTTCAACTTTGACCAACTTCTCGGAATATAAATTTGAGAATAGATTTGGATGTCACATTGGTAGACGAGCGTGCACGCCAACTCTCGTGACGTTCCGAGCTATTTTCACACCCTTTAAGCCCAATTCTAGCGAAAACGAACGGTAAATTCTCAGCTTTGAACAACTTCTCGGAATTGAAATTTGAGAATAGATTTGGATGTCCCATTGGTAGACAAGCATCCACACCAACTTTCGTGACATTCCGAGCTATTTTCTTCCCATTTAAGCCCAACTCTAGAGAAAATGCACGGTCGCGTTTCATCTTTAAACAACTTCTCGGAATTGAAAATTGAGAATAGATTTGGATGTCCCATTTGTAGACAAATGCGCACGCCAACATTCGTGACGTTCCGAGCTATTTTCATGTCCTTTAAGCCCAATTCTAGGGAAAACGCACGGTCGATTTTCAACTTTGACCAACTTCTCGGAATTGAAATTTGAGAATGGATTTGGATGTCCCATTGGTAGACAAGCGTCCACGCCAACTTTCATGACGTTCCGAGCTATTTTCTCCCCCTTTAAGCCCAAGTCTAGCGAAAACGCACGGTCGAGTTTCGAATTTGACCAACTTCTCGGAATTGAAAATTGAGCATAGTTTTGGATGTCCCGTTGGTAGACAAATGCGCACGCCAGCTTTCGTGACGTTTCGAGCTATTTTCTCACCCTTTAAGCCTAAGTCTAGCGAAAATGCACTGTCGATTTTCAACTTTGACCAACTTCTCGGAATTTAAATTTGAGAATAGATTTGGATGTCCCATTGGTAGACGAGCGTCCACGCCAACTTTCATGACATTCCGAGCTATTTTCATCCCATTTAAGCCCAACTCTAGCGAAAACGCACGATCGCGTATCATCTTTGACCAACTTCACGGAATTGAAAATTAAGAATATTTTTGGATGTCCCATTGGTAGACAAGCGTCCACACCAACTTTCATGACGTTCCGAGCTATTTTCTCCACCTTTAAGCCCAAGTCTAGCGAAAACGCACGGTCGAGTTTCGAATTTGACCAACTTTTGGGAGTTGAAATTTGAAAATAGATTTGGATGTCCCGCTGGTAGACAAGTGCACATGCCAACTTTCGTGACGTTACGAGCTATTTTCCTCGGCTTTAAGCCCAACTCTAGCGAAAACGCACGGTCGAGTTCGAATTTGACCAACTTATCGGAATTGAAAATTGAGCATATATCTAGATGTCCCGTTGGTAGACAAATGCACACGCCAACTTTCGTGACGTTCCGAGCTATTTTCTCACCCTTTAAGCCTAAGTCTAGCGAAAACGCACGGTCGAGTTTCGAATTTGACCAACTTCTCGGAATTAAAAATTGAGCACAGATTTGGATGTACCGTTGGTAGACAAATGCGCACGCCAACTTTCGTCACATTACGAGCTAATTTCACACCCTTTAAGCTCAAGTCGAGCGAAAATGCACGGTCGAGTTTCGAATTTGACCAACTTCTCGGAATTGAAAATTGAGCATAGATTTGGATGTCTCGTTGGTAGACAAATGCGCACGCCAAATTTCGTGACGTTCCGCGCTATTTTCTCCCCCTTTAAGACCAAGTCTAGCGAAAACGCACGATCGAGTTTCAACTTTGACCAACTTCTCGGAATTGAAGTTTGAGAATAGTTTTGGATGTCCCATTGGTAGAAAAGCGTCCACACCAACTTTCGTGACGTTCCGAGCTATTTTCTCACCCTTTAAGCCTAAGTCTAGCGAAAACACATGGTCGAGTTTCGAATTTGACCAATTTCTCGGAATTAGAAATTGAGCATAGATTTGGATGTCCCGTTGGTAGACAAATGGGCACGCCAACTTTCGTCACATTACGAGCTAATTTCACACCATTTAAGTTCAAGTCGAGCGAAAACGCACGGTCGAGTTTCAAATTTGACTAACTTCTCGGAATTGAAAATTGAGCATAGATTTGGATGTCCCGTTGGTAGAGAAATGTGCACGCTAACTTTCGTGACGTTCCGAGCTATTTTCTTACCCTTTAAGCCTAAGTCTAGCGAAAATGCACGGTCGATTTTCCACTTTGACCAACTTCTCAGAAATTAAATTTTAGAATGGATTTGGATGTCACATTGTTAGACGAGCGTCCACGCCAACTTTCGTAATGTTCCGAGCTATTTTCACTCCCTTTAAGCCCAAGTCTAGTGAAAACGCACGATCGAGTTTCAACTTTGACGAACTTCTCGGAATATAAATTTGAGAATAGATTTGGATGTCACATTGGTAGACGAGCGTGCACGCCAACTCTCGTGACGTTCCGAGCTATTTTCACACCCTTTAAGCCCAATTCTAGCGAAAACGAACGGTAAATTTTCAGCTTTGAACAACTTCTCGGAATTGAAATTTGAGAATAGATTTGGATGTCCCATAGGTAGACAAGCATCCACACCAACTTTCGTGACATTCCGAGCTATTTTCTCACCCTTTAAGCCTAAGTCTAGCGAAAATGCACAGTCGATTTTCCACTTTGACCATCGAGTTTCAACTTTGACCAACTTCTCGGAATTGAAATTTGAGAATAGTTTTGGATGTCCCATTGGTAGACAAGCGTCCACACCAACTTTCGTGACGTTCCGAGCTATTTTCTCCCCCTTTCAGCCCAAGTCTAGCGAAAACGCACGGTCGAGTTTCGAATTTGACCAACTTCTCGGAATTGAAAATTGAGCATAGATTTGGATGTCCCGTTGGGAGACAAATGCGCATGCCAACTTTCTTGACGTTCCGAGCTATTTTCTCACCCTTTAAGCCTAAGTCTAGCGAAAACACACGGTTGAGTTTCGAATTTGACCAACTTCTCGGAATTTAAATTTGAGAATAGATTTGGATGTCACATTGGTCGACGAGCGTCCACGCCAACTTTCATGACGCTCCGAGCTATTTTCACTCCCTTTAAGCCCAAGTCGAGCGAAAACGCATGATCGAGTTTCAACTTTGACCAACTTCTCGGAATTGAAATTTGAGAATAGTTTTGGATGTCCCATTGGTAGACAAGCGTCCACACCGTCTTTCGTGACGTTCCGAGCTATTTTCTCCCCCTTTAAGCCCAAGTCTAGCGAAAACGCACGGTCGAGTTTCGAATTTGACCAACTTCTCGGAATTGAAAATTGAGCATAGATTTGGATGTCCCGTTGGTAGACAAATGTGCACGCCAACGTTTGTGACGTTCCGAGCTATTTTCTCACCCTTTAAGCCTAAGTCTAGCGAAAATGCACTGTCGATTTTCAACTTTGACCAACTTCTCGGAATTTAAATTTCAGAATAGATTAGGATGTCACATTGGTCGACGAGCGTCCACGCCAACTTTCATGACGCTCCGATCTATTTTCACTCCCTTTAAGCCCAAGTCGAGCGAAAACGCATGATCGAGTTTCAACTTTGACCAACTTCTCGGAATTTAAATTTGAGAATAGTTTTGGATGTCCCATTGGTAGACAAGCGTCCACACCGTCTTTCGTGACGTTCCGAGCTATTTTCTCCCCCTTTAAGCCCAAGTCTAGCGAAAACGCACGGTCGAGTTTCGAATTTGACCAACTTCTCGGAATCGAAAATTGAGCATAGATTTAGATGTCCCGTTGGTAGAAAAATGCGCACGCCAGCTTTCGTGATGTTCCGAGCTATTTTCTCGCCCTTTAAGCCCAACTCTAGTGAAAACGCACGGTAAATTTTCAACTTTGACCAACTTCTTGGAATTTAAATTTGAGAATAAATTTGGATGTCCCATTGGTAGACAAGCGTGCACTCCAACTTTCGTGACATTCCGAGCTATTTTCTCGCCCTTTAAGCCCAAGTCTAGCGAAAACGCACGGTAAATTTTCAACTTTGACCAACTTCTTGGAATTTAAATTTGAGAATAGATTTGAATGTTCCATTGGTAGACAAGCGTCCACACCAACTTTCGTGACATTCCGAGCTATTTTCTCGCCCTTTAATCCCAAGTCTAGCGAAAACGCACGGTAAATTTTCAACTTTGACCAACTTCTTGGAATTTAAATTTGAGAATAGATTTGGATGTCCCATTGGTAGACAAGCGTCCACACCAACTTTTGTGACATTCCGAGCTATTTTCTTCCCATTTAAGCCCAACTCTAGAGAAAACGCACGGTCGCGTTTCATCTTTGACCAACTTCTCGGAAATGAAAATTGAGAATAGATTTGGATGTCCCATTTGTAGACATGCGCGCACAGCAACGTTCGTGACATTACGAGCTAATTTCACACCCTTTAAGCCCAAGCCTAGCAAAAACGCATGATCGAGTTTCAACTTTGACGAACTTCTCGAAATTGAAATTTGAGAATAGTTTTGGATGTCCCATTGGTAGACAAGCGTCCACACCAACTTTCGTGACGTTCTGAGCTATTTTCTCCCCCTTTAAGCCCAAGTCTAGCGAACACGCACGATCGAGTTTCAAGTTTGACCAACCTCTCGGAATTTAAATTTGAGAATAGATTTGGATGTCCCATTGGTAGACGAGCGTCCACGCCAACTTTCATGACATTCCGAGCTAGTTTCATCCCATTTAAGCCAACCTCTAGCGAAAAAGCACGATCGCGTATCATCTTTGACCAACTTCTCAGAATTGAAAATTGAGAATAGATTTGGATGTCCCATTGGTAGACAAGCGTCCACACCAACTTTCATGACGTTCCGAGCTATTTTCTCCCCCTTTAAGCCCAAGTCTAGCGAAAACGCACGGTCGAGTTTCGAATTTGACCAACTTTTGGGAGTTGAAATTTGAAAATAGATTTGGATGTCCCATTCGTAGACAAGTGCACATGCCAACTTTCGTGACGTTACGAGCTATTTTCCTCGGCTTTAAGCCCAACTCTAGCGAAAACGCACGGTCGGAATTGAAAATTGAGCATATATCTGGATGTCCCGTTGGTAGACAAATGCGCACGCCAACTTTCGTGACGTTCCGAGCTAGTTTCTCACCCTTTAAGCCTAAGTCTAGCGAAAACGCACGGTCGAGTTTCGAATTTGACCAACTTCTCGGAATTAAAAATTGAGCATAGATTTGGATGTCCCGTTGGTAGACAAATGCGCACGCAACCTTTCGTCACATTACGAGCTAATTTCACACCCTTTAAGCTCAAGTCGAGCGAAAATGCACGGTCGAGTTTCGAATTTGACCAACTTCTCGGAATTGAAAATTGAGCATACATTTGGATGTCCCAATGGTAGACAAATGCGCATGCCAGCTTTCGTGACGTTCCGAACTATTTTCTCACCCTTTAAGCCTAAGTCTAGCGAAAATGCAGTGTCGATTTTCAACTTTGACCAACTTCTCGGAATTTAAATTTGAGAATAGATTTGGATGTCACATTGGTCGACGAGCGTCCACGGCAACTTTCATGACGCTCCGAGCTATTTTCACACCCTTTAAGCCCAAGTCGAGCGAAAACGCATGATCGAGTTTCAACTTTGACCAACTTCTCGGAATTGAAATTTGAGAATAGTTTCGGATGTCCCATTGGTAGACAAGCGTCCACACCGTCTTTCGTGACGTTCTGAGCTATTTTCTCCCCCTTTAAGCCCAAGTCTAGCAAAAACGCACGGTCGAGTTTCGAATTTGACCAACTTCTCGGAATTGAAAATTGAGCATAGATTTGGATGTCCCGTTGGTAGACAAATGCGCACGCCAGCTTTCGTGATGTTCCGAGCTATTTTCTCGCCCTTTAAGCCCAACTCTAGTGAAAACGCACGGTAAAATTTCAACTTTGACCAACTTCTTGGAATTTAAATTTGCGAATAGATTTGGATGTCCCATTGGTAGACAAGCGTCCATACCAACTTTCGTGACATTCCGAGCTATTTTCTCGCCCTTTAAGCCCAAGTCTAGCGAAAACGCACGGTAAATTTTCAACTTTGACCAACTTCTTGGAATTTAAATTTGAGAATAGATTTGGATGTTCCATTGGTAGACAAGCGTCCACACAACCGTTCGTGACATTCCGAGCTATTTTCTCGCCCTTTAAGCCCAAGTCTAGCGAAAACGCACGGTAAATTTTCAACTTTGACCAACTTTTTGGAATTTAAATTTGAGAATAGATTTCGATGTCCCATTGGTAGACAAGCGTCCACACCAACTTTTGTGACATTCCGAGCTATTTTCTTCCCATTTAAGCCCAACTCTAGAGAAAACGCACGGTCGCGTTTCATCTTTGACCAACTTCTCGGAAATGAAAATTGAGAATAGATTTGGATGTCCCATTTGTAGACATGCGCGCACAGCAACTTTCGTGACATTACGAGCTAATTTCACACCCTTTAAGCCCAAGTCTAGCAAAAACGCATGATTGAGCTTCAACTTTGATGAACTTCTCGAAATTGAAATTTGAGAATAGTTTTGGATGTCCCATTGGTAGACAAGCGTCCACACCAACTTTCGTGACGTTCCGAGCTATTTTCTCCCCCTTTAAGCCCAAGTCTAGCGAACACGCACGATCGAGTTTCAACTTTGACTAACTTCTCGTAATTGAAATTTGAGAATAGTTTTGGATGTCCCATTGGTAGACAAGCGTCCACACCAACTTTCGTGACGTTCCGAGCTATTTTCTCACCCTTTAAGCCTAAGTCTAGCGAAAACACACGGTCGAGTTTCGAATTTGACCAACTTCTCGGAATTAGAAATTGAGCATAGATTTGGATGTCCCGTTAGTAGACAAATGCGCACGCCAACATTCGTCACATTACGAGCTAATTTCACACCCTTTAAGCTCAAGTCGAGCGAAAACGCACGGTTGAGTTTCGAATTTGACCAACTTCTCGGAATTGAAAATTGAGCATAGATTTGGATGTCCCGTTGGTAGACAAATGCGCATGCTAACTTTCGTGACGTTCTGAGCTATTTTCTCACCCTTTAAGCCTAAGTCTAGCGAAAATGCACGGTCGATTTTCCACTTTGACCAACTTCTCGGAATTTAAATTTTAGAATGGATTTGGATGTCACATTGTTAGACGAGCGTCCACGCCAACTTTCGTAATGTTCGGAGCTATTTTCACTCCCTTTAAGCCCAAGTCTAGCGAAAATGCACGATCGAGTTTCAACTTTGACGAACTTCTCGGAATTGAAATTTGAGAATAGTTTTGGATGTCCCATTGGTAGACAAGCGTCCACACCAACTTTCGTGACGTTCCGAGCTATTTTCTCCCCCTTTAAGCCCAAGTATAGCGAAAACGTACAGTCGAGTTTCGAATTTGACCAACTCCTCGGAATTAAAAATTAAGCATAGATTTGGATGTCCCATTGGTAGACAAATGCGCATGCCAACTTTCGTGACATTTTGAACTATTTTCTCACCCTTTAAGCCCAAGTCTAGTGAAAATGCACGGTCGATTTTCAACTTTGACCAACTTCTCGGAATATAAATTTGAGAATAGATTTGGATGTCACATTGGTAGACGAGCGTGCACGCCAACTCTCGCGACGTTCCGAGCTATTTTCACACCCTTTAAGCCCAATTCTAGCGAAAACGCATGGTCGCGTTTCATCTTTGACCAACTTCTCGGAAATGAAAATTGAGAATAGATTTGGATGTCCCATTTGTAGACATGCGCGCACAGCAACTTTCGTGACATTACGAGCTAATTTCACACCCTTTAAGCCCAAGTCTAGCAAAAACGCATGATCGAGTTTCAACTTTGACGAACTTCTCGAAATTGAAATTTGAGAATAGTTTTGGATGTCCCATTGGTAGACAAGCGTCCACACCAACGTTCGTGACGTTCCGAGCTATTTTCTCCCCCTTTAAGCCCAAGTCTAGCGAACACGCACGATCGAGTTTCAAGTTTGACCAACCTCTCGGAATTTAAATTTGAGAATAGATTTGGATGTCCCATTGGTAGATGAGCGTCCACGCCAACGTTCATGACATTCCGAGCTATTTTCACACCCTTTAAGCCCAATTCTAGCGAAAACGAACGGTAAATTTTCAGCTTTGAACAACTTCTCGGAATTGAAAATTGAGCATAGATTTGGATGTCCCGTTGGTAGACAAATGCGCACGCTAACTTTCGTGAGGTTCCGAGCTATTTTCTCACCCTTTAAGCCTAAGTCTAGCGAAAATGCACGGTCGATTTTCCACTTTGACCAACTTCTCGGAATTTAAATTTTAGAATGGATTTGGATGTCACATTTTTAGACGAGCGTCCACGCCAACTTTCGTAATGTTCCGAGCTCTTTTCACTCCCTTTAAGCCCAAGTCTAGCGAAAACGCACGATCGAGTTTCACCTTTGACGAACTTCTCGGAATTGAAATTTGAGAATAGTTTTGGATGTCCCATTGGTAGACAAGCGTCCACACCAACTTTCGTGATGTTCCGAGCTATTTTCTCCCCCTTTAAGCCCAAGTATAGCGAAAACGTACAGTCGAGTTTCGAATTTGACCAACTCCTCGGAATTAAAAATTGAGCATAGATTTGGATGTCTCGTTGGTAGACAAATGCGCACGCCAACTTTCGTGACATTTCGAACTATTTTCTCACCCTTTAAGCCCAAGTCTAGTGAAAATGCACGGTCGATTTTCAACTTTGACCAACTTCTCGGAATATAAATTTGAGAATAGATTTGGATGTCACATTGGTAGACGAGCGTGCATGCCAACTCTCGTGACGTTCCAAGCTATTTTCACACCCTTTAAGCCCAATTCTAGCGAAAACGAACGGTAAATTTTCAGCTTTGAACAACTTCTCGGAATTGAAATTTGAGAATAGATTTGGATGTCCCATTGGTAGACAAGCATCCACACCAACTTTCGTGACATTCCGAGCTATTTTCTTCCCATTTAAGCCCAACTCTAGAGAAAATGCACGGTCGCGTTTCATCTTTGACCAACTTCTCGGAATTGAAAATTGAGAATAGATTTGGATGTCCCAATTGTAGACAAATGCGCACGCCAACATTCGTGACCTTCCGAGCTATTTTCACGTCCTTTAAGCCCAATTCTAGCGAAAACGCACGGTCGATTTTCAACTTTGACCAACTTCTCGGAATTGAAATTTGAGAATGGATTTGGATGTCCCATTGGTAGACAAGCGTCCACGCCAACTTTCGTGACGTTCCGAGCTATTTTCTCCCCCTTTAAGCCCAAGTCTAGCGAAAACGCACGGTCGAGTTTCGAATTTGACCAACTTCTCGGAATTAAAAATTGAGCACAGATTTGGATATCCCGTTGGTAGACAAATGCGCACGCCAACTTTCGTCACATTACGAGCTAATTTCACACCCTTTAAGCTCAAGTCGAGCGAAAATGCACGGTCGAGTTTCGAATTTGACCAACTTCTCGGAATTGAAAATTGAGCATAGATTTGGATGTCTCGTTGGTAGACAAATGCGCACGCCAAATTTCGTGACGTTCCGAGCTATTTTCTCCCCCTTTAAGCCCAAGTCTAGCAAAAACGCACGATCGAGTTTCAACTTTGACCAACTTCTCGGAATTGAAATTTGAGAATAGTTTTGGATGTCCCATTGGTAGACAAGCGTCCACAACCAACTTTCGTGACGTTCTGGGCTATTTTCTCACCCTTTAAGCCTAAGTCTAGCGAAAAGACACGGTCGAGTTTCGAATTTGACCAACTTCTTGGAATTAGAAATTGAGCATAGATTTGGATGTCCCGTTGGTAGACAAATGCGCACGCCAACTTTCGTCACATTACGAGCTAATTTCACACCCTTTAAGCTCAAGTCGAGCGAAAATGCACGGTCGAGTTTCGAATTTGACCAACTTCTTGGAATTGAAAATTGAGCATAGATTTGGATGTCTCGTTGGTAGACAAATGCGCACGCCAAATTTCGTGACGTTCCGAGCTATTTTCTCCCCCTTTAAGCCCAAGTCTAGCAAAAACGCACGATCGAGTTTCAACTTTGACCAACTTCTCGGAATTGAAATTTGAGAATAGTTTTGGATGTCCCATTGGTAGACAAGCGTCCACACCAACTTTCGTGACGTTCCGAGCTATTTTCTCACCCTTTAAGCCTAAGTCTAGCGAAAAGACACGGTCGAGTTTCGAATTTGACCAACTTCTCGGAATTGAAAATTGAGCATAGATTTGGATGTCCCGTTGGTAGACAAATGCGCACGCTAACTTTCGTGACGTTCCGAGCTATTTTCTCACCCTTTAAGCCTAAGTCTAGCGAAAATGCACGGTTGATTTTCCACTTTGAACAACTTCTCGGAATTTAAATTTTAGAATGGATTTGGATGTCACATTGTTAGACGAGCGTCCACGCCAACTTTCGTAATGTTCGGAGCTATTTTCACTCCCTTTAAGCCCAAGTCTAGCGAAAACGCACGGTCGAGTTTCAACTTTGACGAACTTCTCGGAATTGAAATTTGAGAATAGTTTTGGATGTCCCATTGGTAGACAAGCGTCCACACCAACTTTCGTGACGTTCCGAGCTATTTTCTCCCCTTTAAGCCCAAGTATAACGAAAACGTACAGTCGAGTTTCGAATTTGACCAACTCCTCGGAATTAAAACTTGAGCATAGATTTGGATGTCCCGTTGGTAGACAAATGCGCACGCCAACTTTCGTGACATTTCGAACTATTTTCTCACCCTTTAAGCCCAAGTCTAGTGAAAATGCAAGGTCGATTTTCAACTTTGACCAACTTCTCGGAATATAAATTTGAGAATAGATTTGGATGTCACATTGGTAGACGAGCGTGCACGCCAACTCTCATGACGTGCCGAGCTATTTTCACACCCTTTAAGCCCAATTCTAGCGAAAATGAACGGTAAACTTTCAGTATGAACAACTTCTCGGAATTGAAATTTGAGAATAGATTTGGATGTCCCATTTGTAGACAAATGCGCACGCCAACATTCGTGATGTTTCGAGCTATTTTCACGTCCTTTAAGCCCAATTCTAGCGAAAACGCATGGTCGATTTTCAACTTTGACAAACTTCTCGGAATTGAAATTTGAGAATGGATTTGGATGTCCCATTTATAGACAAGCGTCCACGCCAACTTTCGTGACGTTCCGAGCTATTTTCTCCCCCTTTAAGCCCAAGTCTAGCGAAAACGCACGGTCGAGTTTCAAATTTGACCAACTTCTCGGAATTGAAAATTGAGCATAGATTTGGATGTCCCGTTGGTAGACAAATGCGCACGCCAACTTTCGTGACGTTCCGAGCTATTTTCTCACCCTTTAAGCCTAAGTCTAGCGAAAATGCACTGTCGATTTTCAACTTTGACCAACTTCTCGGGATTTAAATTTGAGAATAGATTTGGATGTCACATTGGTCGACGAGCGTCCACGCCAACTTTCATGACGCTCCGAGCTATTTTCACACCCTTTAAGCCCAAGTCGAGCGAAAACGCATGATCGAGTTTCAACTTTGACCAACTTCTCGGAATTGAAATTTGAGAATAGTTTTGGATGTCCCATTGGTAGACAAGCGTCCACACCGTCTTTCGTGACGTTCCGAGCTATTTTCTCCCCCTTTAAGCCCAAGTCTAGCGAAAACGCACGGTCGAGTTTCGAATTTGACCAACTTCTCGAAATTGAAAATTGAGCATAGATTTGGATGTCCCGTTGGTAGACAAATGCGCACGCCAGCTCTGGTAGAAAATAGCAGCATTACATTCCATTTCTCAATAATAGCATATACAGGATCACTAAAGAAACAACAAGCACAGCATAAACAGAAGAGACAGAGATTTATCCTGGGAAACCCTCATGGGGTAGAAAACCCAGGAAAGCTTCCTCAATATAGATGACCAGCAATATACAAAGATGAAACCCTGAGACATGATCTCCTCCTCCACAATAGCAGACCTCTCCTCCACAAGTGCGCTATCCTCAAGTGAGTGAATGTGTGTATAATGAGGAACAAACCTCCTTTATTTATACACTACTCTGATATGTATTTTACACAAGTACATGTAGGCTCGTATTTAACCATTAGGTTAAATACCCCATTATAACTGACTGGGCCGACCCCTCTAGGGTGGTCTAATCACCCTTTGACCCACATAACACATTTAGGGCCGACCCCCACTAGGGAATTCTAATAACCCGAGTTACCACATTCCGACGGAGGAATAAACATCTCCGGATATACAATAAGATCTTCACGGAGGAATGAATCATCTACGGAATAATAAAGTACAAATATAATATTCTTTGAAATTACAATATCTCAACATTCTCGGAAATGAAAATTGAGAATAGATTTGGATGTCCCATTTGTAGACATGCGCGCACAGCAACTTTCGTGACATTACGAGCTAATTTCACACCCTTTAAGCCCAAGTCTAGCAAAAACGCATGATCGAGTTTCAAATTTGACGAACTTCTCGAAATTGAAATTTGAGAATAGTTTTGGATGTCCCATTGGTAGACAAGCGTCCACACCAACTTTCATGACGTTCCGAGCTATTTTCTCCCCCTTTAAGCCCAAGTCTAGCGAACACGCACGATCGAGTTTCAAGTTTGACCAACCTCTCGGAATTTAAATTTGAGAATAGATTTGGATGTCCCATTGGTAGACGAGCGTCCACGCCAACTTTCATGACATTCCGAGCTATTTTCATCCCATTTAAGCCCAACTCTAGCGAAAACGCACGATCGCGTATCATCTTTGACCAACTTCTCGGAATTGAAAATTGAGAATAGATTTGGATGTCCCATTGGTAGACAAGCGTCCACACCAACTTTCATGACGTTCCGAGCTATTTTCTCCCCCTTTAAGCCCAAGTCTAGCGAAAACGCACGGTCGAGTTTCGAATTTGACCAAGTTTTGGGAGTTGAAATTTGAAAATAGATTTGGATGTCCCATTGGTAGACAAGTGCACATGCCAACTTTCGTGACGTTACGAGCTATTTTCCTCAGCTTTAAGCCCAACTCTAGCGAAAACGCACGGTCGAGTTCGAATTTGACCAACTTCTCGGAATTGAAAATTGAGCATATATCTGGATGTCCCGTTGGTAGACAAATGCGCATGCCAACTTTCGTGACGTTCCGAGCTATTTTCTCACCATTTAAGCCTAAGTCTAGCGAAAACGCACGGTCGAGTTTCGAATTTGACGAACTTCTCGGAATTAAAAATTGAGCATAGATTTGGATGTCCCGTTGGTAGACAAATGCGCACGCCAACTTTCGTCACATTACGAGCTAATTTCACACCCTTTAAGCTCAAGTCGAGCGAAAATGCACGCTCGAGTTTCGAATTTGACCAACTTCTCGGAATTGAAAATTGAGCATAAATTTGGATGTCTCGTTGGTAGACAAATGCGCACACCAACTTTCGTGACGTTTCGAGCTATTTTCTCCCCCTTTAAGCCCAAGTCTAGCGAAAACGCATGATTGAGTTTCAACTTTGACCAACTTCTCGGAATTGAAATTTGAGAATAGTTTTGGATGTCCCATTGGTAGACAAGCGTCCACACAAACTTTCGTGACGTTCCGAGCTATTTTCTCACCCTTTAAGCCTAAGTCTAGCGAAAACACACGGTCGAGTTTCGAATTTGACCAACTTCTCGGAATTAGAAATTGAGCATAGATTTGGATGTCCCGTTAGTAGACAAATGCGCACGCCAACTTTCGTCACATTACGAGCTAATTTCACACCCTTTAAGCTCAAGTCGAGCGAAAACGCACGGTCGAGTTTCGAATTTGACCAACTTCTCGGAATTGAAAATTAAGCATAGATTTGAATGTCCCATTGGTAGACAAATGCGCACGTTAACTTTCGTGACGTTCCGAGCTATTTTCTCACCCTTTAAGCCTAAGTCTAGCGAAAATGCACGGTCGATTTTCCACTTTGACCAACTTCTCGGAATTTAAATTTTAGAATGGATTTGGATGTCACATTGTTAGACGAGCGTCCACGCCAACTTTCGTAATGTTCCGAGCTATTTTCACTCCCTTTAAGCCCAAGTCTAGCGAAAACGCACGATCGAGTTTCAACTTTGACGAACTTCTCGGAATTGAAATTTGAGAATAGTTTTGGATGTCCCATTGGTAGACAAGCGTCCACACCAACTTTCGTGACGTTCCGAGCTATTTTCTCCCCCTTTAAGCCCAAGTATAGCGAAAACGTACAGTCGAGTTTCGAATTTGACCAACTTCTCGGAATATAAATTTGAGAATAGATTTGGATGTAACATTGGTAGACGAGTGTGCACGCCAACTCTCGTGACGTTCCGAGCTATTTTCACACCCTTTAAGCCCAATTCTAGCGAAAACGAACGGTAAATTTTCAGCTTTGAACAACTTCTCGGAATTGAAATTTGAGAATAGATTTGGATGTCCCATTGCTAGACAAGCATCCACACCAACTTTCGTGACATTCCGAGCTATTTTCTTCCCATTTAAGCCCAACTCTAGAGAAAACGCACGGTCGCGTTTCATCTTTGACCAACTTCTTGGAATTGAAAATTGAGAATAGATTTGGATGTCCCATTTGTAGACATGCGCGCATAGCAATTTTCGTGACATTACGAGCTAATTTCACGTCCTTTAAGCCCAATTCTAGCGAAAACGCACGATCGAGTTTGAACTTTTACCAACTTCTCGGAATTGAAATTTGAGAATAGTTTTGGATGTCCCATTGGTAGACAAGCGTCCACACCAACTTTCGTGACGTTCCGAGCTATTTTCTCCCCCTTTAAGCCCAAGTCTAGCGAAAACGCACGGTCGAGTTTCGAATTTGACCAACTTCTCAGAATTGAAAATTGAGCATAGATTTGGATGTCCCGTTGGTAGACAAATGCGCACGCCAGCTTTCGTGACGTTCCGAGATGTTTTCTCACCCTTTAAGCCTAAGTCTAGCGAAAATGCACTGTCGATTTTCAACTTGGACCAACTTCTCGGAATTTAAATTTGAGAATAGATTTGGATGTCACATTGGTCGACGAGCGTCCACGCCAACTTTCATGACGCTCCGAGCTATTTTCAATCCCTTTAAGCCCAAGTCGAGCGAAAACGCATGATCGAGTTTCAACTTTGACCAACTTCTCGGAATTGAAATTTGAGAATAGTTTTGGATGTCCCATTGGTAGACAAGCGTCCACACCGTCTTTCGTGACGTTTCCAGCTATTTTCTCCCCCTTTAAGCCCAAGTCTAGGGAAAACGCACGGTCGAGTTTCGAATTTGACCAACTTCTCGGAATTGAAAATTGAGCATAGATTTGGATGTCCCGTTGGTAGACAAATGCGCACGCCAGCTGTCGTGACGTTCCGAGCTATTTTCTCGCCCTTTAAGCCCAACTCTAGTGAAAACGCACGGTAAATTTTCAACTTTGACCAACTTCTTGGAATTTAAATTTGAGAATAGATTTGGATGTCCCATTGGTAGACAAGCGTCCACACCAACTTTCGTGACATTCCGAGCTATTTTCTCGCCCTTTAAGCCCAATTCTAGCGAAAACGCACGGTAAATTTTCAACTTTGACCAACTTCTTGGAATTTAAATTTGAGAATAGATTTGGAGGTTCCATTGGTAGACAAGCGTCCACACCAACTTTCGTGACATTCCGAGCTATTTTCTCGCCCTTTAAGCCCAAGTCTAGCGAAAACGCACGGTAAATTTTCAACTTTGACCAACTTCTTGGAATTTAAATTTGAGAATAGATTTGGATGTCCCATTGGTAGACAAGCGTCCACACCAACTTTTGTGACATTCCGAGCTATTTTCTTCCCATTTAAGCCCAACTCTAGAGAAAACGCACGGTCGCGTTTCATCTTTGACCAACTTCTCGGAAATGAAAATTGAGAATAGATTTGGATGTCCCATTTGTAGACATGCGCGCACAGCAATTTGCGTGACATTATGAGCTAATTTCACGTCCTTTAAACCCAATTCTAGCGAAAACGCACGATCGAGTTTCAACTTTGACCAACTTCTCGGAATTGAAATTTGAGAATAGTTTTGGATGTCCCATTGGTAGACAAGCGTCCACACCAACTTTCGTGACGTTCCGAGCTATTTTCTCCCCCTTTAAGCCCAAGTCTAGCGAAAACGCACGGTCGAGTTTCGAATTTGACCAATTTCTCGGAATTGAAAATTGAGCATAGATTTGGATGTCCTGTTGGTAGACAAATGCGCACGCCAACTTTCATCATATTACGAGCTAATTTCACACCCTTTAAGCTCAAGTCGAGCGAAAATGCACGGTCGGGTTTCGAATTTGACCAACTTCTCGGAATTGAAAATTGAGCATAGATTTGGATGTCTCATTGGTAGACAAATGCGCACGCCAACTTTCGTGACGTTCCGAGCTATTTTCTCCCCCTTTAAGCCCAAGTCTAGCGAAAACGCACGATCGAGTTTCAACTTTGACCAACTTCTCGGAATTGAAATTTGAGAATAGTTTTGGATGTCCCATTGGTAGACAAGCGTCCACACCAACGTTCGTGACGTTCCGAGCTATTTTCTCACCCTTTAAGCCTAAGTCTAGCGAAAACACACGGTCGAGTTTCGAATTTGACCAACTTCTCGTAATTAGAAATTGAGCATAGATTTGGATGTCCCGTTGGTAGACAAATGCGCACGCCAACTTTCGTCACATTACGAGCTAATTTCTCTCCCTTTAAGCCCAAGTCTAGCGAAAATGCACTGTAAATTTTCAACTTTGACCAACTTCTTGGAATTTAAATTTGAGAATAGATTTGGATGTCCCATTGGTAGACAAGCGTCCACACCAACTTTTGGGACATTCTGAGTTATTTTCTTCCCATTTAAGCCCAACTCTAGAGAAAACGCACGGTCGCGTTTCATCTTTGACCAACTTCTCGGAAATGAAAATTAAGAATAGATTTGGATGTCCCATTTGTAGACATGCGTGCACAGCAACTTTCGTGACATTACGAGCTAATTTCACACCCTTTAAGCCCAAGTCTAGCAAAAACGCATGATCGAGTTTCAACTTTGACGAACTTCTCGAAATTGAAATTTGAGAATAGTTTTGGATGTCCCATTGGTAGACAAGCGTCCACACCAACTTTCGTGACGTTCCGAGCTATTTTCTCCCACTTTAAGCCCAAATCTAGCGAACACGCACGATCGAGTTTCAAGTTTGACCAACCTCTCGAAATTTAAATTTGAGAATAGATTTGGATGTCCCATTGGTAGACGAGCGTCCACGTCAACTTTCATGACATTCCGAGCTATTTTCATCCCATTTAAGCCCAACTCTAGCGAAAACGCACGATCGCGTATCATCTTTGACCAACTTCTCGGAATTGAAAATTGAGAATAGATTTGGATGTCCCATTGGTAGACAAGCGTCCACACCAACTTTCATGACGTTCCGATCTATTTTCTCCCCCTTTAAGCCCAAGTCTAGCGAAAACGCACGGTCGAGTTTGGAATTTGACCAACTTTTGGGAGTTGAAATTTGAAAATAGATTTGGATGTCCCGTTGGTAGACAAGTGCACATGCCAACTTTCGTGACGTTACGAGCTATTTTCCTCGGCTTTAAGCCCAACTCTAGCGAAAACGCACGGTCGAGTTCGAATTTGACCAACTTCTCGGAATTGAAAATTGAGCATATATTTGGATGTCCCGTTGGTAGAAAAATGCGCACGCCAACTTTCGTGACGTTCCAAGCTATTTTCTCACCCTTTAAGCCTATGTCTAGCGAAAACGCACGGTCGAGTTTCGAATTTGACCAACCTCTCGGAATTGAAAATTGAGCATAGATTTGGATGTCTCGTTGCTAGACAAATGCGCACGCCAACTTTCGTGACGTTCCGAGCTATTTTCTCCCCCTTTAAGCCCAAGTCTAGCGAAAACGCACGATCGAGTTTCAACTTTGACCAACTTCTCGGAATTGAAATTTGAGAATAGTTTTGGATGTCCCATTGGTAGACAAGCGTCCACACCAACTTTCATGACGTTCCGAGCTATTTTCTCCCCCTTTAAGCCCAAGTATAGCGAAAACGTACAGTCGAGTTTCGAATTTGACCAACTCCTCGGAATTAAAAATTGAGCATAGATTTGGATGTCCCGTTGGTAGACAAATGCGCACGCCAACTTTCGTGACATTTCGAACTATTTTCTCACCCTTTAATCCCAAGTTTAGTGAAAATGCACGGTCGATTTTCAACTTTGACCAACTTTTCGGAATATAAATTTGAGAATAGATTTGGATGTCACATTGGTAGACGAGCGTGCACGCCAATTCTCGTGACGTTCCGAGCTATTTTCACACCCTTTAAGCCCAATTCTAGCGAAAACGAACGGTAAATTTTCAGCTTTGAACAACTTCTCGGAAATGAAATTTGAGAATAGATTTGGATGTCCCATTGGTAGACAAGCATCCACACCAACTTTCGTGACATTCCGAGCTATTTTCTTCCCATTTAAGCCCAACTCTAGAGAAAACGCATGGTCGCGTTTCATCTTTGACCAACTTCTCGGAATTGAAAATTGAGAATAGATTTGGATGTCCCATTTGTAGCCAAATGCGCACGCCAACATTCGTGACGTTCCGAGCTATTTTCACATCCTTTAAGAGCAATTCTAGCGAAAACGCACGGTCGATTTTCAACTTTGACCAACTTCTCGGAATTGAAATTTGAGAATGGATTTGGATGTCCCATTGGTAGACAAGTGTCCACGCCAACTTTCGTGGTGTTCTGAGCTATTTTCTCACCCTTTAAGCCCAAGTCTAGTGAAAACGCACGGTCGGGTTTCGAATTTGACCAACTTCTCGGAATTGAAAATTGAGCATAGATTTGGATGTCCCGTTGGTAGACAAATGCGCACGCCAGCTTTCGTGACGTTCCGAGCTATTTTCTCACCCTTTAAGCCTAAGTCTAGCGAAAATGCACTGTCGATTTTCAACTTTGACCAACTTCTCGGAATTTAAATTTGAGAATAGATTTGGATGTCACATTGGTCGACGAGCGTCCACGCCAACTTTCATGACGCTCCGAGCTATTTTCACACCCTTTAAGCCCAATTCGAGCGAAAACGCATGATCGAGTTTCAACTTTGACCAACTTCTCGGAATTGAAATTTGAGAATAGTTTTGGATGTCCCATTGGTAGACAAACGTCCACACCGTCTTTCGTGACGTTTCGAGCTATTTTCTCCCCCTTTAAGCCCAAGTCTAGCGAAAACGTACGGTTGAGTTTCGAATTTGACCAACTTCTCGGAATTGAAAATTGAGCATAGATTTGGATGTCCGTTGGTAGACAAATGCGCACGCCAGCTTTCGTGACGTTCCGAGCTATTTTCTCACCCTTTAAGCCCAAGTCTAGTGAAAACGCACGGTCGAGTTTCGAATTTGTCCAACTTCTTGGAATTTAAATTTGAGAATAGATTTGGATGTCCCATTGGTAGACAAGCGTCCACACCAACTTTCGTGACATTCGGAGCTATTTTCTCGCCCTTTAAGCCCAAGTCTAGCGAAAACGCACGGTAAATTTTCAACTTTGACCAACTTCTTGGAATTTAAATTTGAGAATAGATTTGGATGTTCCATTGGTAGACAAGCGTCCACACCAACTTTCGTGACATTCCGAGCTATTTTCTCGCCCTTTAAGCCCAAGTCTAGCGAAAACGCACGGTAAATTTTCAACTTTGACCAACTTCTTGGAATTTAAATTTGAGAATAGATTTGGATGTACCATTGGTAGACAAGCGTCCACACCAACTTTCATGACGTTCCGAGCTATTTTCTCCCCCTTTAAGCCCAAGTCTAGCGAAAACGCACGGTCGAGTTTCGAATTTGACCAACTTTTTGGAGTTGAAATTTGAAAATAGATTTGGATGTCCCGTTGGTAGACAAGTGCACATGCAAACTTTCGTGACGTTACGAGCTATTTTCCTCGGCTTTAAGCCCAACTCTAGCGAAAACGCACGGTCGAGTTCAAATTTGACCAACTTCTCGGAATTGAAAATTGAGCATATATCTGGATGTCCCGTTGGTAGACAAATGCGCACGCCAGCTTTCGTGACGTTCCGAGCTATTTTCTCACCCTTTAAGCCCATGTCTAGTGAAAACGCACGGTCGAGTTTCGAATTTGTCCAACTTCTTGGAATTTAAATTTGAGAATAGATTTGGATGTCCCATTGGTAGACAAGCGTCCACACCAACTTTCGTGACATTCGGAGCTATTTTCTCGCCCTTTAAGCCCAAGTCTAGCGAAAACGCACGGTAAATTTTCAACTTTGACCAACTTCTTGGAATTTAAATTTGAGAATAGATTTGGATGTTCCATTGGTAGACAAGCGTCCACACCAACTTTCGTGACATTCCGAGCTATTTTCTCGCCCTTTAAGCCCAAGTCTAGCGAAAACGCACGGTAAATTTTCAACTTTGACCAACTTCTTGGAATTTAAATTTGAGAATAGATTTGGATGTCCCATTGGTAGACAAGCGTCCACACCAACTTTCATGACGTTCCGAGCTATTTTCTCCCCCTTTAAGTTAAGCCCAAGTCTAGCGAAAACGCACGGTCGAGTTTCGAATTTGACCAACTTTTGGGAGTTGAAATTTGAAAATAGATTTGGATGTCCCGTTGGTAGACAAGTGCACATGCAAACTTTCGTGACGTTACGAGCTATTTTCCTCGGCTTTAAGCCCAACTCTAGCGAAAACGCACGGTCGAGTTCGAATTTGACCAACTTCTCGGAATTGAAAATTGAGCATATATCTGGATGTCCCGTTGGTAGACAAATGCGCACGCCAACTTTCGTGACGTTTCGAGCTATTTTCTCACCCTTTAAGCCTAAGTCTAGCGAAAACGCACGGTCGAGTTTCGAATTTGACAAACTTCTCGGAATTAAAAATTCAGCACAGATTTGGATGTCCCATTGGTAGACAAATGCGCACGCCAACTATCGTCACATTACGAGGTAATTTCACACCCTTTAAGCTCAAGTCGAGCGAAAATGCACGGTCGAGTTTCGAATTTGGCCAACTTCTCGGAATTGAAAATTGAGCATAGATTTGGATGTCCCGTTGGTAGACAAATGCGCATGCTAACTTTCGTGACGTTCCGAGCTATTTTCTCACCCTTTAAGCCTAAGTCTAGCGAAAATGCACGGTCGATTTTCCACTTTGACCAACTTCTCGGAATTTAAATTTTAGAATGGATTTGGATGTCACATTGTTAGACGAGCGTCCACGCCAACTTTCGTAATGTTCCGAGCTATTTTCACTCCCTTTAAGCCCAAGTCTAGCGAAAACGCACGATCGAGTTTCAACTTTGATGAACTTCTCGGAATTGAAATTTGAGAATAGTTTTGGATGTCCCATTGGTAGACAAGCGTCCACACCAACTTTCGTGACGTTCCGAGCTATTTTCTGCCCCTTTAAGCCCAAGTATAGCTAAAACATACAGTCGAGTTTCGAATTTGACCAACTCCTCGGAATTAAAAATTGAACATAGATTTGGATGTCCCGTTGGTAGACAAATGCGCACGCCAACTTTCGTGACATTTCGAACTATTTTCTCACCCTTTAAGCCCAAGTCTAGTGAAAATGCACAGTCGATTTTCAACTTTGACCAACTTCTCGGAATATAAATTTGACAATAGATTTGGATGTCACATTGGTAGACGAGCGTGCACACCAAATCTCGTGACGTTCCGAGCTATTTTCACACCTTTTAAGCCCAATTCTAATGAAAACGAACGGTAAATTTTCAGCTTTGAACAACTTCTCGGAATTGAAATTTGAGAATAGATTTGGATGTCCCATTGGTAGACAAGCATCCACACCAACTTTCATGACATTCCGAGCTATTTTCTTCCCATTTAAGCCCAACTCTAGAGAAAACGCACGGTCGCGTTTCATCTTTGACCAACTTCTCGGAATTGAAAATTGAGAATAGATTTGGATGTCCCATTTGTAGACAAATGCGCACGCCAACATTCGTGACGTTCCGAGCTATTTTCACGTCCTTTAAGCCCAATTCTAACAAAAACGCACGGTCGATTTTCAATTTTGACCAACTTCTCGGAATTGAAATTTGAGAATGGATTTGGATGTCCCATTGGTAGACAAGCGTCCACGCCAACTTTCGTGATGTTCCGAGCTATTTTCTCCCCCTTTAAGCCCAAGCCTAGCAAAAACGCACGGTCGAGTTTCGAATTTGACCAACTTCTCGTAATTGAAAATTGAGCATAGATTTGGATGTCCCGTTGGTAGACAAATGCGCACGCCAGCTTTCGTGACGTTCCGAGCTATTTTCTCACCCTTTAAGCCTAAGTCTAGCGAAAATGCACTGTCGATTTTCAACTTTGACCAACTTGTCGGAATTTAAATTTGAGAATAGATTTGGATGTCACATTGGTCGACGAGCGTCCACGCCAACTTTCATGACGCTCCGAGCTATTTTCACACCCTTTAAGCCCAAGTCGAGCGAAAACGCATGATCGAGTTTCAACTTTGACCAACTTCTCGGAATTGAAATTTGAGAATAGTTTTGGATGTCCCATTGGTAGACAAGCGTCCACACCAACTTTCGTGACGTTCCGAGCTATTTTCTCCCCCTTTAAGCCCAAGTCTAGCGAAAACGCACGGTCGAGTTTCGAATTTGACCAACTTCTCGGAATTGAAAATTGAGCATAGATTTGGATGTCCCGTTGGTAGACAAATGCGCATGCCAACTTCCGTGACGTTACGAGCTATTTTCTCACCCTTTAAGCCTAAGTCTAGCGAAAATGCACTGTCGATTTTCAACTTTGACCAACTTCTCGGAATTTAAATTTGAGAATAGATTTGGATGTCACATTGGTCGACGAGCGTCCATGCCAACTTTCATGACGCTCCGAGCTATTTTCACACCCTTTAAGCCCAAGTCGAGCGAAAACGCATGATCGAGTTTCAACTTTGACCAACTTCTCGGAATTGAAATTTGAGAATAGTTTTGGATGTCCCATTGGTAGACAAGCGTCCACACCGTCTTTCGTGACGTTCCGAGCTATTTTCTCCCCCTTTAAGAACAAGTCTAGAGAAAACGCACGGTCGAGTTTCGAATTTGACCAACTTCTCGGAATTGAAAACTGAGCATAGATTTGGATGTACCGTTGGTAGACAAATGCGCACGCCAGCTTTCGTGACGTTCCGAGCTATTTTCTCGCCCTTTAAGCCCAACTCTAGTGAAAACGCACAATAAATTTTCAACTTTGACCAACTTCTTGGTATTTAAATTTGAGAATAGATTTGGATGTCCCATTGGTAGACAAGCGTCCACACCAACTTTCGTGACATTCCGAGCTATTTTCTCGCCCTTTAAGCCCAAGTCTAGCGAAAACGCACGGTAAATTTTCAACTTTGACCAACTTCTTGGAATTTAAATTTGAGAATAGATTTGGAGTATCCATTGGTAGACAAGCGTCCACACCAACTTTCGTGACATTCCGAGCTATTTTCTCACCCTTTAAGCCCAAGTCTAGCGAAAACGCACGGTAAATTTTCAACTTTGACCAACTTCTTGGAATTTAAATTTGAGAATAGATTTGGATGTCCCATTGGTAGACAAGCGTCCACACAAACTTTTGTGACATTCCGAGCTATTTTCTTCCCATTTAAGCCCAACTCTAGAGAAAACGCACGGTCGCGTTTCATCTTTGACCAACTTCTCCGAAATGAAAATTGAGAATAGATTTGGATGTCCCATTTCTAGACATGCGCGCACAGCAACTTTCGTGACATTACGAGCTAATTTCACACCATTTAAGCCCAAGTCTAGCAAAAACGCATGATCGAGTTTCAAATTTGACGAACTTCTCGAAATTGAATATTGAGAATAGTTTTGGATGTCCCATTGGTAGACAAGCGTCCACACCAACTTTCGTGACATTCCGAGCTATTTTCTCCCCCTTTAAGCCCAAGTCTAGCGAACACGCACGATCAAGTTTCAAGTTTGACCAACCCCTCGGAATTTAAATTTGAGAATAGATTTGGATGTCCCATTGGTAGACGAGCGTCCACGCCAACTTTCATGACATTCCGAGCTATTTTCATCCCATTTAAGCCCAACTATAGCGAAAACGCACGATCGTGCATCATCTTTGACCAACTTCTCGGAATTGAAAATTGAGAATAGATTTGGATCTCCCATTGGTAGACAAGCGTCCACACCAACTTTCATGACGTTCCGAGCTATTTTCTCCCCCTTTAAGCCCAAGTCTAGCGAAAACGCACGGTCGAGTTTCGAATTTGACCAACTTTTGGGAGTTGCAATTTGAAAATAGATTTGGATGTCCCGTTGGTAGACAAGTGCACATGCCAACTTTCGTGACGTTACGAGCTATTTTCCTCGGCTTTAAGCCCAACTCTAGCGAAAACGCACGGTCGAGTTCGAATTTGACCAACTTCTCGGAATTAAAAATTGAGCATATATCTGGATGTCCCGTTGGTAGACAAATGCGCACGCCAACTTTCGTGACGTTCCGAGCTATTTTCTCACCATTTAAGCCTAAGTCTAGCGAAAACGCACGGTCGAGTTTCGAATTTGACCAACTTCTCGGAATTAAAAATTGAGCACAGATTTGGATGTCCCGTTGGTAGACAAATGCGCACGCCAACTTTCGTCACATTACGAGCTAATTTCACACCCTTTAAGCTCAAGTCGAGCGAAAATGCACGGTCGAGTTTCGAATTTTACCAACTTCTCGGAATTGAAAATTGAGCATAGATTTGGATGTCTCGTTGGTAGACAAATGCGCACGCCAACTTTCGTGACGTTCCGAGCTATTTTCTCCCCCTTTAAGCCCAAGTCTAGCGAAAACGCACGATCGAGTTTCAACTTTGACCAACTTCTCGGAATTGAAATTTGAGAATAGTTTTGGATGTCCCATTGGTAGACAAGCGTCCACACCAACTTTCGTGACGTTCCGAGCTATTTTCTCGCCCTTTAAGCCTAAGTCTAGCGAAAACACACGGTCGAGTTTCGAATTTGACCAACTTCTCGGAATTAGAAATTGAGCATAGATTTGGATGTCCCCTTGGTAGACAAATGCGCACGCTAACTTTCGTCACATTACGAGCTAATTTCACACCCTTTAAGCTCAAGTCGAGCGAAAACGCACGGTCGAGTTTCAAATTTGACCAACTTCTCGGAATTGAAAATTGAGCATAGATTTGGATGTCGCGTTGGTAGACAAATGCGCATGCTAACTTTCGTGACGTTCCGAGCTATTTTCTCACCCTTTAAGCCTAAGTCTAGCGAAAATGCACGGTCGATTTTCCACTTTGACCAACTTCTCGGAATTTAAATTGTAGAATGGATTTGGATGTCACATTGTTAGACGAGCGTCCACGCCAACTTTCGTAATGTTCCGAGCTATTTTCACTCCCTTTAAGCCCAAGTCTAGCGAAAACGCACGATCGAGTTTCAACTTTGAGGAACTTCTCGGAATTGAAATTTGAGAATAGTTTTGGATGTCCCATTGGTAGACAAGCGTCCACACCAATTTTCGTGACGTTCCGATCTATTTTCTCCCCCTTTAAGCCCAAGTATAGCGAAAACGTACAGTCGACTTTCGAATTTGACCAACTCCTCGGAATTAAAAATTGAGCATAGATTTGGATGTCCCGTTGGTAGACAAATGCGCACGCCAACTTTCGTGACATTTCGAACTATTTTCTCACCCTTTAAGCCCAAGTCTAGTGAAAATGCACGGTCGATTTTCAACTTTGACCAACTTCTCGGAATATAAATTTGAGAATAGATTTGGATGTCACATTGGTAGACGAGCCTGCACGCCAACTCTCGTGACGTTCCGAGCTATTTTCACACCCTTTAAGCCCAATTCTAGCGAAAAAGAACGGTAAATTTTCAGCTTTGAACAACTTCTCGGAATTGAAATTTGAGAATAGATTTGGATGTCCCATTGGTAGACAAGCATCCACACCAACTTTCGTGACATTCCGAGCTATTTTCTTCCCATTTAAGCCCAACTCTAGAGAAAACGCACGGTCGCGTTTCATCTTTGACCAACTTCTCGGAATTGAAAATTGAGAATAGATTTGGATGTCCCATTTGTAGACAAATGCGCACGCCAACATTCGTGACGTTCCGAGCTATTTTCACGTCCTTTAAGCCCAATTCTAGCGAAAACGCACGGTCGATTTTCAACTTTGACCAACTTCTCGGAATTGAAATTTGAGAATGGATTTGGATGTCCCATTGGTAGACAAGCATCCACGCCAACTTTCGTGACGTTCCGAGCTATTTTCTCCCCCTTTAAGCCCAAGTCTAGCGAAAATGCACGGTCGAGTTTCGAATTTGACCAACTTCTCAGAATTGAAAATTGAGCATAGATTTGGATGTCCCGTTGGTAGACAAATGCGCACGCCAGCTTTCGTGACGTTCCGAGTTATTTTCTCACCCTTTAAGCCTAAGTCTAGCGAAAATGCACTGTCGATTTTCAACTTTGACCAACTTCTCTGAATTTAAATTTGAGAATAGATTTGGATGTCACATTGGTGGACGAGCATCCACGCCAACTTTCATGACGCTCCGAGCTATTTTCACACCCTTTAAGCCCAAGTCGAGCGAAAACGCATGATCGAGTTTCAAATTTGACCAACTTCTCGGAATTGAAATTTGAGAATAGTTTTGGATGTCCCATTGGTAGACAAGCGTCCACACCGTCTTTCGTGACGTTCCGAGCTATTTTCTCCCCCTTTAAGCCCAAGTCTAGCGAAAATGCACGGTCGAGTTTCGAATTTGACCAACTTCTCGGAATTGAAAATTGAGCATAGATTTGGATGTCCCGTTGGTAGACAAATGCGCACGCCAGCTTTCGTGACGTTCCGAGCTATTTTCTCGCCCTTTAAGCCCAACTCTAGTGAAAACGCACGGTAAATTTTCAACTTTGACCAACTTCTTGGAATTTAAATTTGAGAATAGATTTGGATGTCCCATTGTTAGACAAGCGTCCACACCAACTTTTGTGACATTCCGAGCTATTTTCTCGCCCTTTAAGCCCAAGTCTAGCGAAAACGCACGGTAAATTTTCAACTTTGACCAACTTCTTGGAATTTAAATTTGAGAATAGATTTGGATGTTCCATTGGTAGACAAGCGTCCACACCAACTTTCGTGACATTCCGAGCTATTTTCTCGCCCTTTAAGCCCAAGTCTAGCGAAAACGCACGGTAAATTTTCAACTTTGACCAACTTCTTGGAATTTAAATTTGAGAATAGATTTGGATGTCCCATTGGTAGACAAGCGTCCACACACACTTTTGTGACATTCCGAGCTATTTTCTTCCCATTTAAGCCCAACTCTAGAGAAAACGCATGGTCGCATTTCATCTTTGACCAACTTCTCGGAAATGAAAATTGAGAATAGATTTGGATGTCCAATTTGTAGACATGCGCGCACAGCAACTTTCGTGACATTACGAGCTAATTTCACACCCTTTAAGCCCAAGTCTAGCAAAAACGCATGGTCGAGTTTCAACTTTGACCAACCTCTCGAAATTTAAATTTGAGAATAGATTTGGATGTCCCATTGGTAGACGAGCGTCCACGCCAACTTTCATGACATTCCGAGCTATTTTCATCCCATTTAAGCCCAACTCTAGCGAAAACGCACGATCGCGGATCATCTTTGACCAACTTCTCGGAATTGAAAATTGAGAATAGATTTGGATGTCCCATTGGTAGACAAGCGTCCACACCAACTTTCATGACGTTCCGAGCTATTTTCTCCCCCTTTAAGCCCAAGTCTAGCGAAAACACACAGTCGAGTTTCGAATTTGACCAACTTTTGGGAGTTGAAATTTGAAAATAGATTTGGATGTCCCGTTGGTAGACAAGTGCACATGCCAACTTTCGTGACGTTACGAGCTATTTTCCTCGGCTTTAAGCCCAACTCTAGCGAAAACGCACGGTCGAGTTCGAATTTGACCAACTTGTCGGAATTGAAAATTGAGCATATATCTGGATGTCCCGTTTGTAGACAAATGCGCACGCCAACTTTCGTGACGTTCCGAGCTATTTTCTCACCCTTTAAGCCTAAGTCTAGCGAAAACGAACGGTCGAGTTTCGAATTTGACCAACTTCTCGGAATTAAAAATTGAGCACAGATTTAGATGTCCCGTTGGTAGACAAATGCGCACGCCAACTTTCGTCACATTACGAGCTAATTTCACACCCTTTAAGCTCAAGTCGAGCGAAAATGCACGGTCGAGTTTCGAATTTGACCAACTTCTCGGAATTGAAAATTGAACATAGATTTGGATGTCTCGTTGGTAGACAAATGCGCACACCAACTTTCGTGACGTTCCAAGCTATTTTCTCCCCCTTTAAGCCCAAGTCTAGCGAAAACGCACAATCGAGTTTCAACTTTGACCAACTTCTCGGAATTGAAATTTGAGAATAGTTTTGGATGTCCCATTGGTAGACAAGCGTCCACACCAACTTTCGTGACGTTCCGAGCTATTTTCTCACCCTTTAAGCCTAATTCTAGCGAAAACACACGGTCGAGTTTCGAATTTGACCAACTTCTCGGAATTAGAAATTGAGCATAGATTTGGATGTCCCGTTGGTAGATAAATGCGCACGCCAACTTTCGTCACATTACGAGCTAATTTCACACCCTTTAAGCTCAAGTCGAGCGAAAACGCACGGTCCAGTTTCGAATTTGACCAACTTCTCGGAATTGAAAATTGAGCAAAGATTTGGATGTCCCGTTGGTAGACAAATGCGCACGCTCGATTTTCTAGACAAATTCTAGCAAAAATGCACGGTCGATTTTCCACTTTGACCAACTTCTCGGAATTTAAATTTTAGAATGGATTTGGATGTCACATTGTTAGACGAGCGTCCACGCCAACTTTCATAATGTTCCGAGCTATTTTCACTCCCTTTAAGCCCAAGTCTAGCGAAAACGCACGATCGAGTTTCAACTTTGACGAACTTCTCAAAATTGAAATTTGAGAATAGTTTTGGATGTCCCATTGGTAGACAAGCGTCCACACCAACTTTCGTGACGTTCCGAGCTATTTTCTCCCCCTTTAAGCCCAAGTATAGCGAAAACGTATAGTCGAGTTTCGAATTTGACGAACTCCTCGGAATTAAAAATTGAGCATAGATTTGGATGTCCCGTTGGTAGACAAATGCGCACGCCAACTTTCGTGACATTTCGAACTATTTTCTCACCCTTTAAGCCCAAGTCTAGTGAAAATGCACGGTCGATTTTCAACTTTGACCAACTTCTCGGAATATAAATTTGAGAATAGATTTGGATGTCACATTGGTAGACGAGCCTGCACGCCAACTCTCGTGATGTTCCGAGCTATTTTCACACCCTTTAAGCCCAATTCTAGCGAAAAAGAACGGTAAATTTTCAGCTTTGAACAACTTCTCGGAATTGAAATTTGAGAATAGATTTGGATGTCCCATTGGTAGACAAGCATCCACACCAACTTTCGTGACATTCCGAGCTATTTTCTTCCCATTTAAGCCCAACTCTAGAGAAAACGCACGGTCGCGTTTCATCTTTGACCAACTTCTCGGAATTGAAAATTGAGAATAGATTTGGATGTCCCATTTGTAGACAAATTCGCACGCCAACATTCGTGACGTTACGAGCTAATTTCACGTCCTTTAAGCCCAATTCTAGCGAAAACGCACGATCGAGTTTCAACTTTGACCAACTTCTCGTAATTGAAATTTGAGAATAGTTTTGGATGTCCCATTGGTAGACAAGCGGCCACACCAACTTTCGTGACGTTCCGAGCTATTTTCTCACCCTTTAAGCCTAAGTCTAGCGAAAACACACGGTCGAGTTTCGAATTTGACCAACTTCTCGGAATTAGAAATTGAGCATAGATTTGGATGTCCCATTGGTAGACAAATGCGCACGCCAACTTTGGTCACATTACGAGCTAATTTCACACCCTTTAAGCTCAAGTCGAGCGAAAACGCACGGTCGAGTTTCGAATTTGACCAACTTCTCGGAATTAAAAATTGAGCATAGATTTGGATGTCCCGTTGGTAGACAAATGCGCACGCCAACTTTCGTGACGTTCCGAGCTATTTTCTCACCCTTTAAGCCTAAGTCTAGCGAAAATGCTATGTCGATTTTCAACTTTGACCAACTTCTCGGAATTTAAATTTGAGAATAGATTTGGATGTCACATTGGTCGACGAGCGTCCACGCCAACTTCCATGAAGCTCCGAGCTATTTTCACACCCTTTAAGCCCAAGTCGAGCGAAAACGCATGATCGAGTTTCAACTTTGACCAACTTCTCGAAATTGAAATTTGAGAATAGTTTTGGATGTCCCATTGGTAGACAAGCGTCCACACCGTCTTTCGTGACGTTCCGAGCTATTTTCTCCCCCTTTAAGCCCAAGTCTAGCGAAAACGCACGGTCGAGTATCGAATTTGACCAACTTCTCGGAATTGAAAATTGAGCATAGATTTGGATGTCCCGTTGGCAGACAAATGCGCACGCCAGCTTTCGTGACGTTCCGAGCTATTTTCTCGCCCTTTAAGCCCAACTCTAGTGAAAACGCACGGTAAATTTTCAACTTTGACCAACTTCTTGGAATTTAAATTTGAGAATAGATTTGGATGTCCCATTGGTTGACAAGCGTCCACACCAACTTTCGTGACATTCCGAGCTATTTTCTCGCCCTTTAAGCCCAAGTCTAGCGAAAACGCACGGTAAATTTTCAACTTTGACCAACTTCTTGGAATTTAAATTTGAGAATAGATTTGGATGTTCCATTGGTAGACAAGCGTCCACACCAACTTTCGTGACATTCCGAGCTATTTTCTCGCCCTTTAAGCCCAAGTCTAGCGAAAACGCACGGTAAATTTTCAACTTTGACCAACTTCTTGGAATTTAAATTTGAGAATAGATTTGGATGTCCCATTGGTAGACAAGCGTCCACACCAACTTTTGTGACATTCCGAGCTATTTTCTTCCAATTTAAGCCCAACTCTAGAGAAAACGCACGGTCGCGTTTCATCTTTGACCAACTTCTCGGAAATGAAAATTCAGAATAGATTTGGATGTCCCATTTGTAGACATGCGCGCACAGCAACTTTCGTTACATTACGAGCTAATTTCACACCCTTTAAGCCCAAGTCTAGCAAAAACGCATGATCGAGTTTCAACTTTGACGAACTTTTCGAAATTGAAATTTGAGAATAGTTTTGGATCTCCCATTGGTAGACAAGCGTCCACACCAACTTTCGTGACGTTCCGAGCTATTTTCTCCCCCTTTAAGCCCAAGTCTAGCGAACACGCACGATCGAGTTTCAAGTTTGACCAACCTCTCGGAATTTAAATTTGAGAATAGATTTGGATGTCCCATTGGTAGACGAGCGTCCATGCCAACTTTCATGACATTCCGAGCTATTTTCATCCCATTTAAGCCCAACTCTAGCGAAAACGCACGATCGCGTATCATCTTTGACCAACTTCTCGGAATTGAAAATTGAGAATAGATTTGGATGTCCCATTGGTAGACAAGCGTCCACACCAACTTTCATGACGTTCCGAGCTATTTTCTCCCCCTTTAAGCCCAAGTCTAGCGAAAACGCATGGTCGAGTTTCAAATTTGACCAACTTTTTGGAGTTGAAATTTGAAAATAGATTTGGATGTCCCGTTGGTAGACAAGTGCACATGCCAACTTTCGTGACGTTACGAGCTATTTTCCTCGGCTTTAAGCCGAACTCTAGCGAAAACGCACGGTCGAGTTCGAATTTGACCAACTTCTCGGAATTGAAAATTGAGCATATATCTGGATGTCCCGTTGGTAGACAAATGCGCACGCCAACTTTCGTGACGTTCCGAGCTATTTTCTCACCCTTTAAGCCTAAGTCTAGCGAAAACGCACGGTCGAGTTTCGAATTTGACCAACTTCTCGGAATTAAAAATTGAGCACAGATTTGGATGTCCCGTTGGTAGACAAATGCGCACGCCAACTTTCGTCACATTACGAGCTTATTTCACACCCTTTAAGCTCAAGTCGAGCGAAAATGCACTGTCGAGTTTCGAATTTGACCAACTTCTCGGAATTGAAAATTGAGCATAGATTTGGATGTCTCGTTGGTAGACAAATGCGCATGCCAACTTTCGTGACGTTCCGAGCTATTTTCTCCCCCTTTAAGCCGAAGTCTAGCGAAAACGCACAATCGAGTTTCAACTTTGACCAACTTCTCGGAATTGAAATTTGAGAATAGTTTTGGATGTCCCATTGGTAGACAAGCGTCCACACCAACTTTCGTGACGTTCCCAGCTATTTTCTCACCCTTTAAGCCTAAGTCTAGCGAAAATACACGGTCGAGTTTCGAATTTGACCAACTTCTCGGAATTAGAAATTGAGCATAGATTTGGATGTCCCGTTGGTAGACAAATGCGCACGCCAACTTTCGTCACATTACGAGCTAATTTGACACCCTTTAAGCTCAAGTCGAGCGAAAACGTACGGTCCAGTTTCGAATTTGACCAACTTCTCGGAATTGAAAATTGAGCATAGATTTGGATGTCCCGTTGGTAGACAAATGCGCACGCTAACTTTCGTGACGTTCCGAGCTATTTTCTCACCCGTTAAGCCTAAGTCTAGCGAAAATGCACGGTCGATTTTCCACTTTGACCAACTTCTCGGAATTTAAATTTTAGAATGGATTTGGATGTGACATTGTTAGACGAGCGTCCACGCCAACTTTCGTAATGTTCCGAGCTATTTTCACTCCCTTTAAGCCCAAGTCTAGCGAAAACGCACGATCGAGTTTCAACTTTGACAAACTTCTCGGAATTGAAATTTGAGAATAGTTTTGGATGTCCCATTGCTAGACAAGCGTCCACACCAACTTTCGTGACGTTCCGAGCTATTTTCTCCCCCTTTAAGCCCAAGTATAGCGAAAACGTACAGTCGAGTTTCGAATTTGACCAACTCCTCGGAATTAAAAATTGAGCATAGATTTGGATGTCCCGTTGGTAGACAAATGTGCACGCCAACTTTCGTGACATTTCGAACTATTTTCTCACCCTTTAAGCCCAAGTCTAGTGAAAATGCACGGTCGATTTTCAACTTTGACCAACTTCTCGGAATATAAATTTGAGAATAGATTTGGATGTCACATTGGTAGACGAGCCTGCACGCCAACTCTCGTGACGTTCCGAGCTATTTTCACACCCTTTAAGCCCAATTCTAGCGAAAACGAACGGTAAATTTTCAGCTTTGAACAACTTCTCGGAATTGAAATTTGAGAATAGATTTGGATGTCCCATTGGTAGACAAGCATCCACAACAACTTTCGTGACATTCCGAGCTATTTTCTTCCCATTTAAGCCCAACTCTAGAGAAAACGCACGGTCGCGTTTCATCTTTGACCAACTTCTCGGAATTGAAAATTGAGAATAGATTTGGATGTCCCATTTGTAGACATGCGCGCACAGCAATTTTTGTGACATTACGAGCTAATTTCACATCCTTTAAGCCCAATTCTAGCGAAAACGCACGATCGAGTTTCAACTTTGACCAACTTCTCGTAATTGAAATTTGAGAATAGTTTTGGATGTCCCATTGGTAGACAAGCGTCCACGCCAACTTTCGTGACAGTCCGAGCTATTTTCTCCCCCTTTAAGCCCAAGTCTAGCGAAAACGCACGGTCGAGTTTTGAATTTGACCAACTTCTCGGAATTGAAAATTGAGCATAGATTTGGATGTCCCGTTGGTATACAAATGCGCACGCCAACTTTCGTGACGTTCCGAGCTATTTTCTCACCCTTTAAGCCTAAGTCTAGCGAAAATGCATTGTCGATTTTCAACTTTGACCAACTTCTCGGAATTTAAATTTGAGAATAGATTTGGATGTCACATTGGTCGACGAGCGTCCACGCCAACTTTCATGACGCTCTGAGCTATTTTCACACCCTTTAAGCCCAAGTCGAGCGAAAACGCATGATCGAGTTTCAACTTTGACCAACTTCTCGGAATTGAAATTTGAGAATAGTTTTGGATGTCCCATTGGTAGACAAGCGTCCACACCGTCTTTCGTGACGTTCCGAGCTATTTTCTCCCCCTTTAAGCCCAAGTCTAGCGAAAAGGCACGGTCGAGTTTCGAATTTGACCAACTTCTCGGAATTGAAAATTGAGCATAGATTTGGATGTCCCGTTGGTAGACAAATGCGCACGCCAGCTTTCGTGACGTTCCGAGCTATTTTCTCGCCCTTTAAGCCCAACTCTAGTGAAAACGCACGGTAAATTTTCAACTTTGACCAACTTCTTGGAATTAAAATTTGAGAATAGATTTGGATGTCCCATTGGTTGACAAGCGTCCACACCAACTTTCGTGACATTTCGAGCTATTTTCTCGCGCTTTAAGCCCAAGTCTAGCGAAAACGCACGGTAAATTTTCAACTTTGACCAACTTCTTGGAATTTAAATTTGAGAATAGATTTGGATGTTCCATTGGTAGACAAGCGTCCACACCAACTTTCGTGACATTCCGAGCTATTTTCTCGCCCTTTAAGCCCAAGTCTAGCGAAAACGCACGGTAAATTTTCAACTTTGACCAACTTCTTGGAATTTAAATTTGAGAATAGATTTGGATGTCCCATTGGTAGACAAGCGTCCACACCAACTTTTGTGACATTCCGAGCTATTTTCTTCCCATTTAAGCCCAACTCTAGAGAAAACGCACGGTCGCGTTTCATCTTTGACCAACTTCTCGGAAATGAAAATTGAGAATAGATTTGGATGTCCCATTTGTAGACATGCGCGCACAGCAACTTTCGTGACATTACGAGCTAATTTCACACCCTTTAAGCCCAAGTCTAGAAAAAACGCATGATCGAGTTTCAACTTTGACGAACTTCTCGAAATTGAAATTTGAGAATAGTTTTGGATGTCCCATTGGTAGACAAGCGTCCACACCAACTTTCGTGACGTTCCGAGCTATTTTCTCCCCCTTTAAGCCCAAGTCTAGCGAACACGCATGATCGAGTTTCAAGTTTGACCAACCTCTCGGAATTTAAATTTGAGAATAGATTTGGATGTCCCATTGGTAGACGAGCGTCCACGCCAACTTTCATGACATTCCGAGCTATTTTCATCCCATTTAAGCCCGACTCTAGCGAAAACGCACGATCGCGTATCATCTTTGACCAACTTCTCGGAATTGAAAATTGAGAATAGATTTGGATGTCCCATTGGTAGACAAGCGTCCACACCAACTTTCATGACGTTCCGAGCTATTTTCTCCCCCTTTAAGCCCAAGTCTAGCGAAAACGCACGGTCGAGTTTCGAATTTGACCAACTTTTGGGAGTTGAAATTTGAAAATAGATTTGGATGTCCCATTGGTAGACAAGTGCACATGCCAACTTTCGTGACGTTACGAGCTATTTTCCTCGGCTTTAAGCCCAACTCTAGCGAAAACGCACGGTCGAGTTCGAATTTGACCAACTTCTCGGAATTGAAAATTGAGCATATATCTGGATGTCCCGTTGGTAGACAAATGCGCACGCCAACGTTCGTGACGTTCCGAGCTATTTTCTCACCCTTTAAGACTAAGTCTAGCGAAAACGCACGGTCGAGTTTCGAATTTGACCAACTTCTCAGAATTAAAAATTGAGCACAGATTTGGATGTCCCGTTGGTAGACAAATGCGCACGCCAACTTTCGTCACATTACGAGCTAATTTCACACCCTTTAAGCTCAAGTCGAGCGAAAATGCACGGTCGAGTTTCGAATTTGACCAACTTCTCGGAATTGAAAATTGAGCATAGATTTGGATGTCTCGTTGGTAGACAAATGCGCACGCCAACTTTCGTGACGTTCAGAGCTATTTTCTCCCCCTTTAAGCCCAAGTCTAGCGAAAACGCACGATCGAGTTTCAACTTTGACGAACTTCTCGAAATTGAAATTTGAGAATAGTTTTGGATGTCCCATTGGTAGACAAGCGTCCACACCAACTTCCGTGACGTTCCGAGCTATTTTCTCCCCCTTTAAGCCCAAGTCTAGCGAACACGCACGATCGAGTTTCAAGTTTGACCAACCTCTCGGAATTTAAATTTGAGAATAGATTTGGATGTCCCATTGGTAGACGAGCGTCCACGCCAACTTTCATGACATTCCAAGCTATTTTCATCCCATTTAAGCCCAACTCTAGCGAAAACGCACGATCGCGTATCATCTTTGACCAACTTCTCGGAATTGAAAATTGAGAATAGATTTGGATGTCCCATTGGTAGACAAGCGTCCACACCAACTTTCATGACGTTCCGAGCTATTTTCTCCCCCTTTAAGCCCAAGTCTAGCGAAAACGCACGGTCGAGTTTTGAATTTGACCAACTTTTGGGAGTTGAAATTTGAAAATAAATTTGGATGTCCCGTTGGTAGACAAGTGCACATGCCAACTTTCGTGACGTTACGAGCTATTTTCCTTGGCTTTAAGCCCAACTCTAGCGAAAACGCACGGTCGAGTTCGAATTTGACCAACTTCTCGGAATTGAAAATTGAGCATATATCTGGATGTCCCATTGGTAGACAAATGCGCACGCCAACTTTCGTGACGTTCCGAGCTATTTTCTCACCCTTTAAGCCTAAGTCTAGCGAAAACGCACGGTCGAGTTTCGAATTTGACCAACTTCTCGGAATTAAAAATTGAGCACAGATTTGGATGTCCTGTTGGTAGACAAATGCGCACGCCAACTTTCGTCACATTACGAGCTAATTTCACACCCTTTAAGCTCATGTCGAGCGAAAATGCACGGTCGAGTTTCTAATTTGACCAACTTCTCGGAATTGAAAATTGAGCATAGATTTGGATGTCTCGTTGGTAGACAAATGCGCACGCCAACTTTCGTGACGTTCCGAGCTATTTTCTCCCCCTTTAAGCCCAAGTCTAGCGAAAACGCACAATCAAGTTTCAACTTTGACCAACTTCTCGGAATTGAAATTTCAGAATAGTTTTGGATGTCCCATTGGTAGACAAGCGTCCACACCAACTTTAGTGACGTTCCGAGCTATTTTCTCGCCCTTTAAGCCCAAGTGTAGCGAAAACGCACTGTAAATTTTCAACTTGGACCAACTTCTTTGAATTTAAATTTGAGAATAGATTTGGATGTCCCATTGGTAGACAAGCGTCCACACCAACTTTTGTGACATTCCGAGCTATTTTCTTCCCATTTCAGCCCAACTCTGGAGAAAACGCACGGTCGCGTTTCATCTTTGACCAACTTCTCGGAAATGAAAATTCAGAATAGATTTGGATGTCCCATTTGTAGACATGCGCGCACAGCAACTTTCGTGACATTACGAGCTAATTTCACACCCTTTAAGCCCAAGTCTAGCAAAAACGCATGATCGAGTTTCAACTTTGACGAACTTCTAGAAATTGAAATTTGAGAATAGTTTTGGATGTCCCATTGGTAGACAAGCGTCCACACCAACTTTCGTGACGTTCCGAGCTATTTTCTCCCCCTTTAAACCCAAGTCTAGCGAACACGCACGATGGAGTTTAAAGTTTAACCAACCTCTCGGAATTTAAATTTGAGAATAGATTTGGATGTCCCATTGGTAGACGAGCGTCCACGCCAACTTTCATGACATTCCGAGCTATTTTCATCCCATTTAAGCCCAACTCTAGCGAAAACGCACGATCCCGTATCATCTTTGACCAACTTCTCGGAATTGAAAATTGAGAATAGATTTGGATGTCCCATTGGTAGACAAGCGTCCACACCAACTTTAATGACGTTCCGAGCTATTTTCTCCCCCTTTAAGCCCAAGTCTAGTGAAAACGCACGGTCGAGTTTCGAATTTGACCAACTTTTGGGAGTTGAAATTTGAAAATAGATTTGGATGTCCCGTTGGTAGACAAGTGCACATGCCAACTTTCGTGACGTTACGAGCTATTTTCCTCGGCTTTAAGCCCAACTCTAGCGAAAACGCACGGTCGAGTTCGAATTTGACCAACTTCTCGGAATTGAAAATTGAGCATATATCTGGATATCCCGTTGGTAGATAAATGCGCACGACAACTTTCGTGACGTTCCGAGCTATTTTCTCACCCTTTAAGCCTAAGTCTAGCGAAAACGCACGGTCGAGTTTCGAATTTGACCAACTTCTCGGAATTAAAAATTGAGCATAGATTTGGATGTCCCGTTGGTAGACAAATGCGCACGCCAACTTTCGTCACATTACGAGCTAATTTCACACCCTTTAAGCTCAAGTCGAGCGAAAATGCACGGTCGAGTTTCGAATTTGACCAACTTCTCGGAATTGAAAATTGAGCATAGATTTGGATGTCTCATTGGTAGACAAATGCGCACGCCAACTTTCGTGACGTTCCGAGCTATTTTCTCCCCCTTTAAGCCCAAGTATAGCGAAAACGTACAGTCGAGTTTCGAATTTGACCAACTCCTCGGAATTAAAAATTGAGCATAGATTTGGATGTCCCGTTGGTAGACAAATGCGCACGCCAACTTTCGTGACATTTCGAACTATTTTCTCACCCTTTAAGCCCAAATCTAGTGAAAATGCACGGTCGATTTTCAACTTTGACCAACTTCTCGGAATATAAATTTGAGAATAGATTTGGGTGTCACATTTGTAGATGAGCGTGCACGCCAACTCTCGTGACGTTCCGAGCTATTTTCACACCCTTTAAGCCCAATTCTAGAGAAAACGAACGGTAAATTTTCAGCTTCGAACAACTTCTCGGAATTGAAATTTGAGAATAGATTTGGATGTCCCATTGGTAGACAAGCATCCACACCAACTTTCGTGACATTCCGAGCTATTTTCTTCCCATTTAAGCCCAACTCTAGAGAAAACGCACGGTCGCGTTTCATCTTTGACGAACTTCTCGGAATTGAAAATTGAGAATAGATTCGGATGTCCCATTTGTAGACAAATGCGCACACCAACATTCGTGACATTCCGAGCTATTTTCACGTCCTTTAAGCCCAATTCTAGGGAAAACGCACGGTCGATTTTCAACTTTGACCAACTTCTCGGAATTGAAATTTGAGAATGGATTTGGATGTCCCATTGGTAGACAAGCGTCCACGCCAACTTTCGTGACGTTCCGAGCTATTTTCACCCCCTTTAAGCCCAAGTCTAGCGAAAACGCACGGTCGAGTTTCGAATTTGACCAACTTCTCGGAATTGAAAATTGAGCATAGATTTGGATGTCCCGTTGGTAGACAAATGCGCACGCCAGCTTTCGTGACATTCCGAGCTATTTTCTCACCCTTTAAGCCTAAGTCTAGCGAAAATGCACTGTCGATTTTCAACTTTGACCAACTTCTCAGAATTTAAATTTGAGAATAGATTTGGATGTCACATTGGTCGACGAGCGTCCACGCCAACTTTCATGACGCTCCGAGCTATTTTCACACCCTTTAAGCCCAAGTCGAGTGAAAACGCATGATCGAGTTTCAACTTTGACCAACTTCTCGGAATTGAAATTTGAGAATAGTTTTGGATGTCCCATTAGTAGACAAGCGTCCACACCGTCTTTCGTGACGTTCCGAGCTATTTTCTCCCCCTTTAAGAGCAAGTGTAGCGAAAACGCACGGTCGAGTTTCGAATTTGACCAACTTCTCGGAATTGAAAATTGAGCATAGATTTGGATGTCCCGTTGGTAGACAAATGCGCACGCCAGCTTTCGTGACGTTCCGAGCTATTTTCTCGCCCTTTAAGCCCAACTCTAGTGAAAACGCACGGTAAATTTTCAACTTTGACCAACTTCTTGGAATTTAAATTTGAGAATAGATTTGGATGTCCCATTGGTAGACAAGCGTCCACACCAACTTTTGTGACATTCCGAGCTATTTTCTTCCCATTTAAGCCCAATTCTAGAGAAAACGCACGGTCGCGTTTCATCTTTGACCAACTTCTCGGAAATGAAAATTGAGAATAGATTTGGATGTCCCATTTGTAGACATGCGCGCACAGCAACTTTCGTTACATTACGAGCTAATTTCACACCCTTTAAGCCCAAGTCTAGCAAAAACGCATGATAAAGTTTCAACTTTGACGAACTTTTCGAAATTGAAATTTGAGAACAGTTTTGGATCTCCCATTGGTAGACAAGCGTCCACACCAACTTTCGTGACGTTCCGAGCTATTTTCTCCCCCTTTAAGCCCAAGTCTAGCGAACACGCACGATCGAGTTTCAAGTTTGACCAACCTCTCGGAATTTAAATTTGAGAATAGATTTGGATGTCCCATTGGTAGACGAGCGTCCACGCCAACTTTCATGACATTCCGAGCTATTTTCATCCCATTTAAGCCCAACTCTAGCGAAAACGCACGATCGCGTATCATCTTTGACCAACTTCTCGGAATTGAAAATTGAGAATAGATTTGGATGTCCCATTGGTAGACAAGCGTCCACACCAACTTTCATGACGTTCCGAGCTATTTTCTCCCCCTTTAAGCCCAAGTCTAGCGAAAACGCACGGTCGAGTTTCAAATTTGACCAACTTTTGGGAGTTGAAATTTGAAAATAGATTTGGATGTCCCGTTGGTAGACAAGTGCACATGCCAACTTTCGTGACGTTACGAGCTATTTTCCTCGGCTTTAAGCCGAACTCTAGCGAAAACGCACGGTCGAGTTCGAATTTGACCAACTTCTCGGAATTGAAAATTGAGCATATATCTGGATGTCCCGTTGGTAGACAAATGCGCACGCCAACTTTCGTGACGTTCCGAGCTATTTTCTCACCCTTTAAGCCTAAGTCTAGCGAAAACGCACGGTCGAGTTTCGAATTTGACCAACTTCTCGGAATTAAAAATTGAGCACAGATTTGGATGTCCCGTTGGTAGACAAATGCGCACGCCAACTTTCATCACATTACGAGCTTATTTCACACCCTTTAAGCTCAAGTCGAGCGAAAATTCACGGTCGAGTTTCGAATTTGACCAACTTCTCGGAATTGAAAATTGAGCATAGATTTGGATGTCTCGTTGGTAGACAAATGCGCACGCCAACTTTCGTGACGTTCCGAGCTATTTTCTCCCCCTTTAAGCCCAAGTCTAGCGAAAACGCACAATCGAGTTTCAACTTTGACCAACTTCTCGGAATTGAAATTTGAGAATAGTTTTGGATGTCCCATTGGTAGACAAGCGTCCACACCAACTTTCGTGACGTTCCCAGCTATTTTCTCACCCTTTAAGCCTAAGTCTAGCGAAAACACACAGTCGAGTTTCGAATTTGACCAACTTCTCGGAATTAGAAATTGAGCATAGATTTGGATGTCCCGTTGGTAGACAAATGCGCACGCCAACTTTCGTCACATTACGAGCTAATTTCACACCCTTTAAGCTCAAGTCGAGCGAAAACGTACGGACCAGTTTCGAATTTGACCAACTTCTAGGAATTGAAAATTGAGCATAGATTTGGATGTCCCGTTGGTAGACAAATGCGCACGCTAAATTTCGTGACGTTCCGAGCTATCTTCTCACCCGTTAAGACTAAGTCTAGCGAAAATGCACGGTCGATTTTCCACTTTGACCAACTTCTCGGAATTTAAATTTTAGAATGGATTTGGATGTGACATTGTTAGACGAGCGTCCACGCCAACTTTCGTAATGTTCCGAGCTATTTTAACTCCCTTTCAGCCCAAGTCTAGCGAAAACGCACGATCGAGTTTCAACTTTGACAAACTTCTTGGAATTGAAATTTGAGAATAGTTTTGGATGTCCCATTGGTAGACAAGCGTCCACACCAACTTTCGTGACGTTCCGAGCTATTTTCTCCCCCTTTAAGCCCAAGTATAGCGAAAACGTACAGTCAAGTTTCGAATTTGACCAACTCCTCGGAATTAAAAATTGGGCATAGATTTGGATGTCCCGTTGGTAGACAAATGTGCACGCCAACTTTCGTGACATTTCGAACTATTTGAAAATGCACGGTCGATTTTCAACTTTGACCAACTTCTCGGAATATAAATTTGAGAATAGATTTGGATGTCACATTGGTAGACGAGCCTGCACGCCAACTCTCGTGACGTTCCGAGCTATTTTCACACCCTTTAAGCCCAATTCTAGTGAAAACGAACGGTAAATTTTCAGCTTTGAACAATTTCTCGGAATTGAAATTTGAGAATAGATTTGGATGTCCCATTGGTAGACAAGCATCCACAACAACTTTCGTGACATTCCGAGCTATTTTCTTCCCATTTAAGCCCAACTCTAGAGAAAACGCACGGTCGCGTTTCATCTTTGACCAACTTCTCGGAATTGAAAATTGAGAATAGATTTGGATGTCCCATTTGTAGACATGCGCGCACAGCAATTTTTGTGACATTACGAGCTAATTTCACATCCTTTAAGCCCAATTCTAGCGAAAACGCACGATCGAGTTTCAACTTTGACCAACTTCTCGTAATTGAAATTTGAGAATAGTTTTGGATGTCCCATTGGTAGACAAGCGTCCACACCAACTTTCGTGACGTTCCGAGCTATTTTCTCCCCCTTTAAGCCCAAGTCTAGCGAAAACGCACGGTCGAGTTTTGAATTTGACCAACTTCTCGGAATTGAAAATTGAGCATAGATTTGGATGTCCCGTTGGTATACAAATGCGCACGCCAACTTTCGTGACGTTCCGAGCTATTTTCTCACCCTTTAAGCCTAAGTCTAGCGAAAATGCATTGTCGATTTTCAACTTTGACCAACTTCTCGGAATTTAAATTTGAGAATAGATTTGGATGTCACATTGGTCGACGAGCGTCCACGCCAACTTTCATGACGCTCTGAGCTATTTTCACACCCTTTAAGCCCAAGTCGAGCGAAAACGCATGATCGAGTTTCAACTTTGACCAACTTCTTGGAATTCAAATTTGAGAATAGTTTTGGATGTCCCATTGGTAGACAAGCGTCCACAGCGTCTTTCGTGACGTTCCGAGCTATTTTCTCCCCCTTTAAGCCCAAGTCTAGCGAAAACGCACGGTCGAGTTTCGAATTTGACCAACTTCTCGGAATTGAAAATTGAGCATAGATTTGGATGTCCCGTTGGTAGACAAATGCGCACGCCAGCTTTCGTGACGTTCCGAGCTATTTTCTCGCCCTTTAAGCCCAACTCTAGTGAAAACGCACGGTAAATTTTCAACTTTGACCAACTTCTTGGAATTTAAATTTGAGAATAGATTTGGATGTCCCATTGGTTGACAAGCGTCCACACCAACTTTCGTGACATTTCGAGCTACTTTCTCGCCCTTTAAGCCCAAGTCTAGCGAAAACGCACGGTAAATTTTCAACTTTGACCAACTTCTTGGAATTTAAATTTGAGAATAGATTTGGATGTTCCATTGGTAGACAAGCGTCCACACCAACTTTCGTGACATTCCGAGCTATTTTCTCGCCCTTTAAGCCCAAGTCTAGCGAAAACGCACGGTAAATTTTCAACTTTGACCAACTTCTTGGAATTTAAATTTGAGAATAGATTTGGATGTCCCATTGGTAGACAAGCGTCCACACCAACGTTTGTGACATTCCGAGCTATTTTCTTCCCATTTAAGCCCAACTCTAGAGAAAAGGCACGGTCGCGTTTCATCTTTGACCAACTTCTCGGAAATGAAAATTGAGAATAGATTTGGATGTCCCATTTGTAGACATGCGCGCACAACAACTTTCGTGACATTACGAGCTAATTTCACACCCTTTAAGCCCAAGTCTAGCAAAAACGCATGATCGAGTTTCAACTTTGACGAACTTCTCGAAATTAAAATTTGAGAATAGTTTTGGATGTCCCATTGGTAGACAAGCATCCACACCAACTTTCGTGACGTTCCGAGCTATTTTCTCCCCCTTTAAGCCCAAGTCTAGCGAACACGCACGATCAAGTTTCAAGTTTGACCAACCTCTCGGAATTTAAATTTGAGAATAGATTTGGATGTCCCATTGGTAGACGAGCGTCCACGCCAACTTTCATGACATTCCGAGCTATTTTCATCCCATTTAAGCCCAACTCTAGCGAAAACGCACGATCGCGTATCATCTTTGACCAACTTCTCGGAATTGAAAATTGAGAATAGATTTGGATGTCCCATTGGTAGACAAGCGTCCACACCAACTTTCATGACGTTCCGAGCTATTTTCTCCACCTTTAAGCCCAAGTCTAGCGAAAACGCACGGTCGAGTTTCGAATTTGACCAACTTTTGGGAGTTGATATTTGAAAATAGATTTGGATGTCCCGTTGGTAGACAAGTGCACATGCCAACTTTCGTGACGTTACGAGCTATTTTCCTCGGCTTTAAGCCCAACTATAGCGAAAACGCACGGTCGAGTTCGAATTTGACCAACTTCTCGGAATTGAAAATTGAGCATATATCTAGATGTCCCGTTGGTAGACCAATGCGCACGCCAACTTTCGTGACGTTCCGAGCTATTTTCTCACCCTTTAAGCCTAAGTCTAGCGAAAACGCACGGTAGAGTTTCGAATTTGACCAACTTCTCGGAATTAAAAATTGAGCACAGATTTGGATGTCCCGTTGGTAGACAAATGCGCACGCCAACTTTCGTCACATTATGAGCTAATTTCACACCCTTTAAGCTTAAGTCGAGCGAAAATGCACGGTCGAGTTTCGAATTTGACCAACTTCTCGGAATTGAAAATTGAGCATAGATTTGGATGTCTCGTTGGTAGACAAATGCGCATGCCAACTTTCGTGACGTTCCGAGCTATTTTCTCCCCCTTTAAGCCCAAGTCTAGCGAAAACGCACGATCGAGTTTCAACTTTGACCAACTTCTCGGAATTGAAATTTGAGAATGTTTTTGGATGTCACATTGTTAGACGAGCGTCCACGCCAACTTTCGTAATGTTCCGAGCTATTTTCACTCCCTTTAAGCCCAAGTCTAGCGAAAACGCACGATCGAGTTTCAACTTTGACGAACTTCTCGGAATTGAAATTTGAGAATAGTTTTGGATGTCCCATTGGTAGACAAGCGTCCACACCAACTTTCGTGACGTTCCGAGCTATTTTCTCCCCCTTTAAGCCCAAGTATAGCGAAAACGTACAGTCGAGTTTCGAATTTGACCAACTCCTCGGAATTAAAAATTGAGCATAGATTTGGATGTCCCGTTGGTAGACAAATGCGCACGCCAACTTTCGTGACATTTCGAACTATTTCCTCACCCTTTAAGCCCAAGTCTAGTGAAAATGCACGGTCGATTTTCAACTTTGAGCAACTTCTCGAAATATAAATTTGAGAATAGATTTGGATGTCACATTGGTAGACAAGCGTGCACGCCAACTCTCGTGACGTTCCGAGCTATTTTCACACCCTTTAAGCCCAATTCTAGCGAAAACGAACGGTAAATTTTCAGCTTTGAACAACTTCTCGGATTTGAAATTTGAGAATAGATTTGGATGTCCCATTTGTAGAAAAGGCTCCACACCAACTTTCGTGACATTCCGAGCTATTTGCTTCCCATTTAAGCCCAACTCTAGAGAAAACGCACGGTCGCGTTTCATCTTTGACCAACTTCTCGGAATTGAAAATTGAGCATAGATTTGGATGTCCCGTTGGTAGACAAATGTGCACGCCAGCTTTCGTGACGTTCCGAGCTATTTTCTCGCCCTTTAAGCCCAACTCTAGATAAAACGCACGGTAAATTTTCAACTTTGACCAACTTCTTGGAATTTAAATTTGAGAATAGATTTGGATGTCCCATTGGTAGACAAGCGTCCACACCAACTTTCGTGACATTCCGAGCTATTTTCTCGCCCTTTAAGCCCAAGTGTAGCGAAAACGCACTGTAAATTTTCAACTTGGACCAACTTCTTTGAATTTAAATTTGAGAATAGATTTGGATGTCCCATTGGTAGACAAGCGTCCACACCAACTTTTGTGACATTCCGAGCTATTTTCTTCCCATTTCAGCCCAACTCTGGAGAAAACGCACGGTCGCGTTTCATCTTTGACCAACTTCTCGGAAATGAAAATTCAGAATAGATTTGGATGTCCCATTTGTAGACATGCGCGCACGGCAACTTTCGTGACATTACGAGGTAATTTCACACCCTTTAAGCCCAAGTCTAGCAAAAGCGCATGATCGAGTTTCAACTTTGACGAGCTTCTCGAAATTGAAATTTGAGAATAGTTTTGGATGTCCCATTGGTAGACAAGCGTCCACACCAACTTTCGTGACGTTCCGAGCTATTTTCTCACCCTTTAAGCCTAAGTCTAGCGAAAACACACGGTCAAGTTTCGAATTTGACCAACTTATCGGAATTAGAAATTGACCATAGATTTGGATGTCCCGTTGGTAGACAAATGCGCACGCCAACTTTCGTCATATTACGAGCTAATTTCACACCCTTTAAGCTCAAGTCGAGCGAAAACGCACGGTCGAGTTTTGAATTTGACCAACTTCTAGGAATTTAAAATTGAGCATAGATTTGGATGTCCCGTTGGTAGACAAATGCGCACACTAACGTTCGTGACGTTTCGAGCTATTTTCTCACCCTTTAAGCCTAAGTCTAGCGAAAATGCACGGTCGATTTTCCACTTTGACCGACTTCTCGGAATTTAAATTTGAGAATGTTTTTGGATGTCACATTGTTAGACGAGCGTCCACGCCAGCTTTCGTAATGTTCCGAGCTATTTTCACTCCCTTTAAGCCCAAGTCTAGCGAAAACGCACGATCGAGTTTTAACTTTGACGAACTTCTCGGAATTGAACTTTGAGAATAGTTTTGGATGTCCCATTGGTAGACAAGCGTCCACACCAACTTTCGTGACGTTCCGAGCTATTTTCTCCCCCTTTAAGCCCAAGTATAGCGAAAACGTACAGTCGAGTTTCGAATTTGACCAACTCCTCGGAATTAAAAATTGAGCATAGATTTGGATGTCCCGTTGGTAGACAAATGCGCACGCCAACTTTCGTGACATTTCGAACTATTTTCTCACCCTTTAAGCCCAAGTCTAGTGAAAATGCACGGTCGATTTTCAACTTTGACCAACTTCTCGGAATATAAATTTGAGAATAGATTTGGATGTCACATTGGTAGACGAGCCTGCACGCCAACTCTCGTGACGTTCCGAGCTATTTTCACACCCTTTAAGCCCAATTCTAGCGAAAACGAACGGTAAATTTTCAGCTTTGAACAACTTCTCGGAATTGAAATTTGAGAATAGATTTGGATGTCCCATTGGTAGACAAGCATCCACAACAACTTTCGTGACATTCCGAGCTATTTTCTTCCCATTTAAGCCCAACTCTAGAGAAAACGCACGGTCGCGTTTCATCTTTGACCAACTTCTCGGAATTGAAAATTGAGAATAGATTTGGATGTCCCATTTGTAGACATGCGCGCACAACAATTTTTGTGACATTACGAGCTAATTTCACATCCTTTAAGCCCAATTCTAGCGAAAACGCACGATCGAGTTTCAACTTTGACCAACTTCTCGTAATTGAAATTTGAGAATAGTTTTGGATGTCCCATTGGTAGACAAGCGTCCACACCAACTTTCGTGACGTTCCGAGCTATTTTCTCCCCCTTTAAGCCCAAGTCTAGCGAAAACGCACGGTCGAGTTTTGAATTTGACCAACTTCTCGGAATTGAAAATTGAGCATAGATTTGGATGTCCCGTTGGTATACAAATGCGCACGCCAACTTTCGTGACGTTCCGAGCTATTTTCTCACCCTTTAAGCCTAAGTCTAGCGAAAATGCACTGTCGATTTTCAACTTTCACCAACTTCTCGGAATTTAAATTTGAGAATAAATTTGGATGTCACATTGGTCGACGAGCGTCCACGCCAACTTTCATGACGCTCTGAGCTATTTTCACACCCTTTAAGCCCAAGTAGAGCGAAAACGCATGATCGAGTTTCAACTTTGACCAACTTCTCGGAATTGAAATTTGAGAATAGTTTTGGATGTCCCATTGGTAGACAAGCGTCCACACCGTCTTTCGTGACATTCCGAGCTATTTTCTCCCCCTTTAAGCCCAAGTCTAGCGAAAACGCACGGTCGAGTTTCGAATTTGACCAACTTCTCGGAATTGAAAATTGAGCATAGATTTGGATGTCCCGTTGGTAGACAAATGCGCACGCCAGCTTTCGTGACGTTCCGAGCTATTTTCTCGCCCTTTATGCCCAACTCTAGTGAAAACGAACGGTAAATTTTCAACTTTGACCAACTTCTTGGAATTTAAATTTGAGAATAGATTTGGATGTCCCACTGGTTGACAAGCGTCCACACCAACTTTCGTGACATTTCGAGCTATTTTCTCTCCCTTTAAGCCCAAGTCTAGCGAAAAGGCTCGGTAAATTTTCAACTTTGATCAACTTCTTGGAATTTAAATTTGAGAATAGATTTGGATGTTCCATTGGTAGACAAGCGTCCACACCAACTTTCGTGACATTCCGAGCTATTTTCTCGCCCTTTAAGCCCAAGTCTAGCGAAAACGCACGGTAAATTTTCAACTTTGACCAACTTCTTGGAATTTAAATTTGAGAATAGTTTTGGATGTCCCATTGGTAGACAAGCGTCCACACCAACTTTCGTGACGTTCCGAGCTATTTTCTCCCCCTTTAAGCCCAAGTCTAGCGAACACGCATGATCGAGTTTCAAGTTTGACCAACCTCTCGGAATTTAAATTTGAGAATAAATTTGGATGTCCCATTGGTAGACGAGCGTCCACGCCAACTTTTATGACATTCCGAGCTATTTTCATCCCATTTAAGCCCAACTCTAGCGAAAACGCACGATCGCGTATCATCTTTGACCAACTTCTCGGAATTGAAAATTGAGAATAGATTTGGATGTCCCATTGGTAGACAAGCGTCCACACCAACTTTCATGACGTTCCGAGCTATTTTCTCCCCCTTTAAGCCCAAGTCTAGCGAAAACGCACGGTCGAGTTTCGAATTTGACCAACTTTTGGGAGTTGAAATTTGAAAATAGATTTGGATGTCCCGTTGGTAGACAAGTGCACGTGCCAACTTTCGTGACGTTACGAGCTATTTTCCTCGGCTTTAAGCCCAACTCTAGCGAAAACGCACGGTCGAGTTCGAATTTGACCAACTTCTCGGAATTGAAAATTGAGCATATATCTGGATGTCCCGTTGGTAGACAAATGCGCACGCCAACTTTCGTGACGTTCCGAGCTATTTTCTCACCCTTTAAGACTAAGTCTAGCGAAAACGCACGGTCGTGTTTCGAATTTGACCAACTTCTCAGAATTAAAAATTGAGCACAGATTTGGATGTCCCGTTGGTAGACAAATGCGCATGCCAACTTTTGTCACATTACGAGCTAATTTCACACCCTTTAAGCTCAAGTCGAGCGAAAATGCATGGTCGAGTTTCGAATTTGACCAACTTCTCGGAATTGAAAATTGAGCATAGATTTGGATGTCTCGTTGGTAGACAAATGCGCACGCCAACTTTCGTGACGTTCAGAGCTATTTTCTCCCCCTTTAAGCCCAAGTCTAGCGAAAACGCACGATCGAGTTTCAACTTTGACGAACTTCTCGAAATTGAAATTTGAGAATAGTTTTGGATGTCCCATTGGTAGACAAGCGTCCACACCAACTTTCGTGACGTTCCGAGCTATTTTCTCCCCCTTTAAGCCCAAGTCTAGCGAACACGCACGATCGAGTTTCAAGTTTGACCAACCTCTCGGAATTTAAATTTGAGAATAGATTTGGATGTCCCATTGGTAGACGAGCGTCCACGCCAACTTTCATGACATTCCGAGCTATTTTCATCCCATTTAAGCCCAACTCTAGCAAAAACGCACGATCGCGTATCATCTTTGACCAACTTCTCGGAATTGAAAATTGAGAATAGATTTGGATGTCCCATTGGTAGACAAGCGTCCACACCAACTTTCATGACGTTCCGAGCTATTTTCTCCCCCTTTAAGCCCAAGTCTAGCGAAAACGCACGGTCGAGTTTCGAATTTGACCAACTTTTGGGAGTTGAAATTTGAAAATAGATTTGGATGTCCCGTTGGTAGACAAGTGCACATGCCAACTTTCGTGACGTTACGATCTATTTTCCTCGGCTTTAAGCCCAACTCTAGCGAAAACGCACGGTCGAGTTCGAATTTGACCAACTTCTCGGAATTTAAAATTGAGCATATATCTGGATGTCCCGTTGGTAGACAAATGCGCACGCCAACTTTCGTGACGTTCCGAGCTATTTTCTCACCCTTTAAGCCTAAGTCTAGCGAAAACGCACGGTCGAGTTTCGAATTTGACCAACTTCTCGGAATTAATAATTGAGCACAGATTTGGATGTCCTATTGGTAGACAAATGCGCACGCCAACTTTCGTCACATTACGAGCTAATTTCACACCCTTTAAGCTCAAGTCGAGCGAAAATGCACGGTCGAGTTTCTAATTTGACCAACTTCTCGGAATTGAAAATTGAGCATAGATTTGGATGTCTCGTTGGTAGACAAATGCGCACGCCAACTTTCGTGACGTTCCGAGCTATTTTCTCCCCCTTTAAGCCCAAGTCTAGCGAAAACGCACGATCGAGTTTCAACTTTGACCAACTTCTCGGAATTGAAATTTGAGAATAGTTTTGGATGTCCCATTGGTAGACAAGCGTCCACACCAACTTTCGTGACGTTCCGAGCTATTTTCTCACCCTTTAAGCCTAAGTCTAGCGAAAACAAACGGTCGAGTTTTGAATTTGGCCAACTTCTCGGAATTAGAAATTGAGCATAGATTTGGATGTCCTGTTGGTAGACAAATGCGCACGCCAACTTTCGTCACATTACGAGCTAATTTCACACCCTTTAAGCTCAAGTCGAGCGAAAACGAACGGTCGAGTTTCGAATTTGACCGACTTCTCGGAATTGAAAATTGAGCATAGATTTGGATGTCCCGTTGGTAGACAAATGCGCACGCCAACTTTCGTCACATTACAAGCTAATTTCACACCCTTTAAGCTCAAGTTGAGCGAAAACGTACGGTCGAGTTTCGAATTTGACCAACTTCTCGGAATTGAAAATTGAGCATAGATTTGGATGTCCCGTTGGTAGACAAATGCGCACGCCAGCTTTCGTGACGTTCCGAGCTATTTTCTCGCCCTTTAAGCCCAACTCTAGTGAAAACGCACGGTAAATTTTCAACTTTGACCAACTTCTTGGAATTTAAATTTGAGAATAGATTTGGATGTCCCATTGGTAGACAAGCATCCACACCAACTTTCGTGACATTCCGAGCTATTTTCTCGCCCTTTAAGCCCAAGTGTAGCGAAAACGCACTATAAATTTTCAACTTGGACCAACTTCTTTGAATTTAAATTTCTGAATAGATTTGGATGTCCCATTGGTAGACAAGCGTCCACACCAACTTTTGTGACATTCGGAGCTATTTTCTTCCCATTTCAGCCCAACTCTGGAGAAAACGCACGGTCGCGTTTCATCTTTGACCAACTTCTCGGAAATGAAAATTCAGAATAGATTTGGATGTCCCATTTGTAGACATGCGCGCACAGCAACTTTCGTGACATTACGAGCTAATTTCACACCCTTTAAGCCCAAGTCTAGCAAAAACGCATGATCGAGTTTCAACTTTGACGAACTTCTAGAAATTGAAATTTGAGAATAGTTTTGGATGTCCCATTGGTAGACAAGCGTCCACACCAACTTTGGTGACGTTCCGAGCTATTTTCTCCCCCTTTAAGCCCAAGTCTAGCGAACACGCACGATGGAGTTTAAAGTTTAACCAACCTCTCGGAATTTAAATTTGAGAATAGATTTGGATGTCCCATTGGTAGACGAGCGTCCACGCCAACTTTCATGACATTCCGAGCTATTTTCATCCCATTTAAGCCCAACTCTAGCGAAAACGCACGATCCCGTATCATCTTTGACCAACTTCTCGGAATTGAAAATTGAGAATAGATTTGGATGTCCCATTGGTAGAAAAGCGTCCACACCAACTTTCATGACGTTCCGAGCTATTTTCTCCCCCTTTAAGCCCAAGTCTAGCGAAAACGCACGGTCGAGTTTCGAATTTGACCAACTTTTGGGAGTTGAAATTTGAAAATAGATTTGGATGTCCCATTGGTAGACAAGTGCACATGCCAACTTTCGTGACGTTACGAGCTATTTTCCTCGGCTTTAAGCCCAACTCTAGCGAAAACGCACGGTCGAGTTCGAATTTGACCAACTTCTCGTAATTGAAAATTGAGCATATATCTGGATATCCCGTTGGTAGATAAATGCGCACGCCAACTTTCGTGACGTTCCGAGCTATTTTCTCACCCTTTAAGCCTAAGTCGAGCGAAAATGCACGGTCGAGTTTCGAATTTGACCAACTTCTCGGAATTGAAAATTGAGCATAGATTTGGATGTCTCATTGGTAGACAAATGCGCACGCCAACTTTCGTGACGTTCCGAGCTATTTGTTGATGTATATGTAACTTCGGAATGTATTTCACATATATGTATATTGTATTCCTATAGAGATGGTATTATTCCTCTATAAGGAAGTGTCGTCATTTATATTGTAAGTGTCGTAACTTATACTTGATGGGTTATTAGACCACCTTATTTGGGGTCGGCCCTGTATAAGTCATGTGGGTCAAAGGGTTATTAGACCACCCTATTGGGGGTCGGCCATGTGGGTCAAAGGGTTATTAGACCACCCTATTGGGGGTCGGCCCACTCAGCATTATGTTATGTGGTTAAGTTCGAGCCGACATGAGTTAGGTAAAAAGGCAAGTCAAGTCAAGTATAAATAGAGTGCGGGAGGCACTCTATTTACTCACTCACTTCTCACACATGCACTCAAGGAGGAGTGGCGCACTTATGGAGGAGGAGGATCTGCTGCTAGGTTATGGCTATCTCTTTTGGTTGATTGTATCATTGCTCTATCTATCTCTGAGGAAGTTATTGGGGTTTTTCACCTTTATGGTTTTCCCCAAGTAAATCTTTGTGTCTCTTGTGTGCTTGCATTATTGTCTCCATGATTGATATGCTGTAGATATGCTGTACATGTTGTTCTCTCAGTTAAGATCCTAGATCAGATTGAAGTAAATTCATAAAATTTAACATGGTATCAGAGCTAGCCTGAAAGAAGGCATGATATGGCATGTATGACACTTGTTGCACTTACGATGCTAGGGCTTGATATAGCAAAAACCAGTCATCGTAGCACTTTCGCTATAAATCCGTTTTGGCGACGTTTTCGGATCTAAAATTGTTACAGGCCGAAGCTAAGATCTCCAGGTATCTTGTTTCCAAAGGACAACCTCTAATTCGTTGTACTTTGTGATTTATGATCTGTACAATATAGGGTTTCTGCCTCTTCCAGATCTGAGTCAAAATCAGGTGACCTTGGGAAAAAGGTCATATCTTGGGCTAGGAAGCTCCAAATGAAATTTAGTAAAAAGTGACAGGTAGTACACAGTCTGAAATATCTCAGAAAACTTTTTTCAGAGGCAGAAGTTGAACTAGTGACACGTGGCACTCCGTACAAGTTCGCTCTCCTGTATTATCCCATAAACAGGTCACGTTGCGACACTTGGCATAACTCTCTCTCAGAGAGTCCAATTGAGGTCAGACCTGTCAGGATGGAAAGGTAACAGGCCAAGATATCTCAGAAAACTTTTTCAGAGGCCGAAGTTAAAACAGTGACACGTGGCACGCCGTACAAGTTCGCTCTCCTGTTTTATCCCAAAACAGGTCACGTTGCGACATTTGGCATAACTCTCTCTCAGAGAATCCAATTGAGGTCAGACCTGTCAGGATGGAAAGATAACAGGTCAGGCTATCTCAGGAAACTTTTTCAGACCCTGTGGATCAAAAATTTTGGATTTACACCAAAAACAATCAGGTACATATTTCTGTCAAAACAGAATTATTTTTTGGTACCTTCATTCATGGCTTCCGGAATTTAGGGCTTTGGAGAAAGTTGAAATTTTTGTAATCGGAGACCACGGCTGGATGCTACTCATCAAAATAGAAATTTAGAGACCAAGATCAGAATTTTTGGTTGGGCAGAAGGCCGGGCTTGATTAGACCCTAGTTCGGGACTTTGATCAGAAATGTGGAAAATTAGGGCTTCTGTAAAAATGGGAATTTTTGAAATCTGTGAACACGGCTGGAAGCTCCTCAGAAAAATAGAAGCTTAGAGATTTGGATCAAACATTTTGATGGGGAAAAAGAGTGGGCTTCATCAAACCCCAGTTCAGGGTCACGTCCAGTGAATCCAGAAGTTTCAAAGGCAAAATTGAGGAGTGAAACTTTGAATATACCAGTTTGATCAGTTCATGAAGGCGCATATTCCTATCCTATCGGAAGGTTGAAATTCAAAGTTTGAATTTTTGGGGTTTCTCTGACAAACCCATATCCGGCTCAAGGTCCAGTTCTTGCAAATCAAGTGGATTGGGTTAATCCTAGAAGAAGATGGATTGATCACCTGCATAAGTGAAAGAAGTTTCTGTCTCAGAGGGAGATGCGGATAAGGCCTTACATAAGAAGATTACAAGCGATCTCGACAGGTATGACTCATCGAGGTATGTTTCGATATTTGTCCATGATTAAGTTTATGGTATGTTTGTCTTCATGTTATTACGGTTAGTACAATTTTGATTTTAGATTTGTTGTATCACCTTAACAAAATTATGAATGCATGATAGAAGATATTCATTGGTTAGGGTGTTGACACTTATGATTGTACTAATGCATTATGGTGTTGTATGAGGTTTATGTTGTCTACTAACATGAAAGGTACACCAAGAAAGACAGATCATGTTCTGGTCCAAGAACATATGATCATGATAACATGAGGACAAAGATTCATCCATTGTCATGGATCTCATACAAGATCCATTCACAAGGTATGTATAACTTGGTTTTGTAATAGTTAACCTATGAGATATACAGGTTACTAGCACAAGTCATTGAAGAAGAACAAGAAGACATCATGTGAGTAGGTTAGACATAAATAGCTAGCATGCTAATCCAGGTATGTTTTTCCTATATCAAGACAGAATCCTACCTTGTGTTAGGATCTTATACTGTTGTTGATAATGATTATTCATGAAGTCATAGGTTTGAATAATCATGATTGTATGCATATTATGTTTCTTACCATAATTGATGATATGACTAACCAGAAGAATCATGATGGTATAGGTTTGAATAATCACAGGTTTTATGCATTTTATATCTCTTATCTTGATTGATGATTCAACTAATATGAAGAGTCATATGTTTGAGTAATTACAGGTTTAGACATGTTATGTTTCTTATGATTTGACTAACCATAAGAATCCTACATAAACCTTGAATGCTAATGCTTATTATTTTTGTTTGAAATGATCATGACTATACATGCTTGAGATTATTGTGTTTTAATAGTATACTAATGAATGTATGATTTTATATGAGATCACAAGGATAACACATTCATGATACTAATAAGCATGCATAGGAACCAAGGATGAATGTAAGTTCAAGGACAGGTAATCCAGGAAGCAAAGATCAAGAGGGAGTACACTCGAGTGGTTTATGCAAGGATGCAGATATTCATAGGGAGTTGACCATCTCTCTACATCCCACAACAGAAAGGTGTAGAAGAAGCTACTTCCGATTAGGACTCCAGCAGCTCCTGCAAGGAAGCGAAGACTCAGAGGGAGTCCACCCAATGAACAAACAAAGATAAGTATTTTAATTATCATTTCTTACATATTTGTTTGTTTAAATAAAATTGTTCAATAATGTATATGCTCATGGTCTTAGACTTAGGTTGTGTATTGTGCATATTAGAATGATTGCATTAATGAATAGTATACTACTAATATGCATGTGTTGGGTAAGTAGCCTATGGCACTGTACAACATTCCATTGCTACTTATCTAGAATGAAACCTCTTTGCTGACATGTTGGGAGTTGTGCACACTCTTAACAATGTTCTGGTAGAGATTGGAAGGCATCTAGAAAGTTACGGAATATGGATAAATGTTGTATTGAAGCATTGGCTAAGATAATTGCATGACTGTATGGCATATTTCTTTATGTGTAAGAATTTGTTCTGAAAACTATGAGATGTTTTCTAATCATGCAATTTAACTTGTTGTGTAGGAAAGATCGTATGCCATCTCCTACAAAAGAAGAACTACAACATTTGTTCCAGCAACAAAGATATCTATTGAAGATATTGAAGATATTGAAGTTCCCAGGATCTGGGATGAAGAAATGAAATGCCATGATCCGTCGATCATGAAGAATGATGTTTGGGATGTAATCCCAAGACATGAAGGGAAGTTTGCTATGAATTCCAAATGGAACTATCAGATCAAGCATGTTGCAGATGGCAGCATTGAGAAATATAAAAGTGATGAAATAGAAGATGCACCAGATGGTTCTGAGACACATGATAGGAAATCATATATGTGCAGAACTTGGTATGGTGAAGATAGATTGATTGCCGACACGCAGCGGAAGCTTACTACCGAGTTCGAGGTGAAGAACTTGGGGATGATGCACTATTTGTTTTTGGCATGGAGGTGTGGCAGAGTGCAGAAGGAATCTTCCTTGGACAAGGGAAGTATGTAGTAGAAATCCTGAATAGGTTCGGGATGATGGATTGCAAGGCCATGGCCACACCTATGGCATCGAATCTGAAGCTTCTTTGTGATGCTTCATCTGAGCCAGTTGATGTTTCTATGTATCGTCAGATGATTGGGTCCTTGATGTACCTGACGAAAACGAGACAAGACATTTGCTTTGCTGTGAACACATTGAGCCAGTTCCTGACGGATCCGAGGAGTGTTCACCTGGTTGCTGTAAAGCATGTTCTGAGGTACCTGAAGGGTACAGTGGATTATGGGCTCAGATATGAGGCGAATCAAAAGTTTAACCTGCAGGGTTATGTTGATTCAGATTGGGATGGCAGTGATGCAGATAGGAAGAGCACATCTGGGTGCTGCTTTAGTATGGGATCAGGTGTGATCTCATGGTTTAGCAGGAAGCAGTCCTGCGTGGCACTGAGTATAGCTGAGGCAGAGTATGTTGCAGCCTGTTCAGCTAGTTGTGAGGCAGTATGGCTACGGAAGCTACTGTCTGAGTTATTTGATCTCCCGTTGGAGGCTACTGGTATCTTCTGTGATAACCAGAGTTGTGTGAAGCTGTCCGAGAACCCATTGTTTCATGACAGGTCAAAACACATAGAGATCAAATATCACTATATCAGGGATATGGTGCAGAGAGGAGCTGTGAAGCTCCTGTATGTTGCGACGGACGAGCAGATTGCAGATGTGCTGACGAAGCCACTAGCCAGGGTGAAGTTCGAGTACTTCAGAGAGAAGCTTGGCGTGCTTCAGATCGAGGACACTTCGAGGAAGAAGTGATGGACACATTTGCTGAAGCCATTCCAAGCATGTTGGAAGGGGGATCCTTCACATGGCTGTGGATGTAAGCGCTGGATGATGAACATCAGGAGGATGTTCTGGTTTCTTCTTAGATATGATCAGTTGGATCATGTATATGTATTTTGTGCATGCATCATGTTAGATGCTGGATATGATCAGTTGGATCATTATATGTATGTATGTATGCATCATGTTGGATGCTGGATATGATCAGTTGGATCATTATATGTATGTATGTATGCATCATGTTGGATGCTGGATATGATCGGATGGATCATGTGTATGTATTTTTGTATGAACGCATCATGTTGGATGCTGATGGATACATTGTGTGGATCATGTATCTTTGTATGATCAGGTAGATCATGTATGCTGATGGATACATTGTGTGGATCATGTATCTTTGTATGATCAGGTAGATCATGTATGCTGATGGATACATTGTGTGGATCATGTATCTTTGTATGATCAGGTAGATCATGTACGCTGATGGATACATTGTGTGGATCATGTATCTATGTATGTATCAGGTGGATACTTGGATGATCATGGATGACGAGCTTCTCCAGATGACATGCAGCAGGATGTTGCAGTGATGATGATCAGGATGATCATGTGTACATCAGGATGATGTTTGATGAGTATCAGATGATACTTTATGGCCGTGGATCAGGTTGTGCAGGAAAGCATGTAATTTGTGCCCTGGGAGATTTGCAGATGGTCTTTCGAGGTTTTGCCTATGGCATGTAATTCGGTGCCCTGGGACATCTGACAAATGCTCTTGCGAGGTTTTGCTTGGGAGGACATGTAATTTGTGCCCTGGGAGATCTGCAGATAGTCTTTCGAGGTTTTGCCTATGGCATGTAATTCGGTGCCCTGGGATATCTGGCAGATGCTCTTGCGAGGTTTTGTCCTATGGCATGTAATTTGCTCCTGGGAGATCTGGACAGGATGAAAAAGGCCTCAGATGCTTCAGCCAGGTTTTTCCATGACCACATGTAATTTGCTCCTGGGAGATCTGGACAGGATGAAAAAGGCCTCAGATGCTTCAACCAGGTTTTGTGGTGGACCACATGTAATGTGCTCCTGGGAGATCCGACAGGTAGAGCTGTGTGCTCGTAACAGCCTGGGATGCTTCAGCCAGGTTTTGTGGTGAGATCACATGTAATGTGCTCCTGGGAGATCCGACAGGTAGAGCCGCGTGCTCGTAACAGCCTGGGATGCTTCAGCCAGGTTTTGTGATGGGTCACATGTAATGTGCTCCTGGGAGATCCTACAGGTAGAGCTGTGTGCTCGTAATAGCCTGGGATGCTGCAGCCAGGTTTTGTGACGCACGTAATAAGTCCTGAGGATTCCACAGTATGGCCAGTGATGATGAAGACCTGCAGGTGGTGGGCCTACATCCAGTATGAAAAAGGACTGGCTCTGTAGAACTTCCTATGACGAGTAGATTCAGAGATTGATTGAGATAGCAGTAGCAGTGACGATGATGATGATGACTCGATGACGATTATCCAGTGATGATGATCCAGAGAAGATGACTTGTGCTAGAAGAACTGTGCTGAGAAATACCTTCCTAGTTAAGAGGGAGTGTTGATGTATATGTAACTTCGGAATGTATTTCACATATATGTATATTGTATTCCTATAGAGATGGTATTATTCCTCTATAAGGAAGTGTCGTCATTTATATTGTAAGTGTCGTAACTTATACTTGATGGGTTATTAGACCACCTTATTTGGGGTCGGCCCTGTATAAGTCATGTGGGTCAAAGGGTTATTAGACCACCCTATTGGGGGTCGGCCATGTGGGTCAAAGGGTTATTAGACCACCCTATTGGGGGTCGGCCCACTCAGCATTATGTTATGTGGTTAAGTTCGAGCCGACATGAGTTAGGTAAAAAGGCAAGTCAAGTCAAGTATAAATAGAGTGCGGGAGGCACTCTATTTACTCACTCACTTCTCACACATGCACTCAAGGAGGAGTGGCGCACTTATGGAGGAGGAGGATCTGCTGCTAGGTTATGGCTATCTCTTTTGGTTGATTGTATCATTGCTCTATCTATCTCTGAGGAAGTTATTGGGGTTTTTCACCTTTATGGTTTTCCCCAAGTAAATCTTTGTGTCTCTTGTGTGCTTGCATTATTGTCTCCATGATTGATATGCTGTAGATATGTTGTACATGTTGTTCTCTCAGTTAAGATCCTAGATCAGATTGAAGTAAATTCAGAAAATTTAACACTATTTTCTCCCCCTTTAAGCCCAAGTCTAGCGAAAACGCACGATCGAGTTTCAACTTTGACCAACTTCTCGGAATTGAAATTTGAGAATAGTTTTGGATGTCCCATTGGTAGACAAGCGTCCACACCAACGTTCGTGACGTTCCGAGCTATTTTCTCACCCTTTAAGCCTAAGTCTAGCGAAAACACACGGTCGAGTTTCGAATTTGACCAACTTCTCGGAATTAGAAATTGAGCATAGATTTGGATGTCCCGTTGGCAGACAAATGCGCACGCCAACTTTCATTACATTACGAGCTAATTTCACACCCTTTAAGCTCAAGTCGAGCGAAAACGCACGGTCGAGTTTCGAATTTGACCAACTTCTCGGAATTGAAAATTGAGCATAGATTTGGATGTCCCGTTGGTAGACAAATGCGCACGCTAACTTTCGTGACGTTCCGAGCTATTTTCTCACCCTTTAAGCCTAAGTCTAGCGAAAATGCACGGTCGGTTTTCCACTTTGACCAACTTCTCGGAATTTAAATTTTAGAATGGATTTGGATGTCACATTCTTAGACGAGCGTCCACGCCAACTTTCGTAATGTTCCGAGCTATTTTCACTCCCTTTAAGCCCAAGTCTAGCGAAAATGCACGATCGAGTTTCAACTTTGACGAACTTCTCGGAATTGAAATTTGAGAATAGTTTTGGATGTCCCATTGGTAGACAAGCGTCCACACCAACTTTCGTGACGTTCCGAGCTATTTTCTCCCCCTTTAAGCCCAAGTATAGCGAAAACGTATAGTCGAGTTTCGAATTTGACCAACTCCTCGGAATTAAAAATTGAGCATAGATTTGGATGTCCCGTTGGTAGACAAATGCGCACGCCAACTTTCGTGACATTTCGAACTATTTTCTCACCCTTTAAGCCCAAATCTAGTGAAAATGCACGGTCGATTTTCAACTTTGACCAACTTCTCGGAATATAAATTTGAGAATAGATTTGGATGTCACATTGGTAGACGAGCGTGCACGCCAACTCTCGTGACGTTCCAAGCTATTTTCACACCCTTTAAGCCCAATTCTAGCGAAAACGAACGGTAAATTTTCAGCTTCGAACAACTTCTCGGAATTGAAATTTGAGAATAGATTTGGATGTCCCATTGGTAGACAAGCATCCACACCAACTTTCGTGACATTCCGAGCTATTTTCTTCCCATTTAAGCCCAACTCTAGAGAAAACGCACGGTCGCGTTTCATCTTTGATGAACTTCTCGGAATTGAAAATTGAGAATAGATTCGGATGTCCCATTTGTAGACAAATGCGCACACCAACATTCGTGACGTTCCGAGCTATTTTCACGTCCTTTAAGCCCAATTCTAGCGAAAACGCACGGTCGATTTTCAACTCTGACCAACTTCTCGGAATTGAAATTTGAGAATGGATTTGGATGTCCCATTGGTAGACAAGCGTCCACGCCAACTTTCGTGACGTTCCGAGCTATTTTCTCCCCCTTTAAGCCCAAGTCTAGCGAAAACGCACGGTCGAGTTTCGAATTTGACCAACTTCTCGGAATTGAAAATTGAGCATAGATTTGGATGTCCCGTTGGTAGACAAATGCGCACGCCAGCTTTCGTGACGTTCCGAGCTATTTTCTCACCCTTTAAGCCTAATTCTAGCGAAAATGCACTGTCGATTTTCAACTTTGACCAACTTCTCAGAATTTAAATTTGAGAATAGATTTGGATGTCACATTGGTCGACGAGCGTCCACGCCAACTTTCATGACGCTCCGAGCTATTTTCACACCCTTTAAGCCCAAGTCGAGTGAAAACGCATGATCGAGTTTCAACTTTGACCAACTTCTCGGAATTGAAATTTGAGAATAGTTTTGGATGTCCCATTGGTAGACAAGCGTCCACACCGTCTTTCGTGACGTTCCGAGCTATTTTCTCCCCCTTTAAGACCAAGTCTAGCGAAAACGCACGGTCGAGTTTCGAATTTGACCAACTTGTCGGAATTGAAAATTGAGCATAGATTTGGATGTCCCGTTGGTAAACAAATGCGCACGCCAGCTTTCGTGACGTTCCGAGCTATTTTCTCGCCCTTTAAGCCCAACTCTAGTGAAAACGCACGGTAAATTTTCAACTTTGACCAACTTCTTGGAATTTAAATTTGAGAATAGATTTGGATGTCCCATTGGTAGACAAGCGTCCACACCAACTTTCGTTACATTCCGAGCTATTTTCTCGCCCTTTAAGCCCAAGTCTAGCGAAAATGCACGGTAAATTTTCAACTTTGACCAACTTCTTGGAATTTAAATTTGAGAATAGATTTGGATGTTCCATTGGTAGACAAGCGTCCACACAAACTTTCGTGACATTCCGAGCTATTTTCTCGCCCTTTAAGCCCAAGTCTAGCGAAAACGCACGGTAAATTTTCAACTTTGACCAACTTCTTGGAATTTAAATTTGAGAATAGATTTGGATGTCCCATTGGTAGACAAGCGTCCACACCAACTTTTGTGACATTCCGAGCTATTTTCTTCCCATTTAATCCCAACTCTAGAGAAAACGCACGGTCACGTTTCATCTTTGACCAACTTCTTGGAAATGAAAATTGAGAATAGATTTGGATGTCCCATTTGTAGACATGCGCGCACAGCAACTTTCGTGACATTACGAGCTAATTTCACACCCTTTAAGCCCAAGTCTGGCAAAAACGCATGATCGAGTTTCAACTTTGACGAACTTCTCGAAATTGAAATTTGAGAATAGTTTTGGATGTCCCATTGGTAGACAAGCGTCCACACCAACTTTCGTGACGTTCCGAGCTATTTTCTCCCCCTTTAAGCCCAAGTCTAGCGAACACGCACGATCGAGTTTCAAGTTTGACCAACCTCTCAGAATTTAAATTTGAGAATAGATTTGGATGTCCCATTGGTAGACGAGCGTCCACGCCAACTTTCATGACATTCCGAGCTATTTTCATCCCATTTAAGCCCAACTCTAGCGAAAACGCACGATCGCGTATCATCTTTGACCAACTTCTCGGAATTGAAAATTGAGAATAGATTTGGATGTCCCATTGGTAGACAAGCGTCCACACCAACTTTCATGATGTTCCGAGCTATTTTCTCCCCCTTTAAGCCCAAGTCTAGCGAAAACGCACGGTCGAGTTTCGAATTTGACCAACTTTTGGGAGTTGAAATTTGAAAATAGATTTGGATGTCCCGTTGGTAGACAAGTGCACATGCCAACTTTCGTGACGTTACGAGCTATTTTCCTCGGCTTTAAGCCCAACTCTAGCGAAAACGCACGGTCGAGTTCGAATTTGACCAACTTCTCGGAATTGAAAATTGAGCATATATCTAGATGTCCCGTTGGTAGACAAATGCGCACGCCAACTTTCGTGATGTTCCGAGCTATTTTCTCACCCTTTAAGCCTAAGTCTAGCGAAAACGCACGGTCGAGTTTCGAATTTGACCAACTTCTCGGAATTAAAAATTGAGCACAGATTTGGATGTCCCGTTGGTAGACAAATGTGCACGCCAACTTTCGTCACATTACGAGCTAATTTCACACCCTTTAAGCTCAAGTCGAGCGAAAATGCACGGTCGAGTTTCGAATTTGACCAACTTCTCGGAATTGAAAATTGAGCATAGATTTGGATGTCTCGTTGGTAGACAAATGCGCACGCCAACTTTCGTGACATTTCGAACTATTTTCTCCCCCTTTAAGCCCAAGTCTAGCGAAAACGCACGGTCGATTTTCAACTTTGAGCAACTTCTCGGAATTGAAATTTGAGAATAGATTTGGATGTCCCATTGGTAGACAAGCGTCCACACCAACTTTCGTGACGTTCCGAGCTATTTTCACACCCTTTAAGCCCAATTCTAGCGAAAACGAACGGTAAATTTTCAGCTTTGAACAACTTCTCGGATTTGAAATTTGAGAATAGATTTGGATGTCCCATTTGTAGAAAAGCGTCCACACCAACTTTCGTGACATTCCGAGCTATTTTCTTCCCATTTAAGCCCAACTCTAGAGAAAACGCACGGTCGCGTTTCATCTTTGACCAACTTCTCGGAATTGAAAATTGAGCATAGATTTGGATGTCCCGTTGGTAGACAAATGTGCACGCCAGCTTTCGTGACGTTCCGAGCTATTTTCTCGCCCTTTAAGCCCAACTCTAGTGAAAACGCACGGTAAATTTTCAACTTTGACCAACTTCTTGGAATTTAAATTTGAGAATAGATTTGGATGTCCCATTGGTAGACAAGCGTCCACACCAACTTTCGTGACATTCCGAGCTATTTTCTCGCCCTTTAAGCCCAAGTGTAGCGAAAACGCACTGTAAATTTTCAACTTGGACCAACTTCTTTGAATTTAAATTTGAGAATAGATTTGGATGTCCCATTGGTAGACAAGCGTCCACACCAACTTTTGTGACATTCCGAGCTATTTTCTTCCCATTTCAGCCCAACTCTGGAGAAAACGCACGGTCGCGTTTCATCTTTGACCAACTTCTCGGAAATGAAAATTTAGAATAGATTTGGATGTCCCATTTGTAGACATGCGCGCACAGCAACTTTCGTGACATTACGAGCTAATTTCACACCCTTTAAGCCCAAGTCTAGCAAAAACGCATGATCGAGTTTCAACTTTGACGAGCTTCTCGAAATTGAAATTTGAGAATAGTTTTGGATGTCCCATTGGTAGACAAGCGTCCACACCAACTTTCGTGACGTTCCGAGCTATTTTCTCACCCTTTAAGCCTAAGTCTAGCGAAAACACACGGTCAAGTTTCGAATTTGACCAACTTCTCGGAATTAGAAATTGAGCATAGATTTGGATGTCCCGTTGGTAGACAAATGCGCACGCAAACTTTCGTCACATTACGAGCTAATTTCACACCCTTTAAGCTCAAGTCGAGCGAAAACGCACGGTCGAGTTTCGAATTTGACCAACTTCTAGGAATTTAAAATTGAGCATAGATTTGGATGTCCTGTTGGTAGACAAATGCGCACGCTAACGTTCGTGACGTTCCGAGCTATTTTCTCACCCTTTAAGCCTAAGTCTAGCGAAAATGCACGGTCGATTTTCCACTTTGACCAACTTCTCGGAATTTAAATTTGAGAATGTTTTTGGATGTCACATTGTTAGACGAGCGTCGACGCCAACTTTCGTAACGTTCCGAGCTATTTTCACTCCCTTTAAGCCCAAGTCTAGCGAAAACGCACGATCGAGTTTTAACTTTGACGAACTTCTCGGAATTGAACTTTGAGAATAGTTTTGGATGTCCCATTGGTAGACAAGCGTCCACACCAACTTTCGTGACGTTCCGAGCTATTTTCTCCCCCTTTAAGCCCAAGTATAGCGAAAACGTACAGTCGAGTTTCGAATTTGACCATCTCCTCGGAATTAAAAATTGAGTATAGATTTGGATGTCCCGTTGGTAGACAAATGCGCACGCCAACTTTCGTGACATTTCGAACTATTTTCTCACCCTTTAAGCCCAAGTCTAGTGAAAATGCACGGTCGATTTTCAACTTTGACCAACTTCTCGGAATATAAATTTGAGAATAGATTTGGATGTCACATTGGTAGACGAGCGTGCACGCCAACTCTCGTGACGTTCCGAGCTATTTTCACACCCTTTAAGCCCAATTCTAGCGAAAACGAACGGTAAATTTTCAGCTTTGAACAACTTCTCGGATTTGAAATTTGAGAATAGATTTGGATGTCCCATTTGTAGAAAAGCGTTCACACCAAATTTCGTGACATTCCGAGCTATTTTCTTCCCATTTAAGCCCAACTCTAGAGAAAATGCACGGTGGCGTTTCATCTTTGACCAACTTCTCGGAATTTAAAATTGAGCGTAGATTTGGATGTCCCGTTGGTAGACAAATGCGCACGCCAGCTTTCGTGACGTTCCGAGCTATTTTCTCGCCCTTTAAGCCCTACTCTAGTGAAAACGCACGGTAAATTTTCAACTTTGACCAACTTCTTGGAATTTAAATTTGAGAATAGATTTGGATGTCCCATTGGTAGACAAGCGTCCACACCAACTTTCGTGACATTCCGAGCTATTTTCTGGCCCTTTAAGCCCAAGTCTAGCGAAAACGCACGGTAAATTTTCAACTTTGACCAACTTCTTGGAATTTAAATTTGAGAATAGATTTGGATGTTCCATTGGTAGACAAGCATCCACACCAACTTTCGTGACATTCCGAGCTATTTTCTCGCCCTTTAAGCCCAAGTCTAGCGAAAATGCACGGTAAATTTTCAACTTTGACCAACTTCTTGGAATTTAAATTTGAGAATAGATTTGGATGTTCCATTGGTAGACAAGCGTCCACACAAACTTTCGTGACATTCCGAGCTATTTTCTCGCCCTTTAAGCCCAAGTCTAGCGAAAACGCACGGTAAATTTTCAACTTTGACCAACTTCTTGGAATTTAAATTTGAGAATAGATTTGGATGTCCCATTGGTAGACAAGCGTCCACACCAACTTTTGTGACATTCCGAGCTATTTTCTTCCCATTTAAGCCCAACTATAGAGAAAACGCACGGTCGCGTTTCATCTTTGACCAACTTCTCGGAAATGAAAATTGAGAATAGATTTGGATGTCCCATTTGTAGACATGCGCGCATAGCAACTTTCGTGACATTACGAGTTAATTTCACACCCTTTAAGCCAAAGTCTAGCAAAAACGCATGATCGAGTTTCAACTTTGACGAACTTCTCGAAATTGAAATTTGAGAATAGTTTTGGATGTCCCATTGGTAGACAAGCGTCCACACCAACTTTCGTTACGTTCCGAGCTATTTTCTCCCCCTTTAAGCCCAAGTCTAGCGAACACGCACGATCGAGTTTCAAGTTTGACCAACCTCTCGGAATTTAAATTTGAGAATAGATTTGGATGTCCCATTGGTAGACGAGCGTCCACGCCAACTTTCATGACATTCCGAGCTATTTTCTCCCCCTTTAAGCCCAAGTCTAGCGAAAACGCACGATCGAGTTTCAACTTTGACCAACTTCTTGGAATTTAAATTTTAGAATGGATTTGGATGTCACATTGTTAGACGACCGTCCACGCCAACTTTCGTAATGTTCCGAGCTATTTTCACTCCCTTTAAGCCCAAGTCTAGCGAAAACGCACGATCAAGTTTCAACTTTGACGAACTTCTCGGAATTGAAATTTGAGAATAGTTTTGGATGTCCCATTGGTAGACAAGCGTCCACACCAACTTTCGTGACGTTCCGAGCTATAGCGAAAACGTACAGTCGAGTTTCGAATTTGACCAACTCCTCGGAATTAAAAATTGAGCATAGATTTGGATGTCCCGTTGGTTGACAAATGCGCACGCCAACTTTCGTGACATTTCGAGCTATTTTCTCACCCTTTAAGCTCAAGTCGAGCGAAAACGCACGGTCGAGTTTTGAATTTGACCAACTTCTCGGAATTGAAAATTGAGCATAGATTTGGATGTCCCGTTGGTAGACAAATGCGCACGCTAACGTTCGTGACGTTCCGAGCTATTTTCTCACCCTTTAAGCCTAAGTCTAGCGAAAATGCACGGTCGATTTTCCACTTTGACCAACTTCTCGGAATTTAAATTTGAGAATGGATTTGGATGTCACATTGTTAGACGAGCGTCCATGCCAACTTTCGTAATGTTCCGAGCTATTTTCACTCCCTTTAAGCCCAAGTCTAGCGAAAACGCACGATCGAGTTTCAACTTTGACTAACTTCTCAGAATTGAAATTTGAGAATAGTTTTGGATGTCCCATTGGTAGACAAGCGTCCACACCAACTTTCGTGACGTTCCGAGCTATTTTCTCCCCCTTTAAGCCCAAGTATAGGGAAAACGTACAGTCGAGTTCCAAATTTGACCAACTCCTCGGAATTAAAAATTGAGAATAGATTTGGATGTCCCGTTGGTAGACAAATGCGCACGCCAACTTTCGTGACATTTCGAACTATTTTCTCACCCTTTAAGCCCATGTCTAGTGAAAATGCACGGTCGATTTTCAACTTTGACAAACTTCTCGGAACATAAATTCGAGAATAGATTTGGATGTCACATTGGTAGACGAGCGTGCACGCCAACTCTCGTGACGTTCCGAGCTATTTTCACACCCTTTAAGCCCAATTCTAGCGAAAACGAACGGTAAATTTTCAGCTTTGAACAACTTCTCGGAATTGAAATTTGAGAATAGATTTGGATGTCCCATTGGTAGAAAAGCGTCCACACCAACTTTCGTGACATTCCGAGCTATTTTCTTCCCATTTAAGCCCAACTCTAGAGAAAACGTACGGTCACGTTTCATCTTTGACCAACTTCTCGGAATTGAAAATTGAGCATAGATTTGGATGTCCCGTTGGTAGACAAATGCGCACGCCAGCTTTCGTGACGTTCCGAGCTATTTTCTCGCCCTTTAAGCCCAACTCTAGTGAAAACGCACGGTAAATTTTCAACTTTGACCAACTTCTTGGAATTTAAATTTGAGAATAGATTCTGATGTCCCATTGGTAGACAAGCGTCCACACCAACTTTCGTGACATTCCGAGCTATTTTCTCTCCCTTTAAGCCAAAGTCTAGCGAACACGCACGATCGAGTTTCAAGTTTGACCAACCTCTCGGAATTTAAATTTGAGAATAGATTTGGATGTCCCATTGGTAGACGAGCGTCCACGCCAACTTTCATGACATTCCGAGCTATTTTCATCCCATTTAAGCCCAACTCTAGCGAAAACGCACGATCGCGTATCATCTTTGACCAACTTCTCGGAATTGAAATTTGAGAATAGATTTGGATGTCCCATTGGTAGACAAGCGTCCACACCAACTTTCGTGACGTTCCGAGCTATTTTCTCACCCTTTAAGCCTAAGTCTAGCGAAAACACACGGTCGAGTTTCGAATTTGACCAACTTCTAAGAATTAGAAATTGAGCATAGATTTGGATGTCCCGTTGGTAGACAAATGCGCACGCCAACTTTCGTGACGTTCCGAGCTATTTTCTCGCCCTTTAAGCCCAACTCTAGTTAAAACGCACGGTAAATTTTCAACTTTGACCAACTTCTTGGAATTTAAATTTGAGAATAGATTTGGATGTCCCATTGGTAGACAAGCATCCACACCAACTTTCGTGACATTCCTAGCTATTTTCTCGCCCTTTAAGCCCAACTCTAGCGAAAACGCACGGTAAATTTTCAACTTTGACCAACTTCTTGGAATTTAAATTTGAGAATAGATTTGGATGTTCCATTGGTAGACAAGCGTCCACACCAACTTTTGTGACATTCCGAGCTATTTTCTCGCCCTTTAAGCCCAAGTCTAGCGAAAACGCACGGTAAATTTTCAACTTTGACCAACTTCTTGGAATTTAAATTTGAGAATAGATTTGGATGTCCCATTGGTAGACAAGCGTCCACACCAACTTTTGTGACATTCCGAGCTATTTTATTCCCATTTAAGCCCAAGTCTAGCGAAAACACACGGTCGAGTTTCGAATTTGACCAACTTTTGGGAGTTGAAATTTGAAAATAGATTTGGATGTCCCGTTGGTAGACAAGTGCACATGCCAACTTTCGTGACGTTACGAGCTATTTTCCTCGGCTTTAAGCCCAACTCTAGCGAAAACGCACGGTCGAGTTCGAATTTGACCAACTTCTCGGAATTGAAAATTGAGCATATATCTGGATGTCCCGTTGGTAGACAAATGCGCATGCCAACTTTCGTGATGTTCCGAGCTATTTTCTCACCATTTAAGCCTAAGTCTAGCGAAAACGCACGGTCGAGTTTCGAATTTGACCAACTTCTCGGAATTAAAAATTGAGCACAGATTTGGATGTCCTGTTGGTAGACAAATGCGCACGCCAACTTTCGTCACATTACGAGCTAATTTCACACCCTTTAAGCTCAAGTCGAGCGAAAATGCACGGTCGAGTTTCGAATTTGACCAACTTCTCGGAATTGAAAATTGAGCATAGATTTGGATGTCTCGTTGGTAGACAAATGCGCACGCCAACTTTCGTGACGTTCCGAGCTATTTTCTCCCCCTTTAAGCCCAAGTCTAGCGAAAACGCACGATCGAGTTTCAACTTTGACCAACTTCTCGGAATTGAAATTTGAGAATAGTTTTGGATGTCCCATTGGTAGACAAGCGTCCACACCAACTTTCGTGACGTTCCGAGCTATTTTCTCACCCTTTAAGCCTAAGTCTAGCGAAAACACACGGTCGAGTTTCGAATTTGACCAACTTCTCGGAATTAGAAATTGAGCATAGATTTGGATGTCCCGTTGGTAGACAAATGCGCACGCCAACTTTCGTCACATTACGAGCTAATTTCACACCCTTTAAGCTCAAGTCGAGCGAAAACGCACGGTCGAGTTTTGAATTTGACCAACTTCTAGGAATTGAAAATTGAGCATAGATTTGGATGTCCCGTTGGTAGACAAATGCGCACGCTAACGTTCGTGACGTTCCGAGCTATTTTCTCACCCTTTAAGCCTAAGTCTAGCGAAAATGCACGGTCGATTTTCCACTTTGACCAACTTCTCTGAATTTAAATTTGAGAATGTTTTTGGATGTCACATTGTTAGACGAGCGTCCACGCCAACTTTCATAATGTTCCGAGCTATTTTCACTCCCTTTAAGCCCAAGTCTAGCGAAAACGCACGATCCAGTTTTAACTTTGACGAACTTCTCGGAATTGAAATTTGAGAATAGTTTTGGATGTCCCATTGGTAGACAAGCGTCCACACCAACTTTCGTGACGTTCCGAGCTATTTTCTCCCCCTTTAAGCCCAAGTATAACGAAAACGTACAGTCGAGTTTCGAATTTGACCAACTCCTTGGAATTAAAAATTGAGCATAGATTTGGATGTCCCGTTGGTAGACAAATGCGCACGCCAACTTTCGTGACATTTCGAACTATTTTCTCACCCTTTAAGCCCAAGTCTAGTGAAAATGCACGGTAAATTTTCAACTTTGACCAACTTCTCGGAATATAAATTTGAGAATAGATTTGGATGTCACATTGGTAGACGAGCATGCACGCCAACTCTCGTGACGTTCCGAGCTATTTTCACACCCTTTAAGCCCAATTCTAGCGAAAACGAACGCTAAATTTTCAGCTTTGAACAACTTCTCGGATTTGAAATTTGAGAATAGATTTGGATGTCCCATTTGTAGAAAAGCGTCCACACCAAATTTCGTGACATTCCGAGCTATTTTCTTCCCATTTAAGCCCAACTCTAGAGAAAACGCACGGTCGCGTTTCATCTTTGACCAACTTCTCGGAATTGAAAATTGAGCATAGATTTGGATGTCCCGTTGGTAGACAAATGCGCACGCCAGCTTTCGTGACGTTCCGAGCTATTTTCTCGCCCTTTAAGCCCTACTCTAGTGAAAACGCACGGTAAATTTTCAACTTTGACCAACTTCTTGGAATTTAAATTTGAGAATAGATTTGGATGTCCCATTGGTAGACAAGCGTCCACACCAACTTTCGTGACATTCCGAGCTATTTTCTCGCCCTTTAAGCCCAAGTCTAGCGAAAACGCACGGTAAATTTTCAACTTTGACCAACTTCTTGGAATTTAAATTTGAGAATAGATTTGGATGTTCCATTGGTAGACAAGCGTCCACACCAACTTTCGTGACATTCCGAGCTATTTTCTCGCCCTTTAAGCCCAAGTCTAGCGAAAACGCACGGTAAATTTTCAGCTTTGAACAACTTCTCGGAATTGAAATTTGAGAAGAGATTTGGATGTCCCATTGGTAGACAAGCATCCACACCAACTTTCGTGACATTCCGAGCTATTTTCTTCCCATTTAAGACCAACTATAGAGAAAACGCACGGTCGCGTTTCATCTTTGACCAACTTCTCGGAATTGAAAATTGAGAATAGATTTGGATGTCCCATTGGTAGACAAGCGTCCACACCAACTTTCATGACGTTCCGAGCTATTTTCTCCCCCTTTAAGCCCAAGTCTAGCGAAAACGCACGGTCGAGTTTCGAATTTGAGCAACTTCTCGGAATTGAAAATTGAGCATATATCTGGATGTCCCGTTGGTAGACAAATGCGCACGCCAACTTTCGTGACGTTCCGAGCTATTTTCTCACCCTTTAAGCCTAAGTCTAGCGAAAACGCACGGTCGAATTTCGAATTTGACCAACTTCTCGGAATTAGAAATTGAGCACAGATTTGGATGTCCCGTTGGTAGACAAATGCGCACGCCAACTTTCGTCACATTACGAGCTAATTTCACACCCTTTAAGCTCAAGTCGAGCGAAAATGCACGGTCGAGTTTCGAATTTGACCAACTTCTCGGAATTGAAAATTGAGCATAGATTTGGATGTCTCGTTGGTAGACAAATGCGCACGCCAACTCTCGTGACGTTCCGAGCTATTTTCTCCCCCTTTAAGCCCAAGTCTAGCGAAAACGCACGATCGAGTTTCAACTTTGACCAACTTCTCAGAATTGAAATTTGAGAATAGTTTTCGATGTCCCATTGGTAGACAAGCGTCCACACCAACTTTCGTGACGTTCCGAGCTATTTTCTCACCCTTTAAGCCTAAGTCTAGCGAAAACACACAGTCGAGTTTCGAATTTGACCAACTTCTCGGAATTAGAAATTGAGCATAGATTTGGATGTCCCGTTGGTAGACAAATGCGCACGCCAACTTTCGTCACATTACGAGCTAATTTCACACCCTTTAAGCTCAAGTCGAGCGAAAACGCACGGTCGAGTTTTGAATTTGACCAACTTCTCGGAATTGAAAATTGAGCATAGATTTGGATGTCCCGTTGGTAGACAAATGCGCACGCTAACGTTTGTGACGTTCCGAGCTATTTTCTCACCCTTTAAGCCTAAGTCTAGCGAAAATGCACGGTCGATTTTCCACTTTGACCAACTTCTCAGAATTTAAATTTGAGAATGGATTTGGATGTCACATTGTTAGACGAGCGTCCACGCCAACTTTCGTAATGTTCCGTGTTATTTTCACTCCCTTTAAGCCCAAGTCTAGCGAAAACGCACGATCGAGTTTCAACTTTGACTAACTTCTCCGAATTGAAATTTCAGAATAGTTTTGGATGTCCCATTGGTAGACAAGCGTCCACACCAACTTTCGTGACGTTCCGAGCTATTTTCTCCCCCTTTAAGCCCAATTATAGGGAAAACGTACAGTCGAGTTTCGAATTTGACCAACTCCTCGGAATTAAAAATTGAGAATAGATTTGGATGTCCCGTTGGTAGACAAATGCGCACGCCAACTTTCGTGACATTTCGAACTATTTTCTCACCCTTTAAGCCCAAGTCTAGTGAAAATGCACGGTCGATTTTCAACTTTGAGCAACTTCTCGGAATATAAATTTGAGAATAGATTTGGATGTCACATTGGTAGACGAGCGTGCACGCCAACTCTCGTGACGTTCCGAGCTATTTTCACACCCTTTAAGCCCAATTCTAGCGAAAACGAACGGTAAATTTTCAGCTTTGAACAACTTCTCGGAATTGAAATTTGAGAATAGATTTGGATGTCCCATTGGTAGAAAAGCGTCCACACCAACTTTCGTGACATTCCGAGCTATTTTCTTCCCATTTAAGCCCAACTCTAGAGAAAACGCACGGTCGCGTTTCATCTTTGACCAACTTCTCGGAATTGAAAATTGAGCATAGATTTGGATGTCCCGTTGGTAGACAAATGCGCACGCCAGCTTTTGTGACGTTCCGAGCTATTTTTTCGCCCTTTAAGCCCAACTCTAGTGAAAACGCACGGTAAATTTTCAACTTTGACCAACTTCTTGGAATTTAAATTTGAGAATAGATTTTGATGTCCCATTGGTAGACAAGCGTCCTCACCAACTTTCGTGACATTCCGAGCTATTTTCTCGCCCTTTAAGCCCAAGTCTAGCGAACACGCACGATCGAGTTTCAAGTTTGACCAACCTCTCGGAATTTAAATTTGAGAATAGATTTGGATGTCCCATTGGTAGACGAGCGTCCACGCCAACTTTCATGACATTCCGAGCTATTTTCATCCCATTTAATCCCAACTCTAGCGAAAACGCACGATCGCGTATCATCTTTGACCAACTTCTCGGAATTGAAATTTGAGAATAGATTTGGATGTCCCATTGGTAGACAAGCGTCCACACCAACTTTCGTGACGTTCCGAGCTATTTTCTCACCCTTTAAGCCTATTCTAGCGAAAACACACGGTCGAGTTTCGAATTTGACCAACTTCTCAGAATTAGAAATTGAGCATAGATTTGGATGTCCCGTTGGTAGACAAATGCGCAGGCCAACTTTCGTGACGTTCCGAGCTATTTTCTCACCCTTTAAGCCTAAGCCTAGCGAAAATGCACTGTCCATTTTCAACTTTGACCAACTTCTCGGAATTTAAATTTGAGAATAGATTTGGATGTCACATTGGTCGACGAGCGTCCACGCCAACTTTCATGACGCTCCGAGCTATTTTCACACCCTTTAAGCCCAAGTCGAGCGAAAACGCATGATCGAGTTTCAACTTTGACCAACTTCTCGGAATTGAAATTTGAGAATAGTTTTGGATGTCCCATTGGTAGACAACCGTCCACACCGTCTTTCATGACGTTCCGAGCTATTTTCTCCCCCTTTAAGCCCATGTCTAACGAAAACGCACGGTCGAGTTTTGAATTTGACCAACTTCTCGGAATTGAAAATTGAGCATAGATTTGGATGTCCCGTTGGTAGACAAATGCGCAGGCCAACTTTCGTGACGTTCCGAGCTATTTTCTTGCCCTTTAAGCCCAACTCTAGTGAAAACGCACGGTAAATTTTCAACTTTGACCAACTTCTTGGAATTTAAATTTGAGCATAGATTTGGATGTCCCATTCGTAGACAAGCGTCCACACCAACTTTCGTGACATTCCGAGCTATTTTCTCGCCCTTTAAGCCCAAGTCTAGCGAAAACGCACGGTAAATTTTCAACTTTGACCAACTTCTTGGAATTTAAATTTGAGAATAGATTTGGATGTTCCATTGGTAGACAAGCGTCCACACCAACTTTTGTGACATTCTGAGCTATTTTCTCCCCCTTTAAGCCCAACTCTAGTGAAAACGCACGGTAAATTTACAACTTTGACCAACTTCTTGGAATTTAAATTTGAGAATAGATTTGTATGTCCCATTGGTAGACATACGTCCACACCAATTTTCGTGACATTCCGAGCTATTTTCTCGCCCTTTAAGCCCAAGTCTAGCGAAAACGCACGGTAAATTTTCAACTTTGACCAACTTCTTGGAATTTAAATTTGAGAATAGATTTGGATGTCCCATTGGTAGACAAGCGTCCACACCAACTTTCGTGACATTCCGAGCTATTTTCTCGCCCTTTAAGCCCAAGTCTAGCGAAAACGCACGGTAAATTTTCAACTTTGACCAACTTCTTGGAATTTAAATTTGAGAATAGATTTGGATTTCCCATTGGTAGACAAGCGTCCACACCAACTTTTGTGACATTTCGATCTATTTTCTTCCCATTTAAGCCGAACTCTAGAGAAAATGCACGGTCGCGTTTCATCTTTGACCAACTTCTCGGAAATGAAAATTGAGAATAGATTTGGATGTCCCATTTGTAGACATGCGCGCACAGCAACTTCCGTGACATTACGAGCTAATTTCACACCCTTTAAGCCCAAGTCTAGCAAAAACGCATGATCGAGTTTCAACTTTGACGAACTTCTCGAAATTGAAATTTGAGAATAGTTTTTGATGTCCCATTGGTAGACAAGCGTCCACACCAACTTTCGTGACGTTCCGAGCTATTTTCTCCCCCTTTAAGCCCAAGTCTAGCGAACACGAATGATCGAGTTTCAAGTTTGACCAACCTCTCAGAATTTAAATTTGAGAATAGATTTGGATGTCCCATTGGTAGACGAGTGTCCACGCCAACTTTCATGACATTCCGAGCTATTTTCATCCCATTTAAGCCCAACTCTAGCGAAAACGCACGATCGCGTATCATCTTTGACCAACTTCTCGGAATTGAAAATTGAGAATAGATTTGGATGTCCCATTGGTAGACAAGCGTCCACACCAACTTTCATGACGTTCCGAGCTATTTTCTCCCCCTTTAAGCCCAAGTCTAGCGAAAACGCACGGTCGAGTTTCGAATTTGACCAACTTTTGGGAGTTGAAATTTGAAAATAGATTTGGATGTCCCGTTGGTAGACAAGTGCACATGCCAACTTTCGTGACGTTACGAGCTATTTTCCTCGTCTTTAAGCCCAACTCTAGCGAAAACGCACGGTCGAGTTCGAATTTGACCAACTTCTCGGAATTGAAAATTGAGCATATATCTGGATGTCCCGTTGGTAGACAAATGCGCACGCCAACTTTCGTGACGTTCCGAGCTATTTTCTCACCCTTTAAGCCTAAGTCTAGCGAAAACGCATCGTCGAGTTTCGAATTTGACCAACTTCTCGGAATTAAAAATTGAGCACAGATTTGGATGTCCCGTTGGTAGACAAATGCGCACGCCAACTTTCGTCACATTACGAGCTAATTTCACACCCTTTAAGCTCAAGTCGAGCGAAAACGCACGGTCGAGTTCGAATTTGACCAACTTCTCGGAATTGAAAATTGAGCATAGATTTGGATGTCTCGTTGGTAGACAAATGCGCACGCCAACTTTCGTGACGTTCCGAGCTATTTTCTCACCCTTTAAGCCTAAGTCTAGCGAAAACACACGGTCGAGTTTCGAATTTGACCAACTTCTCGGAATTAGAAATTGAGCATAGATTTGGATGTCCCGTTGGTAGACAAATGCGCACGCCAACTTTCGTCACATTACGAGCTAATTTCACACCCTTTAAGCTCAAGTCGAGCGAAAACGCACGGTCGAGTTTCGAATTTGACCAACTTCTCGGAATTGAAAATTGAGCATAGATTTGGATGTCCCGTTGGTAGACAAAAGCGCACGCTAACTTTCGTGACATTCCGAGCTATTTTCTCACCCTTTAAGCCTAAGTCTAGCGAAAATGCACGGTCGATTTTCCACTTTGACCAACTTCTCGGAATTTAAATTTTAGAATGGATTTGGATGCCACATTGTTAGACGAGCGTCCACGCCAACTTTCGTAATGTTCCGAGCTATTTTCACTCCCTTTAAGCCCAAGTCTAGCGAAAACGCACGATCGAGTTTCAACTTTGACGAACTTCTCGGAATTGAAATTTCAGAATAGTTTTGGATGTCCCATTGGTAGACAAGCGTCCACACCAACTTTCGTTACGTTCCGAGCTATTTTCTCCCCCTTTAATCCCAAGTATAGCGAAAACGTACAGTCGAGTTTCGAATTTAACCAACTCCTCGGAATAAACAATTGAGCATAGATTTGGATGTCCCGTTGGTAGACAAATGCGCACGCCAACTTTCGTGACATTTCGAACTATTTTCTCACCCTTTAAGCCCAAGTCTAGTGAAAATGCACGGTCGATTTTCAACTTTGACCAACTTCTCGGAATATAAATTTGAGAATAGATTTGGATGTCACATTGGTAGACGAGCGTGCACGCCAACTCTCGTGACGTTCCGAGCTATTTTCACACCCTTTAAGCCCAATTCTAGCGAAAACGCACGGTCGATTTACAACTTTGACCAACTTCTCGGAATTGAAATTTGAGAATGGATTTGGATGTCCCATTGGTAGACAAGCGTCCACACCAACTTTCGTGACGTTCCGAGCTATTTTCTCCCCCTTTAAGCCCAAGTCTAGCGAAAACGCACGATAAATTTTCAACTTTGACCAACTTCTTGGAATTTAAATTTGAGAATAGATTTGGATGTTCCATTGGTAGACAAGCGTCCACACCAACTTTCGTGACATTCCGAGCTATTTTCTCGCTCTTTAAGCCCAAGTCTAGCGAAAACGCACGGTAAATTTTCAACTTTGACCAACTTCTTGGAATTTAAATTTGAGAATAGATTTGGATGTCCCATTGGTAGACAAGCGTCCACACCAACTTTTGTGACATTGCGAGCTATTTTCTTCCCATTTAAGCCCAACTCTAGAGAAAACGCATGGTCGCGTTTCATCTTTGACCAACTTCTCGGAAATGAAAATTGAGAATAGATTTGGATGTCCCATTTATAGACATGCGCGCACAGCAACTTTCATGACATTACGAGTTAATTTCACACCCTTTAAGCCCAAGTCTAGCAAAAACGCATGATCGAGTTTCAACTTTGACGAACTTCTCGAAATTGAAATTTGAGAATAGTTTTGGATGTCCCATTGGTAGACAAGCGTCCACACCAACTTTCGTGACGTTCCGAGCTATTTTCCCCCCCTTTGAGCCCAAGTCTAGCGAACACGCACGATCGAGTTTCAAGTTTGACCAACCTCTCGGAATTTAAATTTGAGAATAGATTTGGATGTCCCATTGGTAGACGAGCATCCACGCCAACTTTCATGACATTCCGAGCTATTTTCATCCCATTTAAGCCCAACTCTAGCGAAAACACACGATCGCGTATCATCTTTGACCAACTTCTCGGAATTGAAATTTGAGAATAGATTTGGATGTCCCATTGGTAGACAAGCGTCCACACCAACTTTCATGACGTTCCGAGCTATTTTCTCCCCCTTTAATCCCAAGTCTAGCGAAAACGCACGGTCGAGTTTCGAATTTGACCAACTTTTGGGAGTTGAAATTTGAAAATAGATTTGGATCTCACATTGTCGCGTTTCGTGACGTTATGAGCTATTTTCCTCGGCTTTAACCCCAACTCTAGCGAAAACGCACGGTCGCGTATCATATTTGACCAACTTCTCGGAATTTAAATTTTAGAATGGATTTGGATCTCACATTGTTAGACGAGCGTCCACGCCAACTTTCGTAATGTTTCGAGCTATTTTCACTCCCTTTAAGCCCAAGTCTAGCGAAAACGCACGATCGAGTTTCAACTTTGACGAACTTCTCGGAATTGAAATTTGAGAATAGTTTTGGATGTCCCATTGGTAGACAAGCGTCCACACCAACTTTCGTGACGTTCCGAGCTATTTTCTCCCCCTTTAAGCCCAAGTATAGCGAAAACGTACAGTCGAGTTTCGAATTTGACCAACTCCTCGGAATTAAAAATTGAGCATAGATTTGGATGTCCCGTTGGTAGACAAATGCGCACGCCAACTTTCGTGACATTTCGAACTATTTTCTCACCCTTTAAGCCCAAGTCTAGTGAAAATGCACGGTCGATTTTAAACTTTGACCAACTTCTCGGAATATAAATTTGAGAATAGATTTGGATGTCACATTGGTAGACAAGCATCCACACCAACTTTCGTGACATTCCGAGCTATTTTATTCCCATTTAAGCCCAACTCTAGAGAAAACGCACGGTCGCGTTTCATCTTTGACCAACTTCTCGGAATTGAAAATTGAGAATAGATTTGGATGTCCCATTTGTAGACATGCGCGCACAGCAATTTTCGTGACATTACGAGCTAATTTCACGTCCTTTAAGCCCAATTCTAGCGAAAACGCACGATCGAGTTTCAACTTTGACCAACTTCTTGGAATTGAAATTTGAGAATAGTTTTGGATGTCCCATTGGTAGACAAACGTCCACACCAACTTTCGTGACGTTCCGAGCTATTTTCTCCCCCTTTAAGCCCAAGTCTAGCGAAAACGCACGGTCGAGTTTCGAATTTGACCAACTTCTCGGAATTTTAAATTGAGCATAGATTTGGATGTCCCGTTGGTAGACAAATGTGCACGCCATCTTTCGTGATGTTCCGAGCTATTTTCTCACCCTTTAAGCCTAAGTCTAGCGAAAATGCACTGTCGATTTTCAACTTTGACCAACTTCTCGGAATTTAAATTTGAGAATAGATTTGGATTTCACATTGGTCGACGAGCGTCCACGCCAACTTTCATGATGCTCCGAGCTATTTTCACACCCTTTAAGCCCAAGTCGAGCGAAAACGCATGATCGAGTTTCAACTTTGACCAACTTCTCGGAATTGAAATTTGAGAATAGTTTTGGATGTCCCATTGGTAGACAAGCGTCCACACCGTCTTTCGTGACGTTCCGAGCTATTTTCTCCCCCTTTAAGCCCAAGTCTAGCGAAAACGCACGGTCGAGTTTCGAATTTGACCAACTTCTCGGACGTGAAAATTGAGCATAGATTTGGATGTCCCGTTGGTAGACAACTGCGCGCGCCAGCTTTCGTGACGTTCTGAGCTATTTTCTCGCCCTTTAAGCCCAACTCTAGTGAAAACGCACAGTAAATTTTCAACTTTGACCAACTTCTTGGAATTTAAATTTGAGAATAGATTTGGATGTCCCATTGGTAGACAAGCGTCCACACCAACTTTCGTGACATTCCGATCTATTTTCTCGCCCTTTAAGCCCAAGTCTAGCGAAAACGCACGGTAAATTTTCAACTTTGACCAACTTCTTGGAATTTAAATTTGAGAATAGATTTGGATGTTCCATTGGTAGACAAGCGTCCACACCAACTTTCGTGACATTCCGAGCTATTTTCTCGCCCTTTAAGCCCAAGTCTAGCGAAAACGCACGGTAAATTTTCAACTCTGACCAACTTCTTGGAATTTAAATTTGAGAATAGATTTGGATGTGCCATTGGTAGACAAGCGTCCACACCAACTTTTGTGACATTCCGAGCTATTTTCTTCCCATTTAATCCCAACTATAGAGAAAACGCACGGTCGCGTTTCATCTTTGACCAACTTCTCGGAAATGAAAATTGAGAATAGATTTGGATGTCCCATTTGTAGACATGCGCGCACAGCAACTTTCGTGACATTACGAGCTAATTTCACACCCTTAAAGCCCAAGCCTAGCAAAAACGCATGATCGAGTTTCAACTTTGACGAACTTCTCGAAATTTAAATTTGAGAATAGTTTTGGATGTCCCATTGGTAGACAAGCGTCGACACCAACTTTCGTGACTTTCCGAGCTATTTTCTCCCCCTTTGAGCCCAAGTCTAGCGAACACGCATGATCGAGTTTCAAGTTTGACCAACCTCTCGGAATTTAAATTTGAGGTTAGTTTTGGATGTCCCATTGGTAGACAAGCGTCCACACTGTCTTTCGTGATGTTCCGAGCTATTTTCTCCCCCTTTAAGCCCAAGTCTAGCGAAAACGCACGGTCGAGTTTCGAATTTGACCAACTTATCGGAATTGAAAATTGAGCATAGATTTGGATGTCCCATTGGTAGAGAAATGCGCACGCCAGCTTTCGTGACGTTCCGAACTATTTTCTCCCCCTTTAAGCCCAACTCTAGTGAAAACGCACGGTAAATTTTCAACTTTGACCAACTTCTTGGAATTTAAATTTGAGAATAGATTTGGATGTCCCATTGGTAGACAAGCGTCCACACCAACTTTCGTGACATTCCGAGCTATTTTCTCGCCCTTTAAGCCCAAGTCTAGCGAAAACGCACGGTAAATTTTCAACTTTGACCAACTTCTGGGAATTTAAATTTGAGAATAGATTTGGATGTTCCATTGGTAGACAAGCGTCCACACCAACTTTCGTGACATTCCGAGCTATTTTCTTTCCCTTTAAGCCCAAGTCTAGAGAAAACGCACGGTAAATTTTCAACTTTGACCAACTTCTTGGAATTTAAATTTGAGAATAGATTTGGATGTCCCATTGGTAGACAAGCGTCCACACCAACTTTTGTGACATTCCGAGCTATTTTCTTCCCATTTAAGCCCAACTCTAGAGAAAACGCACGGTCGCGTTTCATCTTTGACCAACTTCTCGGAAATGAAAATTGAGAATAGATTTGGATGTCCCATTTGTAGACATGCGCGCACAGCAACTTTCGTGACATTACGAGCTAGTTTCACACCCTTTAAGCCCAAGTCTAGATAAAACGCATGATCGAGTTTCGACTTTGACGAACTTCTCGAAATTGAAATTTGAGAATAGTTTTGGATGTCCCATTGGTAGACAAGCGTCCACACCAACTTTCGTGACGTTCCGAGCTATTTTCTCCCCCTTTAAGCCCAAGTCTAGGGAACACGCACGATCGAGTTTCAAGTTTGACCAACCTCTCGGAATTTAAATTTGAGAATAGATTTGGATGTCCCATTGGTAGACGAGCGTCCACGCCAACTTTCATGACATTCCGAGCTATTTTCATCCCATTTAAGCCCAACTCTAGCAATAACGCACGATCGCGTATCATCTTTGACCAACTTCTCGGAATTGAAAATTGAGAATAGATTTGGATGTCCCATTGGTAGACAAGCGTCCACACCAACTTTCATGACGTTCCGAGCTATTTTCTCCCCCTTTAAGCCCAAGTCTAGCGAAAACGCACGGTCGAGTTTCGAATTTGACCAACTTTTGGGAGTTGAAATTTGAAAATAGATTTGGATGTCCCATTGGTAGACAAGTGCACATGCCAACTTTCGTTACGTTACGAGCTATTTTCCTCGGCTTTAAGCCCAACTCTAGCGAAAACGCATGGTCGAGTTCGAATTTGACCAACTTCTCGGAATTGAAAATTGAGCATATATCTGGATGTCCCGTTGGTAGACAAATGCGCACGCCAACTTTCGTGATGTTCCGAGCTATTTTCTCACCCTTTAAGCCTAATTCTAGCGAAAACGCACGGTCGAGTTTTGAATTTGACCAACTTCTCGGAATTAAAAATTGAGCACAGATTTGGATGTCCCGTTGGTAGACAAATGCGCACGCCAACTTTCGTCACATTACGAGCTAATTTCACACCCTTTAAGCTCAAGTCGAGCGAAAATGCACGGTCGAGTTTCGAATTTGACCAACTTCTCGGAATTGAAAATTGAGCATAGATTTGGATGTCTCGTTGGTAGACAAATGCGCACCCCAACTTTCGTGACGTTCCGAGCTATTTTCTCCCCATTTAAGCCCAAGTCTAGCGAAAACGCACGATCGAGTTTCAACTTTGACCAACTTCTCGGAAATGAAATTTGAGAATAGTTTTGGATGTCCCATTGGTAGACAAGCGTCCACACCAACTTTCGTGACGTTCTGAGCTATTTTCTCACCCTTTAAGCCTAAGTCTAGCGAAAATGCACGGTCGATTTTCCACTTTGACCAACTTCTCGGAATTTAAATTTTAGAATTGATTTGGATGTCACATTGTTAGACGAGCGTCCACGCCAAATTTCGTAATGTTCCGAGCTATTTTAACTCCCTTTAAGCCCAAGTCTAGCGAAAACGCACGATCGAGTTTCAACATTGACGAACTGCTCGGAATTGAAATTTGAGAATAGTTTTGGATGTCCCATTGGTAGACAAGCGTCCACACCAACTTTCGTGACGTTCCGAGTTATTTTCTCCCCCTTTAAGCCCAAGTATAGCGAAAACGTACAGTCAAGTTTCGAATTTGAGCAACTCCTCGGAATTAAAAATTGAGCATAGATTTGGATGTCCCGTTGGTAGACAAATACGCACGCCAACTTTCGTGACATTTCGAACTATTTTCTCACCCTTTAAGCCCAAGTCTAGTTAAAATGCACGGTCGATTTTCAACTTTGACCAACTTCTCGGAATATAAATTTGAGAATAGATTTGGATGTCACATTGGTAGACGAGCGTGCACGCCAACTCTCGTGACGTTCCGAGCTATTTTCACACCCTTTAAGCCCAATTCTAGCGAAAACGAACGGTAAATTTTCAGCTTTGAACAACTTCTCGGAATTGAAATTTGAGAATAGATTTGGATGTCCCATTGGTAGACAAGCATCCACACCAACTTTCGTGACATTCCGAGCTATTTTCTTCCCATTTAAGCCCAACTCTAGAGAAAACGCACGGTCGCGTTTCATCTTTGACCAACTTCTCGGAATTTTAAATTGAGAATAGATTTGGATGTCCCATTTGTAGACATGCGCGCACAGCAATTTTCGTGACATTACGATTTAATTTCACGTCCTTTAATCCCAATTCTAGCGAAAACGCACGATCGAGTTTCAACTTTGACCAACTTCTCGGAATTGAAATTTGAGAATAGTTTTGGATGTCCCATTGGTAGACAAGCGTCCACACCAACTTTCGTGACGTTCCGAGCTATTTTCTCTCCCTTTAAGCCCAAGTCTAGCGAAAACGCACGGTCGAGTTTCGAAATTGACCAACTTCTCGGAATTGAAAATTGAGCATAGATTTGGATGTCCCGTTGGTAGACAAATGCGCACGCCAACTTTCGTGACGTTCCGAGCTATTTTCTCACCCTTTAAGCCTAAGTCTAGCGAAAATGCACTGTCGATTTTCAACTTTTACCAAATTCTTGGAATTTAAATTTGAGAATAGATTTCGATGTCACATTGGTCGACGAGCGTTCACGCCAACTTTCATGAAGCTCCGAGCTCATTTCACACCCTTTAAGCCCAAGTCGAGCGAAAACGCATGATCGAGTTTCAACTTTGACCAACTTCTCGGAATTGAAATTTGAGAATAGTTTTGGATGTCGCATTGGTAGACAAGCGTCCACACCGTCTTTCGTGACGTTCCGAGCTATTTTCTCCCCCTTTAAGCCCAAGTCTAGCGAAAACGCACGGTCGAGTTTCGAATTTGACCAACTTCTCGGAATTGAAAATTGAGCATAGATTTGGATGTCCCGTTGGTAGACAAATGCGCACGCCAGCTTTCGTGACGTTCCGAGCAATTTTCTCGCCCTTTAAGCCCAACTCTAGTGAAAACGCACGGTAAATTTTCAACTTTGACCAAATTCTTGGAATTTAAATTTGAGAATAGATTTGGATGTCCCATTGGTAGACAAGCGTCCACACCAACTTTCGTGACATTCCGAGCTATTTTCTCGCCCTTTAAGCCCAAGTCTAGCGAAAACGCACGGTAAATTTTCAACTTTGACCAACTTCTTGGAATTTAAATTTGAGAATAGATTTGGATGTTCCATTGGTAGACAAGCGTCCACACCAACTTTCGTGACATTCCGAGCTATTTCCTCGCCCTTTAAGCCCATGTCTAGCGAAAACGCACGGTAAATTTTCAACTATGACCAACTTCTTGGAATTTAAATTTGAGAATAGATTTGGATGTCCCATTGGTAGACAAGCGTCCACACCAACTTTTGTCACATTCCGAGCTGTTTTCTTCCCATTTAAGCCCAACTCTAGAGAAAACGCACGGTCGCGTTTCATCTTTGACCAACTTCTCGGAAATGAAAATTGAGAATAGATTTGGATGTCCCATTTGTAGACATGCGCGCACAGCAACTTTAGTGACATTACGAGCTAATTTCACACCCTTTAAGCCCAAGTCTAGCAAAAACGCATGATCGAGTTTCAACTTTGACGAACTTCTCAAAATTGAAATTTGAGAATAGTTTTGGATGTCCCATTGGTAGACAAGCGTCAACACCAACTTTCCTGACATTCCGAGCTATTTTCTCCCCCTTTAAGCCCAACTCTAGCGAACACGCACGATCGAGTTTCAAGTTTGACCAACCTCTCGGAATTTAAATTTGAGAATAGATATGGATGTCCCATTGGTAGACGAGCGTCCACGCCAACTTTCATGACATTCCGAGCTATTTTCATCCCATTTAAGCCCAACTCTAGCGAAAACACACGATTGCGTATCTTCTTTGACCAACTTCTCGTAATTGAAAATTGAGAATAGATTTGGATGTCCCATTGGTAGACAAGCGTCCACACCAACTTTCATGACGTTCCGAGCTATTTTCTCCCCCTTTAAGCCCAAGTCTAGCGAAAACGCACGGTCGAGTTTCGAATTTGACCAAGTTTTGGGAGTTGAAATTTGAAAATAGATTTTGATGTCCCATTGGTAGACAAGTGCACATGCCAACTTTCGTGACGTTACGAGCTATTTTCCTCGGCTTTAAGCCCAACTCTAGCGAAAACGCACGGTCAAGTTCGAATTTGACCAACTTCTCAGAATTGAAAATTGAGCATATATCTGGATGTCCCGTTGGTAGACAAATGCGCACGCCAACTTTCGTGACGTTCCGAGCTATTTTCTCACCCTTTAAGCCTAAGTCTAGCGAAAACGCACGGTCGAGTTTCGAATTTGACCAACTTCTCGGAATTAGAAATTGAGCATAGATTTGGATGTCCCGTTGGTAGACAAATGCGCACGCCAACTTTCGTCACATTACGAGCTAATTTCACACCCTTTAAGCTCAAGTCGAGCGAAAAAGCACGGTCGAGTTTCGAATTTGACCAACTTCTCGGAATTGAAAATTGAGCATAGATTTGGATGTCTCGTTGGTAGACAAATGCGCACGCCAACTTTCGTGACGTTCCGAGCTATTTTCTCCCCCTTTAAGCCCAAGTCTAGCGAAAACGCACGATCGAGTTTCAACTTTGACCAACTACTCGGAATTGAAATTTGAGAATAGTTTTGGATGTCCCATTGGTAGACAAGCGTCCACACCAACTTTCGTGACGTTCCGAGCTATTTTCTCACCCTTTAAACCTATGTCTAGCGAAAACACACGGTCGAGTTTCGAATTTGACCAACTTCTCGGAATTAGAAATTGAGCATAGATTTGGATGTCCCATTGGTAGACAAATGCGCACGCCAACTTTCGTCACATTACGAGCTAATTTCACACCCTTTAAGCTCAAGTCGAGCGAAAACGCATGGTCGAGTTTCGAATTTGACCAACTTCTCGGAATTGAAAATTGAGCATAGATTTGGATGTCCCGTTGGTAGACAAATGCGCACGCTAACTTTCGTGACGTTCCGAGCTATTTTCTCACCCTTTAAGCCTAAGTCTAGCGAAAATGCACGGTCGATTTTCCACTTTGACCAACTTCTCGGAATTTAAATTTTAGAATGGATTTGGATGTCACATTGTTAGACGAGCGTCCACGCCAACTTTCGTAATGTTCCGAGCTATTTTCACTCCCTTTAAGCCCAAGTCTAGCGAAAACGCACGATCGAGTTTCAACTTTGACGAACTTCTCGGAATTGAAATTTGAGAATAGTTTTGGATGTCCCATTGGTAGACAAGCGTCCACACCAACTTTCGTGACGTTCCGAGCTATTTTCTCCCCCTTTAAGCCCAAGTATAGCGAAAACGTACAGTCGAGTTTCGAATTTGACTAACTCCTTGGAATTAAAAACTGAGCATAGATTTGGATGTCCCGTTGGTAGACAAATGCGCACGCCAACTTTCGTGACATTTCGAACTATTTTCTCACCCTTTAAGCCCAAGTCTAGTTAAAATGCACGGTCGATTTTCAACTTTGACCAACTTCTCGGAATATAAATTTGAGAATAGATTTGGATGTCACATTGGTAGACGAGCGTGCACGCCAACTCTCGTGACGTTCCGAGCTATTTTCACACCCTTTAAGCCCAATTCTAGCGAAAACGAACGGTAAATTTTCAGCTTTGAACAACTTCTCGGAATTGAAATTTGAGAATAGATTTGGATGTCCCATTGGTAGACAAGCATCCACACCAACTTTCCTGACATTCCGAGCTATTTTCTTCCCATTTAAGCCCAACTCTAGAGAAAACGCACGGTCACGTTTCATCTTTGACCAACTTCTCGGAATTGAAAATTGAGAATAGATTTGGATGTCCCATTTGTAGACATGCGCGCACAGCAATTTTCGTGACATTACGAGCTAATTTCACGTCCTTTAAGACCAAATTCTAGCGAAAACGCACGATCGAGTTTCAACTTTGACCAACTTCTCGGAATTGAAATTTGAGAATAGTTTTGGATGTCGCATTGGTAGACAAGCGTCCACACCAACTTTCATGACGTTTCGAGCTATTTTCTCCCCCTTTAAGTCCAAGTCTAGCGAAAACGCACGGTCGAGTTTCGAATTTGACCAACTTCTCGGAATTGAAAATTGAGCATAGATTTGGATGTCCCGTTGGTAGACAAATGCGCACGCCAACTTTCGTGACGTTCCGAGCTATTTTCTCACCCTTTAAGCCTAAGTCTAGCGAAAACGCATCATCGAGTTTCAACTTTGACCAACTTCTCGGAATTGAAATTTGAGAATAGTTTTGGATGTCCCATTGGTAGACAAGCGTCCACACAGTCTTTCGTGACGTTCCGAGCTATTTTCTCCCCCTTTAAGCCCAAGTCTAGCGAAAACGCACGGTCGAGTTTCGAATTTGACCAACTTCTCGGAATTGAAAATTGAGCATAGATTTGGGTGTCCCGTTGGTAGACAAATGCGCACGCCAGCTTTCGTGACGTTCCGAGCTATTTTCTCGCCCTTTAAGCCCAACTCTAGTGAAAACGCATGGTAAATTTTCAACTTTGAACAACTTCTTGGAATTTAAATTTGAGAATAGATTTGGATGTCCCATTGGTAGACAAGCGTCCACACCAACTTTCGTTACATTCCGAGCTATTTTCTCGCCCTTTAAGCCCAAGTCTAGCGAAAACGCACGATCGAGTTTCAACTTTGACCAACTTCTCGGAATTGAAATTTGAGAATAGTTTTGGATGTCCCATTGGTAGACAAGCGTCCACACCAACTTTCGTGACGTTCCGAGCTATTTTCTCCCCCTTTAAGCCCAAGTCTAGCAAAAACGCACGGTCGAGTTTCGAATTTTACCAACTTCTCGGAATTGAAAATTGAGCATAGATTTGGATGTCCCGTTGGTAGACAAATGCGCACGCCAACTTTCGTGACGTTCCGAGCTATTTTCTCACCCTTTAAGCCTAAGTCTAGCGAAAATGCACTGTCGATTATCAACTTTGACCAACTTCTCGCAATTTAAATTTGAGAATAGATTTGGATGTCACATTGGTCGACGAGCGTCCACGCCAACTTTCATGACGCTCCGAGCTATTTTCACACCCTTTAAGCCCAAGTCGAGCGAAAACGCGATGATCGAGTTTCAACATTGACCAACTTCTCGGAATTGAAATTTGAGAATAGTTTTGGATGTCCCATTGGTAGACAAGCGTCCACACCGTCTTTCGTGACGTTCCGAGCTATTTTCTCCCCCTTTAAGCCCTAGTCTAGCGAAAACGCATGGTTGCGTTTCGAATTTGACCAAATTCTCGGAATTGAAAATTGAGCATAGATTTGGATGTCCCGTTGGTAGACAAATGCGCACGCCAGCTTTCCTGACGTTCCGAGCTATTTTCTCGCCCTTTAAGCCCAACTCTAGTGAAAACGCACGGTAAATTTTCAACTTTGACCAACTTCTTGGAATTTAAATTTGAGAATAGATTTGGATGTCCCATGGGTAGACAAGCGTCCAAACCAAATTTCGTGACATTCCGAGCTATTTTCTCGCCCTTTAAGCCCAAGTCTAGCGAAAACGGACGGTAAATTTTCAACTTTGACCAACTTCTTGGAATTTAAATTTGAGAATAGATTTCGATGTCCCATTGGTAGACAAGCATCCACAACAACTTTTGTGACATTCCGAGCTATTTTCTTCCCATTTAAGCCCAACTCTAGAGAAAACGCACGGTCGCGTTTCATCTTTGACCAACTTCTCGGAAATGAAAATTGAGAATAGATTTGGATGTCCCATTTGTAGACATGCGCGCACAGCAACTTTCGTGACATTACGAGCTAATTTCACACCCTTTAAGCCCAAGTCTAGCAAAAATGCATGATCGAGTTTCAACTTTGACGAACTTCTCGAAATTGAAATTTGAGAATAGTTTTGGATGTCCCATTGGTAGACAAGCGTCCACACCAACTTTCGTGACGTTCCGAGCTATTTTCTCCCCCTTTAATCCCAAGTCTAGCGAACACGCACGATCGAGTTTCAAGTTTGACCAACCTCTCGGAATTTAAATTTGAGAATAGATTTGGATGTCCCATTGGTAGACGAGTGTCCACGCAAACTTTCATGACATTCCGAGCTCTTTTCATCCCATTTAAGCCCAACTCTAGCGAAAACGCACGATCGCGTATTATCTTTGACCAACTTCTCGGAATTGCAAATTGAGAATAGATTTGGATGTCCCATTGGTAGACAAGCGTCCACACCAACTTTCATGACGTTCCGAGCTATTTTCTCCCCCTTTAAGCCCAAGTCTAGCGAAAACGCACGGTCGAGTTTCGAATTTGACCAACTTTTGGGAGTTGAAATTTGAAAATAGATTTGGATGTCCCGTTGGTAGACAAGTGCACATGCCAAATTTCGTGACGTTACGAGCTATTTTCCTCGGCTTTAAGCCCAACTCTAGCGAAAACGCACGGTCGAGTTCGAATTTGACCAACTTCTCAGAATTGAAAATTGAGCATATATCTGGATGTCCCGTTGGTAGACAAATGCGCACGCCAACTTTCGTGACGTTCCGAGCTATTTTTCCACCCTTTAAGCCTAAGTCTAGCGAAAACACACGGTCGAGTTTCGAATTTGACCAACTTCTCGGAATTAAAAATTGAGCACAGATTTGGATGTCCCGTTGGTAGACAAATGCGCACGCCAACTTTCGTCACATTACGAGCTAATTTCACACCCTTTAAGCTCAAGTCGAGCGAAAATGCACGGTCGAGTTTCGAATTTGACCAACTTCTCGGAATTGAAAATTGAGCATAGATTTGGATGTCTCGTTGGTAGACAAATGCGCACGCCAACTTCCGTGACGTTCCGAGCTATTTTCTCCCCCTTTAAGCCCAAGTCTAGCGAAAACGCACGATTGAGTTTCAACTTTGACCAACTTCTCGGAATTGAAATTTGAGAATAGTTTTGGATGTCCCATTGGTAGACAAGCGTCCACACCAACTTTCGTGACGTTCCGAGCTATTTTCTCACCCTTTAAGCCTAAGTCTAGCGAAAACACACTGTCGAGTTTTGAATTTGACCACCTTCTCGGAATTAGAAATTGAGCATAGATTTGGATGTCCCGTTGGTAGACAAATGCGCACGCCAACTTTCGTCACATTACGAGCTAATTTCACACCCTTTAAGCTCAAGTCGAGCGAAAACGCACGGTCGAGTTTCGAATTTGACCAACTTCTCGGAATTGAAAATTGAGCATAGATTTGGATGTCCCGTTGGTAGACAAATGCGCACGCTAACTTTCGTGACGTTCCGAGCTATTTTCTCACCCTTTAAGCCTAAGTCTAGCGAAAATGCACGATCGATTTTCCACTTTGACCAACTTCTCGGAATTTAAATTTTAGAATGGATTTGGATGTGACATTGTTAGACGAGCGTCCACGCCAACTTTCGTAATGTTCCGAGCTATTTTCACTCCCTTTAAGCCCAAGTCTAGCGAAAACGCACGATCGAGTTTCAACTTTGACGAACTTCTCGGAATTGAAATTTGAGAATAGTTTTGGATGTCCCATTGGTAGACAAGCGTCCACACCAACTTTCGTGACGTTCTGAGCTATTTTCTCCACCTTTAAGCCCAAGTATAGTGAAAACATACAGTCGAGTTTCGAATTTGACCAACTCCTCGGAATTAAAAATTGAGCATAGATTTGGATGTCCCGTTGGTAGACAAATGCGCACGCCAACTTTGGTGACATTTCAAACTATTTTCTCACCCTTTAAGCCCAAGTCTAGTGAAAATGCACGGTCGATTTTCAACTTTTACCAACTTCTCGGAATATAAATTTGAGAATAGATTTGGATGTCACATTGGTAGACGAGCGTGCACGCCAACTCTCGTGACATTCCGAGCTATTTTCACACCCTTTAAGCCCAATTCTAGCGAAAACGAACGGTAAATTTTCAGCTTTGAACAACTTCTCGGAATTGAAATTTGAGAATAGATTTGGATGTCCCATTGGTAGACAAGCATCCACACCAACTTTCGTGACATTCCGAGCTATTTTCTTCCCATTTAAGCCCAAGTCTAGAGAAAACGCACGGTCGCGTTTCATCTTTGACCAACTTCTCGGAATCGAAAATTGAGAATAGATTTGGATGTCCCATTTGTAGACATGCGCGCACAGCAATTTTCGTGACATTACGAGCTAATTTCACGTCCTTTAAGCCCAATTCTAGCGAAAACGCACGATCGAGTTTCAACTTTGACCAACTTCTCGGAATTGAAATTTGAGAATAGTTTTGGATGTCCCATTGGTAGACAAGCGTCCACACCAACTTTCGTGACGTTCCGAGCTATTTTCTCCCCATTTAAGCCCAAGTCTAGCGAAAACGCACGGTCGAGTTTCGAATTTGACCAACTTCTTGGAATTGAAAATTGAGCATAGATTTGGATGTCCCGTTGGTAGACAAATGCGCACGCCAACTTTCGTGACGTTCCGAGCTATTTTCTCCCCCTTTAAGCCCAAGTCTAGCGAAAACGCACGATTGAGTTTCAACTTTGACCAACTTCTCGGAATTGAAATTTGAGAATAGTTTTGGATGTCGCATTGGTAGACAAGCATCCACACCAACTTTCGTGACGTTCCGAGCTATTTTCTCCCCCTTTAAGCCCAAGTCTAGCGAAAATGCACGGTCGAGTTTCGAATCTGACCAACTTCTCGGAATTGAAAATTGAGCATAGATTTGGATGTCCCGTTGGTAGACAAATGCGCATGCCAACTTTCGTGACGTTCCGAGCTATTTTCTCACCCTTTAAGCCTAAGTCTAGCGAAAATGCACTGTCGATTTTCAACTTTGACCAACTTCTCGGAATTTAAATTTGAGAATAGATTTGGATGTCACATTGGTCGACGAGCGTCCACGCCAATTTTCATGATGCTCCGAGCTATTTTCACACCCTTTAAGCCCAAGTCGAGCGAAAACGCATGATCGAGTTTCAACTTTGACCAACTTCTCGGAATTGAAATTTGAGAATAGTTTTGGATGCCCCATTGGTAGACAAGCGTCCACACCGTCTTTCGTGACGTTCCGAGCTATTTTCTCCCCCTCTAAGCCCAAGTCTAGAGAAAACGCACGGTCGAGTTTCGAATTTGACCAACTTCTCGGAATTGAAAATTGAGCATAGATTTGGATGTCCCGTTGGTAGACAAATGCGCACGCCAGCTTTCGTGACGTTCCGAGCTATTTTCTCGCCCTTTAAGCCCAACTCTAGTGAAAACGCACGGTAAATTTTCAACTTTGACCAACTTCTTGGAATTTAAATTTGAGAATAGATTTGGATGTCCCATTGGTAGACAAGCGTCCACACCAACTTTTGTGACATTCTGAGCTATTTTCTTCCCATTTAAGCCCAACTCTAGAGAAAACGCACGGTCGCGTTTCATCTTTGACCAACTTCTCGGAAATGAAAATTGAGAATAGATTTGGATGTCCCATTTGTAGACATGCCCGCACAGCAACTTGTGTGACATTACGAGCTAATTTCACACCCTTTAAGCCCAATCCTAGCAAAAACGCATGATCGAGTTTCAACTTTGACGAACTTCTCGAAATTGAAATTTGAGAATAGTTTTGGATGTCCCATTGGTAGACAAGCGTCCACACCAACTTTCGTGACGTTCCGAGCTATTTTCTCCCCCTTTAAGCCCAAGTCTAGTGAACACGCACGATCGAGTTTCAAGTTTGACCAACCTCTCGGAATTTAAATTTGAGAATAGATTTGGATGTCCCATTGGTAGACGAGCGTCCACGCCAACTTTCATGACATTCCGAGCTATTTTCATCCCATTTAAGCCCAACTCTAGCGAAAACGCACGATCGCGTATCATCTTTGACCAACTTCTCGGAATTGAAAATTTAGAATAGATTTGGATGTCCCATTGGTAGACAAGCGTCCACACCAACTTTCATGACGTTCCGAGCTATTTTCTTTCCATTTAAGCCCAAGTCTAGCGAAAACGCACGGTCGAGTTTAGAATTTGACCAACTTTTGGGAGTTGAAATTTGAAAATAGATTTGGATGTCCCGTTGGTAGACAAGTGCACATGCCAACTTTCGTGACGTTACGAGCTATTTTCCTCGGCTTTAAGCCGAACTCTAGCGAAAATGCACGGTCGAGTTCGAATTTGACCAACTTCTCGGAATTGAAAATTGAGCATATATCTGGATGTCCCGTTGGTAGACAAATGCGCACGCCAACTTTCGTGACGTTCCGAGCTATTTTCTCACCCTTTAAGCCTAAGTCTAGCGAAAACGCACGGTCGAGTTTCGAATTTGACCAACTTCTCGGAATTAAAAATTGACCACAGATTTGGATGTCCCGTTGGTAGACAAATGCGCACGCCAAATTTCGTCACATTACGAGCTAATTTCACACCCTTTAAGCTCAAGTTGAGCGAAAATGCACGGTCGAGTTTCGAATTTGACCAACTTCTCGGAATTGAAAATTGAGCATAGATTTGGATGTCTCGTTGGTAGACAAATGCGCACGCCAACTTTCGTGACGTTCCGAGCTATTTTCTCCCCCTTTAAGCCCAAGTCTAGCGAAAACGCACGATCGAGTTTCAACTTTGACCAACTTCTCGGAATTGAAATTTGAGAATAGTTTTGGATGTCCCATTGGTAGACAAGCGTCCACACAACTTTCGTGACGTTCCGAGCTATTTTCTCACCCTTTAAGCCTAAGTCTAGCGAGAACACACGGTCGAGTTTCGAATTTGACCAACTTCTTGGAATTAGAAATTGAGCATAGATTTGGATGTCCCGTTGGTAGAAAAATGCGCACGCGAACTTTCGTCACATTATGAGCTAATTTCACACCCTTTAAGCTCAAGTCGAGCGAAAACGCGCGGTCGAGTTTCGAATTTGACCAACTTCTCGGAATTGAAAATTGAGCATAGATTTGGATGTCCCGTTGGTAGACAAATGCGCACGCTAACTTTCGTGACGTTCCGAGCTATTTTCTCATCCTTTAAGCCTAAGTCTAGCGAAAATGCACGGTCGATTTTCCACTTTGACCAACTTCTCGGAATTTAAATTTTAGAATGGATTTGGATGTCACATTGTTAGACGAGCGTCCACGCCAACTTTCGTAATGTTCCGAGCTATTTTCACTCCCTTTAAGCCCAAGTCTAGCGAAAATGCACGATCGAGTTTCAACTTTGACGAACTTCTCGGAATTGAAATTTGAGAATAGTTTTGGATGTCCCATTGGTAGACCAGCGTCCACACCAACTTTCGTGACGTTCCGAGCTATTTTTTCCCCCTTTAAGCCCAAGTATAGAGAAAACGTACAGTCGAGTTTCGAATTTGACCAACTCGTCGGAATTAAAAATTGAGCATCGATTTGGAGGTCCCGTTGGTAGACAAATGCGCACGCCAACTTTCGTGACATTTCGAACTATTTTCTCACCCTTTAAGCCCAAGTCTAGTGAAAAGGCACGGTCGATTTTCAACTTTGACCAACTTCTCAGAATATAAATTTGAGAATAGATTTGGATGTCACATTTGTAGACGAGCGTGCACGCCAACTCTCGTGACGTTCCGAGCTATTTTCACACCCTTTAAGCCCAATTCTAGCGAAAACGCACAGTCGATTTTCAACTTTGACCAACTTCTCGGAATTGAAATTTGAGAATGGATTTGGATGTCCCATTGGTAGACAAGCGTCCACGCCAACTTTCGTGACGTTCCGAGCTATTTTCTTCCCATTTAAGCCCAACTCTAGAGAAAACGCACGATCGCGTTTCATCTTTGACCAACTTCTCGGAATTGAAAATTGAGAATAGATTTGGATGTCCCATTTGTAGACATGCGCGCACAGCAATTTTCGTGACATTATGAGCTAATTTCACGTCCTTTAAGCCCAATTCTAGCGAAAACGCATGATGGAGTTTCAACTTTGACCAACTTCTCGGAATTGAAATTTGAGAATAGTTTTGGATGTCACACTCAAATTTCGTCACATTACGAGCTAATTTCACACCCTTTAAGCTCAAGTTGAGCGAAAATGCACGGTCGAGTTTCGAATTTGACCAACTTCTCGGAATTGAAAATTGAGCATAGATTTGGATGTCTCGTTGGTAGACAAATGCGCACGCCAACTTTCGTGACGTTCCGAGCTATTTTCTCCCCCTTTAAGCCCAAGTCTAGCGAAAACGCACGGTCGAGTTTCAAATTTGACCAACTTCTCGGAATTGAAAATTGAGCATAGATTTGGATGTCCCGTTGGTAGACAAATGCGCAGGCCAACTTTCGTGACGTTCCGAGCTATTTTCTCACCCTTTAAGCCTAAGTCTAGCGAAAATGCACTGTCGATTATCAACTTTGCCCAACTTCCAGGAATTTAAATTTGAGAATAGATTTGGATGTCACATTGGTCGACGAGCGTCCACGCCAACTTTCATGACGCTCGGAGCTATTTTCACACCCTTTAAGCCCAAGTCGAGCGAAAACGCATGATCGAGTTTCAACTTTGACCAACTTCTCGGAATTGAAATTTGAGAATAGTTTTGGATGTCCCATTGGTAGACAAGCGTCCACACCGTCTTTCGTGACGTTCCGAGCTATTTTCTCCCCCTTTAAGCCCAAGTCTAGCGAAAACGCACGGTTGCGTTTCGAATTTGACCAACTTCTCGGAATTGAAAATTGAGCATAGATTTGGATGTCCCGTTGGTAGACAAATGCGCACGCCAGCTTTCGTGACGTTCCGAGCTATTTTCTCGTCCTTTAAGCCCAACTCTAGTGAAAACGCACGGTAAATTTTCAACTTTGACCAACTTCTTGGAATTTAAATTTGAGAATAGATTTGGATGTCCCATTGGTAGATAAGCGTCCACACCAACTTTCGTGACATTCCGAGCTATTTTCTCGCCCTTTAAGCCCAAGTCTAGCGAAAACGCACGGTAAATTTTCAACTTTGACCAACTTCTTGGAATTTAAATTTGAGAATAGATTTGGATGTTCCATTGGTAGACAAGCGTCCACACCAACTTTCGTGACATTCCGAGCTATTTTCTCGCCCTTTAAGCCCAAGTCTAGCGAAAACGCACGGTAAATTTTCAACTTTGACAAACTTCTTGGAATTTAAATTTGAGAATAGATTTGGATGTCCCATTGGTAGACAAGCGTCCACACCAACTTTTGTGACATTCCGAGCTATTTTCTTCCCATTTAAGACCAACTCTAGAGAAAACGCACGGTCGCGTTTCATCTTTGACCAACTTATCGGAAATGAAAATTGAGAATAGATTTGGATGTCTCGTTGGTAGACAAATGCGCACGCCAACTTTCGTGACGTTCCGAGCTATTTTCTCCCCCTTTCAGCCCAAGTCTAGCGAAAACGCACGATCGAGTTTCAACTTTGACCAACTTCTCGGAATTGAAATTTGAGAATAGTTTTGGATGTCCCATTGGTAGACAAGCGTCCACACCAACTTTCGTGACGTTCCGAGCTATTTTCTCACCCTTTAAGCCTAAGTATAGCGAAAACACACTGTCGAGTTTCGAATTTGACCAACTTCTCGGAATTAGAAATTGAGCATAGATTTGGATGTCCCGTTGGTAGACAAATGCGCACGCCAACTTTCGTCACATTACGAGCTAATTTCACACCCTTTAAGCTCAAGTCGAGCGAAAACGCACGGTCGAGTTTCGTATTTGACCAACTTCTCGGAATTGAAAATTGAGCATAGATTTTGATGTCCCGTTGGTAGACAAATGCGCACGCTAACTTTCGTGACGTTCCGAGCTATTTTCTCACCCTTTAAGCCTAAGTCTAGCGAAAATGCACGGTCGATTTTCCACTTTGACCAACTTCTCGGAATTTAAATTTTAGAATGGATTTGGATGTCATATTGTTAGACGAGCGTCCACGCCAACTTTCGTAATGTTCCGAGCTATTTTCACTCCCTTTAAGCCCAAGTCTAGCGAAAACGCACGATCGAGTTTCAACTTTGACGAACTTCTCGGAATTGAAATTTGAGAATAGTTTTGGATGTCCCATTGGTAGACAAGCGTCCACACAAACTTTCGTGACGTTCCGAGCTATTTTCTCCCTCTTTAAGCCCAAGTATAGCGAAAACGTACAGTCGAGTTTCGAATTTGACCAACTCCTCGGAATTAAAAATTGAGCATAGATTTGGATGTCCCGTTGGTAGACAAATGCGCACGCCAACTTTCGTGACATTTCGAACTATTTTCTCACCCTTTAAGCCCAAGTCTAGTGAAAATTCACGGTCGATTTTCAACTTTGACCAACTTCTCGGAATATAAATTTGAGAATAGATTTGGATGTCACATTTGTAGACGAGCGTGCACGCCAACTCTCATGACGTTCCGAGCTATTTTCACACCCTTTAAGCCCAATTCTAGCGAAAACGCACAGTCGATTTTCAACTTTGACCAACTTCTCGGAATTGAAATTTGAGAATGGATTTGGATGTCCCATTGGTAGACAAGCGTCCACGCCAACTTTCGTGACGTTCCGAGCTATTTTCTCCCCCTTTAAGCCCAAGTCTAGCGAAAACGCACGGTCGAGTTTCGAATTTGACCAACTTCTCGGAATTGAAAATTGAGCATAGATTTGGATGTCCCGTTGGTAGACAAATGCGCACACCAGCTTTCGTGACGTTCTGAGCTATTTTCTCACCCTTTAAGCCTAAGTCTAGCGAAAATGCACTGTCGATTTTCAACTTTGACCAACTTCTCGGAATTTAAATTTGAGAATAGATTTGGATGTCACATTGGTCGACGAGCGTCCACGCCAACTTTCATGACGCTCCGAGCTATTTTCACACCCTTTAAGCCCAAGTCGAGCGAAAACGCATGATCGAGTTTCAACTTTGACCAACTTCTCGGAATTGAAATTTGAGAATAGTTTTGGATGTCCCATTGGTAGACAAGCGTCCACACCGTCTTTCGTGACGTTCTGAGCTATTTTCTCCCCCTTTAAGCCCAAGTCTAGCGAAAACGCACGGTCGAGTTTCGAATTTGACCAACTTCTCGGAATTGAAAATTGAGCATAGATTTGGATGTCCCGTTGGTAGACAAATGCGCACGCCAGCTTTCGTGACCTTCCGAACTATTTTCTCGCCCTTTAAGCCCAACTCTAGTGAAAACGCACGGTAAATTTTCAACTTTGACCAACTTCTTGGAATTTAAATTTGAGAATAGATTTGGATGTCCCATTGGTAGACAAGCGTCCACACCAACTTTCGTGACATTCCGAGCTATTTTCTCGCCCTTTAAGCCCAAGTCTAGCGAAAACGCACGGTAAATTTTCAACTTTGACCAACTTCTTGGAATTTAAATTTGAGAATAGATTTGGATGTTCCATTGGTAGACAAGCGTCCACACCAACTTTCGTGACATTCCGAGCTATTTTCTCGCCCTTTAAGCCCAAGTCTAGCGAAAACGCACGGTAAATTTTCAACTTTGACCAACTTCTTGGAATTTAAATTTGAGAATAGATTTGGATGTCCCATTGGTAGACAAGCGTCCACACCAAATTTTGTGACATTCCGAGCTATTTTCTTCCCATTTAAGCCCAACTCTAGAGAAAACGCACGTTCGCGTTTCATCTTTGACCAACTTTTCGGAAATGAAAATTGAGAATAGATTTGGATGTCCCATTTGTAGACATGCGCGCACACCAACTTTCGTGACATTACGAGCTAATTTCACACCCTTTAAGCCCAAGCCTAGCAAAAACGCATGATCGAGTTTCAACTTTAACAAACTTCTCGAAATTTAAATTTGAGAATAGTTTTGGATGTCCCATTGGTAGACAAGCGTCCACACCAACTCTCGTGACGTTCCGAGCTATTTTCTCCCCCTTTAAGCCCAAGCCTAGCGAACACGCACGACCGAGTTTCAAGTTTGACCAACCTCTCGAAATTTAAATTTGAGAATAGATTTGGATGTCCCATTGGTAGACGAGCGTCCACGCCAACTTTCATGACATTCCGAGCTATTTTCATCCCATTTAAGCCCAACTCTAGCGAAAACGCACGATCGCATATCATCTTTGACCAACTTCTCGGAATTGAAAATTGAGAATAGATTTGGATGTCCCATTGGTAGACAAGCGTCCACACCAACTTTCATGACGTTCCGAGCTATTTTCTCCCCCTTTAAGCCCAAGTCTAGCGAAAACGCACGGTCGAGTTTCGAATTTGACCAACTTTTGGGAGTTGAAATTTGAAAATAGATTTGGATGTCCCGTTGGTAGACAAGTGCACATGCCAACTTTCGTGACGTTACGAGCTATTTTCCTCGGCTTTAAGCCCAACTCTAGCGAAAACGCACGGTCGAGTTCGAATTTGACCAACTTCTCGGAATTGAAAATTGAGCATATATCTGGATGTCCCGTTGGTAGACAAATGCGCACGCCAACTTTCGTGACGTTCCGAGCTATTTTCTCACCCTTTAAGCCTAAGTCTAGCGAAAATGCACGGTCAAGTTTCGAATTTGACCAACTTCTCGGAATTAAAAATTGAGCACAGATTTGGATGTCCCGTTGGTAGACTAATGCGCACGCCAACTTTCGTCACATTACGAGCTAATTTCACACCCTTTAAGCTCAAGTCGAGCGAAAATGCACGGTCGAGTTTCGAATTTGACCAACTTCTCGGAATTGAAAATTGAGCATAGATTTGGATGTCTCGTTGGTAGACAAATGCGCACGCCAACTTTCGTGACATTCCGAGCTATTTTCTCCCCCTTTAAGCCCAAGTCTAGCGAAAACGCACGATCGATTTTCAACTTTGACCAACTTCTCGGAATTGAAATTTGAGAATAGTTTTGGATGTCCCATTGGTGGACAAGCGTCCACACCAACTTTCGTGACGTTTCGAGCTATTTTCTCACCCTTTAAGCCTAAGTCTAGCGAAAACACACGGTCGAGTTTCGAATTTGACCAACTTCTCAGAATTAGAAATTGAGCATAGATTTGGATGTCCCGTTGGTAGACAAATGCGCATGCCAACTTTCGTTACATTACGAGCTAATTTCACACCCTTTAAGCTCAAGTCGAGCGAAAACGCATGGTCGAGTTTTGAATTTGACCAACTTCTCGGAATTCAAAATTGAGCATAGATTTGGATGTCCCGTTGGTAGACAAATGCGCACGCTAACTTTCGTGACGTTCCGAGCTATTTTCTCACCCTTTAAGCCTAAGTCTAGCGAAAATGCACGGTTGATTTTCCACTTTGACCAACTTCTCGGAATTTAAATTTTAGAATGGATTTGGATGTCACATTGTTAGACGAGCGTCCACGCCAACTTTCGTAATGTTCCGAGCTATTTTCACTCCCTTTAAGCCCAAGTCTAGCGAAAACGCACGATCGAGTTTCAACTTTGACGAATTTCTCGGAATTGAAATTTGAGAATAGTTTTGTATGTCCCATTGGTAGACAAGCGTCCACACCAACTTTCGTGACGTTTCGAGCTATTTTCTCCCCCTTTAAGCCCAAGTATAGCGAAAACGTACAGTCGAGTTTCGAATTTGACCAACTCCTCGGAATTAAAAATTGAGCATAGATTTGGATGTCCCGTTGGTAGACAAATGCGAACGCCAACTTTCGTGACATTTCGAACTATTTTCTCACCCTTTAAGCCCAAGTCTAGTGAAAATGCACGGTCGATTTTCAACTTTGACCAACTTCTCGGAATATAAATTTGAGAATAGATTTGGATGTCACATTTGTAGACGAGCGTGCACGCTAACTCTAGTGACGTTCCGAGCTATTTTCACACCCTTTAAGCCCAATTCTAGCGAAAACGAACGGTAAATTTTAAGCTTTGAACAACTTCTCAGAATTGAAATTTGAGAATAGATTTGGATGTCCCATTGGTAGACAAGCATCCATAACAACTTTCGTGACATTCTGAGCTATTTTCTCGCCCTTTAAGCCCAAGTCTAGCGAAAACGCACGGTAAATTTTCAACTTTGACCAACTTCTTGGAATTTAAATTTGAGAATAGCTTTGGATGTTCCATTGGTAGACAAGCGTCCACACCAACTTTCGTGACATACTGAGCTATTTTCATCCCATTTAAGCCCAACTCTAGAGAAAACGCACGGTCGCGTTTCATCTTTGACCAACTTCTCGGAAATGAAAATTGAGAATAGATTTGGATGTCCCATTTGTAGACATGCGCGCACAGCAACTTTCGTGACATTACGAGCTAATTTCACACCCTTTAAGCCCAAGTCTAGCAAAAACGCATGATCGAGTTTCAACTTTGACGAACTTCTTTAAATTGAAATTTGAGAATAGTTTTGGATGTCCCATTGGTAGACAAGCGTCCACACCAACTTTCGTGACGTTCCGAGCTATTTTCTCCCCCTTTAAGCCTAAGTCTAGCGAACACGCACGATCGAGTTTCAAGTTTGACCAACCTCTCGGAGTTTAAATTTGAGAATAGATTTGGATTTCCCATTGGTAGACGAGCGTCCACGCCAACTTTCATGACATTCCGAGCTATTTTCATCCCATTTAAGCCCAACTCTAGCGAAAACGCACGATCGCGTATCATCTTTGACCAACTTCTCGGAATTGAAAATTGAGAATAGATTTGGATGTCCCATTGGTAGACAAGCGTCCACACCAACTTTCATGACGTTCCGAGCTATTTTCTCCCCCTTTAAGCCCAAGTCTAGTGAAAACGCACAGTCGAGTTTCGAATTTGACCAACTTTTGGGAGTTGAAATTTTAAAATAGATTTGGATATCCCGTTGGTAGACAAGTGCACATGCCAACTTTCGTGACGTTACGAGCTATTTTCCTCGGCTTTAAGCCCAACTCTAGCGAAAACGCATGGTCGAGTTAAAATTTGACCAACTTCTCGGAATTGAAAATTGAGCATATATCTGGATGTCCCGTTGGTAGACAAATGCGCACGCCAACTTTCGTGACGTTCTGATCTATTTTCTCACCCTTTAAGCCTAAGTCTAGCGAAAACGCACGGTCGAGTTTCGCATTTGACCAACTTCTCGGAATTAAAAATTGAGCACAGGTTTGGATGTCCCGTTGGTAGACAAATGCGCACGCCAACTTTCGTCACATTACGAGCTAATTTCACACCCTTTAAGCTCAAGTCGAGCGAAAACGCACGGTCGAGTTTCGAATTTGACCAACTTCTCGGAATTGAAAATTGAGCATAGATTTGGATGTCCCGTTGGTAGACAAATGCGCACGCTAACTTTCGTGACGTTCCGAGCTATTTTCTCACACTTTAAGCCTAAGTCTAGCGAAAATGCACGGTCGATTTTCCACTTTGACCAACTTCTCGGAATTTAAATTTTAGAATGGATTTGGATGTCACATTGTTAGACGAGCGTCCACGCCAACTTTCGTAATGTTCCGAGCTATTTTCACTCCCTTTAAGCCCAAGTCTAGCGAAAACGCACGATCGAGTTTCAACTTTGACGAACTTCTCGGAATTGAAATTTGAGAATAGTTTTGGATGTCCCATTGGTAGACAAACGTCCACACAAACTTTCGTGACGTTCCGAGCTATTTTCTCCCCCTTTAAGCCCAAGTATAGCGAAAACGTACAGTCGAGTTTCGAATTTGACCAACTCCTAGGAATTAAAAATCGAGCATAGATTTGGATGTCCCGTTGGTAGACAAATGCGCACGCCAACGTTCGTGACATTTCGAACTATTTTCTCACCCTTTAAGCCCAAGTCTAGTGAAAATGCACGGTCAATTTTCAACTTTGACCAACTTCTCGGAATATAAATTTGAGAATAGATTTGGATGTCACATTGGTAGACGAGCGTGCACGCCAACTCTCGTGACGTTCCAAGCTATTTTCACACCCTTTAAGCCCAATTCTAGCGAAAACGAACGGTAAATTTTCAGCTTTGAACAACTTCTCGGAATTGAAATTTGAGAATAGATTTGGATGTCCCATTGGTAGACAAGCATCCACACCAACTTTCGTGACATTCTGAGATATTTTCTTCCCATTTAAGCCCAACTCTAGAGAAAACGCACGGCCGCGTTTCATCTTTCACCAACTTCTCGGAATTGAAAATTGAGAATAGATTTGGATGTCCCATTGGTAGACGAGCGTGCACGCCAACTCTCGTGACGTTCCGAGCTATTTTCACACCATTTAAGCCCAATTCTAGCGAAAACGAACGGTAAATTTTCAGCTTTGAACAACTTCTCGGAATTGAAATTTGAGAATATATTTGGATGTCCCATTGGTAGACAAGCATCCACACCAACTTTCGTGACATTCCGAGCTATTTTCTCCCCCTTTAAGCGCAAGTCTAGCGAAAACGCACGGTCGAGTTTCGAAGTTGACCAACTTCTCGGAATTGAAAATTGAGCATAGATTTGGATGTCCCGTTGGTAGACAAATGCGCACGCCAGCTTTCATGACGTTCCGAGCTATTTTCTCACCCTTTAAGCCTAAGTCTAGCGAAAATGCACTGTCGATTTTCAACTTTGACCAAATTCTCGGAATTTAAATTTGAGAATAGATTTGGATGTCACATTGGTCGACGAGCGTCCACCCCAACTTTCATGATGCTCCGAGCTATTTTCACACCCTTTAAGCCCAAGTCGAGCGAAAACGCATGATCGAGTTTCAACTTTGACCAACTTCTCGGAATTGAAATTTGAGAATAGTTTTGGATGTCCCATTGGTAGACAAGCGTCCACACCGTCTTTCGTGACGTTCCGAGCTATTTTCTCCCCCTTTAAGCCCAAGTCTAGCGAAAACGCACGGTCGAGTTTCGAATTTGACCAACTTCTCGGAATTGAAAATTGAGCATAGATTTGGATGTCCCGTTGGTAGACAAATGCGCACGCCAGCTTTCGTGACGTTCCGAGCTATTTTCTCGCCCTTTAAGCCCAACTCTAGTGAAAACGCACGGTAAATTTTCAACTTTGACCAACTTCTTGGAATTTAAATTTGAGAATAGATTTGGATGTCCCATTGGTAGACAAGCGTCCACACCAACTTTCGTGGCATTCCGAGCTATTTTCTCGCCCTTTAAGCCCAAGTCTAGCGAAAACGCACGGTAAATTTTCAACTTTGACCAACTTCTTGGAATTTAAATTTGAGAATAGATTTGGATGTTCCATTGGTAGACAAGCATCCACACCAACTTTCGTGACATTCCGAGCTATTTTCTCGCCCTTTAAGCCCAAGTCTAGCGAAAACGCACGGTAAATTTTCAACTTTGACCAACTTCTTGGAATTTAAATTTGAGAATAGATTTGGATGTCCCATTGGTAGACAAGCGTCCACACCAAATTTTGTGACATTCCGAGCTATTTTCTTCCCATTTAAGCCCAACTCTAGAGAAAACGCACGGTCGCGTTTCATCTTTGACCAACTTCTCGGAAATGAAAATTGAGAATAGATTTGGATGTCCCATTTGTAGACATGCGCGCACAGCAACTTTCGTGACATTACGAGCTAATTTCACACCCTTTAAGCCCAAGTCTAGCAAAAACGCATGATCGAGTTTCAACTTTGACGAACTTCTCGAAATTGAAATTTGAGAATAGTTTTGGATGTCCCATTGGTAGACAAGCGTCCACACCAACTTTCGTGACGTTCCGAGCTATTTTCTCCCCCTTTAAGCCCAAGTCTAGCGAACACGCACGATCGAGTTTCAAGTTTGACCAACCTCTCGGAATTTAAATTTGAGAATAGATTTGGATGTCCCATTGGTAGACGAGCGTCCACGCCAACTTTCATGACATTCCGAGCTATTTTCATCCCATTTAAGCCCAACTCTAGCGAAAACGCACGATCGCGTATCATCTTTGACCAACTTCTCAGAATTGAAAATTGAGAATAGATTTGGATGTCCCATTGGTAGACAAGCGTCCACACCAACTTTCATGACGTTCCGAGCTATTTTCTCCCCCTTTAAGCCCAAGTCTAGCGAAAACGCACGGTCGAGTTTCGAATTTGACCAACTTTTGGGAGTTGAAATTTGAAAATAGATTTGGATGTCCCGTTGGTAGACAATTGCACATGCCAACTTTCGTGACGTGACGAGCTATATTCCTTGGCTTTAAGCCCAACTCTAGCCAAAACGCACGGTCGAGTTCGAATTTGACCAACTTCTCGGAATTGAAAATTGAGCATATATCTGGATGTCCCGTTTGTAGACAAATGCGCACGCTAACTTTCGTGACGTTCCGAGCTATTTTCTCACCCTTTAAGCCTAAGTCTAGCGAAAACGCACGGTCGAGTTTCGAATTTGACCAACTTCTCGGAATTAAAAATTGAGCACAGATTTGGATGTCCCGTTGGTAGACAAATGCGCACGCCAACTTTCGTCACATTACGAGCTAATTTCACACCCTTTAAGCTCAAGTCGAGCGAAAATGCACGGTCGAGTTTCGAATTTGACCAACTTCTCGGAATTGAAAATTGAGCATAGATTTGGATGTCTCGTTGGTAGACAAATGCGCACACCAACTTTCGTGACGTTCCGAGCTATTTTCTCCCCCTTTAAGCCCAAGTCTAGCGAAAACGCACGATCTAGTTTCAACTTTGACCAACTTCTCGGAATTGAAATTTGAGAATAGTTTTGGATGTCACATTGGTAGACAAGCGTCCACACCAACTTTCGTGACGTTCCGAGCTATTTTCTCACCCTTTAAGCCTAAGTCTAGCGAAAACACACGGTCGAGTTTCAAATTTGACCAACTTCTCGGAATTAGAAATTGAGCATAGATTTGGATGTCCCGTTGGTAGACAAATGCGCACGCTAACTTTCGTGACGTTCCGAGCTATTTTCTCACCCTTTAAGCCTAAGTCTAGCGAAAATGCACGGTCGATTTTCCACTTTGACCAACTTCTCGGAATTTAAATTTTAGAATGGATTTGGATGTCACATTGTTAGACGAGCGTCCACGCCAACTTTCGTAATGTTCCGAGCTATTTTCACTCCCTTTAAGCCCATGTCTAGCGAAAACGCACGATCGAGTTTCAACTTTGACCAACTTCTCGGAATTGAAATTTGAGAATAGTTTTGGATGTCCCATTGGTAGACAAGCGTCCACACCAACTTTCGTGACGTTCCGAGCTATTTTCTCCCCCTTTAAGCCCAAGTATAGCGAAAACGTACAGTCGAGTTTCGAATTTGACCAACTCCTCGGAATTAAAAATTGAGCATAGATTTGGATGTCCCGTTGGTAGACAAATGCGCATGCCAACTTTCGTGACATTTCGAACTATTTTCTCACCCTTTAAGCCCAAGTCTAGTGAAAATGCACGGTCGATTTTCAACTTTGACCAAGTTCTCGGAATATAAATTTGAGAATAGATTTGGATGTCACATTGGTAGACGAGCGTGCACTCCAACTCTCGTGACGTTCCGAGCTATTTTCACACCCTTTAAGCCCAATTCTTGCGAAAACGAACGGTAAATTTTCAGCTTTGAACAACTTCTCGGAATTGAAATTTGAGAATAGATTTGGATGTCCCATTGGTAGACAAGCATCCACACCAACTTTCGTGACATTCCGAGCTATTTTCTTCCCATTTAAGCCCAACTCTAGAGAAAACGCACGGTCGCGTTTCATATTTGACCAACTTCTCGGAATTGAAAATTGAGAATAGATTTGGATGTCCCATTTGTAGAAACGCGCGCACAGCAATTTTCGTGACATTACGAGCTAATTTCACGTCCTTTAAGCCCAATTCTAGCGAAAACGCACGATCTAGTTTCAACTTTGACCAACTTCTCGGAATTGAAATTTGAGAATAGTTTTGGATGTCCCATTGGTAGACAAGCGTCCACACCAACTTTCGTGACGTTCCGAGCTATTTTCTCCCCCTTTAAGCCCAAGTCTAGCGAAAACGCACGGTCGAGTTTCGAATTTGACCAACTTCTCGCAATTGAAAATTGAGCATAGATTTGGATGTCCCGTTGGTAGACAAATGCGCACGCCAACTTTCGTGACGTTCCGAGCTATTTTCTCACCCTTTAAGCCTAAGTCTAGCGAAAATGCACTGTCGATATTCACCTTTGACCAAATTCTTGGATTTTAAATTTGAGAATAGATTTGGATGTCACATTGGTCGACGAGCGTCCACGCCAACTTTCATGACGCTCCGAGCTATTTTCACACCCTTTAAGCCCAAGTCGAGCGAAAACGCATGATCGAGTTTCAACTTTGACCAACTTCTCGGAAGTCAAGTTTGAGAATAGTTTTGGATGTCCCATTGGTAGACAAGCGTCCACACCGTCTTTCGTGACGTTCCGAGCTATTTTCTCCCCCTTTAAGCCCAAGTCTAGCGAAAACGCACGGTCGAGTTTCGAATTTAACCAACTTCTCGGAATTGAAAATTGAGCATAGATTTGGATGTCCCGTTGGTAGACAAATGCGCACGCTAACTTTCGTGACATTACGAGCTAATTTCACACCCTTCAAGCCCAAGTCTAGCAAAAACGCATGATCGAGTTTCAACTTTGACGAACTTCTCGAAATTGAAATTTGAGAATAGTTTTGGATGTCCCATTGGTAGACAAGCGTCCACACCGTCTTTCGTGACGTTCCGAGCTATTTTCTCCCCCTTTAAGCCCAAGTCTAGCGAAAACGCACGGTCGAGTTTCGAATTTGACCAACTTCTCGGAATTGAAAATTGAGCATAGATTTGGATGTCCCGTTGGTAAACAAATGCACACGCCAGCTTTCGTGACGTTCCGAGCTATTTTCTCGCCCTTTAAGCCCAACTCTAGTGAAAACGCACGGTAAATTTTCAACTTTGACCAACTTCTTGGAATTTAAATTTGAGAATAGATTTGGATGTCCCATTGGTAGACAAGCGTCCACACCAACTTTCGTGACATTCCGAGCTATTTTCTCGCCCTTTAAGCCCAAGTCTAGCGAAAACGCACGGTAAATTTTCAACTTTGACCAACTTCTTGGAATTTAAATTTGAGAATAGATTTGGATGTTCCATTGGTAGACAAGCGTCCACACCAACTTTCGTGACATTCGGAGCTATTTTCTCGCCCTTTAAGCCCAAGTCTAGCGAAAACGCACGGTAAATTTTCAACTTTGACCAACTTCTTGGAATTTAAATTTGAGAATAGATTTGGATGTCCCATTGGTAGACAAGCGTCCACACCAACTTTTGTGACATTCCGAGCTATTTTCTTCCCATTTAAGCCCAACTCTAGAGAAAACGCACGGTCGCGTTTCATCTTTGACCAACTTCTCGGAAATGAAAATTGAGAATAGATTTGGATGTCCCATTCGTAGACATGCGCGCACAGCAACTTTCGTGACATAACGAGCTAATTTCACACCCTTTAAGCGCAAGTCTAGCAAAAACGCATGATCGAGTTTCAACTTTGACGAACTTCTCGAAATAAAAATTTGAGAATAGTTTTGGATGTCCCATTGGTAGACAAGCGTCCACACAACCTTTCCTGACGTTCCGAGCTATTTTCTCCCCCTTTAAGCCCAAGTCTAGCGAACACGCACGATCAAGTTTCAAGTTTGACCAACCTCTCGGAATTTAAATTTGAGAATAGATTTGGATGTCCCATTGGTAGACGAGCGTCCACGCCAACTTTCATGAAATTCCGAGCTATTTTCATCCCATTTAAGCCCAACTCTAGCGAAAACGCACGATCGCGTATCATCTTTGACCAACTTCTCGGAATTGAAAATTGAGAATAGATTTGGATGTCCCATTGGTAGACAAGCGTCCACACCAACTTTCATGACGTTCCGAGCTATTTTCTCCCCTTTTAAGCCCAAGTCTAGCGAAAACGCACGGTCGAGTTTCGAATTTGACCAACTTTTGGGAGTTGAAATTTGAAAATAGATTTGGATGTCCCATTGGTAGACAAGTGCACATGCCTACTTTCGTGACGTTACGAGCTATTTTCCTCGGCTTTAAGCCCAACTCTAGCGAAAATGCACGGTCGAGTTCGAATTTGACCAACTTCTCGGAATTGAAAATTGAGCATATATCTGGATGTCCCGTTGGTAGACAAATGCGCACGCTAACTTTCGTGACGTTCCGAGCTATTTTCTCACCCTTTAAGCCTAAGTCTAGCGAAAACGCACGGTCGAGTTTCGAATTTGACCAACTTCTCGGAATTTAAAATTGAGCACAGATTTGGATGTCCCGTTGGTAGACAAATGCGCACGCCAACTTTCGTCACATTACGAGCTAATTTCACACCCTTTAAGATCAAGTCGAGCGAAAATGCACGGTCGAGTTTCGAATTTGACCAACTTCTCGGAATTGAAAATTGAGCATAGATTTGGATGTCTCGTTGGTAGACAAATGCGCACGCCAACTTTCTTGACGTTCCGAGCTATTTTCTCCCCCTTTAAGCCCAAGTCTAGCGAAAACGCACGATCGAGTTTCAACTTTGACCAACTTCTCGGAATTGAAATTTGAGAATGTTTTTGGATGTCACATTGTTAGACAAGCGTACACACCGTCTTTCGTGACATTCCGAGCTATTTTATCCCCCTTTAAGCCCAAGTCTAGCGAAAACGCAAGATCGAGTTTCGAATTTGACCAACTTCACGGAATTGAAAATTGAGCATAGATTTGGATGTGCCGTTGGTAGAAAAATGCGCACGCCAGCTTTCGTGACGTTCAGAGATATTTTCTCGCCCTTTAAGCCCAACTCTAGTGAAAACGCACGGTAAATTTTCAACTTTGACCAACTTCTTGGAATTTAAATTTGAGAATAGATTTGGATGTCCCATTGGTAGACAAGCGTCCACACCAACTTTCGTGACATTCCGAGCTATTTTCTCGCCCTTTAAGCCCAAGTCTAGTGAAAACGCACGGTAAATTTTCAACTTTGACCAACTTCTTGGAATTTAAATTTGAGAATAGATTTGGATATTCCATTGGTAGACAAGCGTCCACACCAACTTTCGTGACATTCCGAGCTATTTTCTCGCCCTTTAAGCCCAAGACTAGCGAAAACGCACGGTAAATTTTCAACTTTGACCAACTTCTTGGAATTTAAATTTGAGAATAGATTTGGATGTCCCATTGGTAGACAAGCGTCCACACCAACTTTCATGACGTTCCGAGCTATTTTCTCCCCCTTTAAGCCCAAGTCTAGCGAAAACGCACGGTCGAGTTTCGAATTTGACCAACTTTTGGGAGTTGAAATTTGAAAATAGATTTGGATGTCCCGATGGTAGACAAGTGCACATGCCAACTTTCGTGACGTTACGAGCTATTTTCCTCGGCTTTAAGCCCAACTCTAGCGAAAACGCACGGTCGAGTTCGAATTTGACCAACTTCTCGGAATTGAAAATTGAGCATATATCTGGATGTCCCGTTGGTAGACAAATGCGCACGCCAACTTTCGTGACGTTCCGAGCTATTTTCTCCCCCTTTAATCCCAAGTCTAGCGAAAATGCACGATCGAGTTTCAACTTTGACCAACTTCTCGGAATTGAAATTTGAGAATAGTTTTGGATGTCCCATTGGTAGACAAGCGTCCACACCAACTTTCGTGACGTTCCGAGCTATTTTCTCACCCTTTAAGCCTAAGTCTAGCGAAAACACACGGTCGAGTTTCGAATTTGACCAACTTCTCGGAATTAGAAATTGAGCATAGATTTGGATGTCCCGTTGGTAGACAAATGCGCACGCCAACTTTCGTCACATTACGAGCTAATTTCACAGCCTTTAAGCTCAAGTCGAGCGAAAACGCACGGTCGAGTTTCGAATATGACCAACTTCTCGGAATTGAAAATTGAGCATAGATTTGGATGTCCCGTTGGTAGACAAATGCGCACGCTAACTTTCGTGACGTTCCGAGCTATTTTCTCACTTTGATTTTCCACTTTGACCAACTTCTCGGAATTTAAATTTTAGAATGGATTTGGATGTCACATTGTTAGACGAGCATCCACGCCAACTTTCGTAATGTTCCGAGCTATTTTCACACCCTTTAAGCCCAAGTCTAGCGAAAACGCACGATCGAGTTTCAACTTTGACGAACTTCTCGGAATTGAAATTTGAGAATAGTTTTGGATGTCCCATTGGTAGACAAGCGTCCACACCAACTTTCGTGACGTTGCGAGCTATTTTCTCCCCCTTTAAGCCCAAGTATAGCGAAAACGTACAGTCGAGTTTCGAATTTGACCAACTCCTCGGAATTAAAAATTGAGCATAGATTTGGATGTCCCGTTGGTAGACAAATGCGCACGCCAACTTTCGTGACATTTCGAACTATTTTCTCACCCTTTAAGCCCAAGTCTAGTGAAAATGCATGGTCGATTTTCAACTTTGACCAACTTCTCGGAATATAAATTTGAGAATAGATTTGGATGTCACATTGGTAGACGAGCGTGCACGCCAACTCTCGTGACGTTCCGAGCTATTTTCACACCCTTTAAGCCCAAGTCTAGCGAAAACGCACGGTCGCGTTTCATCTATGACCAACTTCTCGGAATTGAAATTTGAGAATAGATTTGGATGTCCAATTTGTAGACATGCGCGCACAGCAATTTTCGTGACATTACGAGCTAATTTCACGTCCTTTAAGCCCACTTCTAGCGAAAACGCACGATCGAGTTTCAACTTTGACCAACTTCTCGGAATTGAAATTTGAGAATAGTTTTGGATGTCCCATTGGTAGACAAGCGTCCACACCAACTTTCGTGATGTTCCAAGCTATTTTCTCCCCCTTTAAGCCCAAGTCTAGTGAAAACGCACGGTCGAGTTTCGAATTTGACCAACTACTCGGAATTGAAAATTGAGCATAGATTTGGATGTCTCGTTGGTAGACAAATGCGCACGCCAGCTTTCGTGACGTTCCGAGCTATTTTCTCACCCTTTAAGCCTAAGTCTAGCGAAAATGCACCGTCGATTTTCAACTTTGACCAACTTCTCGGAATTTAAATTTGAGAATAGATTTGGATGTCACATTGGTTGACGAGCGTCCACGCCAACTTTCATGACGCTCCGAGCTATTTTCACACCCTTTAAGCCCAATTCTAGGGAAAATGCACGATCGAGTTTCAACTTTGACCAACTTCTCGGAATTGAAATTTGAGAATAGTTTTGGATGTCCCATTGGTAGACAAGCGTCCACATCGTCTTTCGTGACGTTCCGAGCTATTTTCTCCCCCTTTAAGCCCAAGTCTAGCGAAAACGCACGGTCGAGTTTCGAATTTGACCAACTTCTCGGAATTGAAAATTGAGCATAGATTTGGATGTCCCGTTGGTAGACAAATGCGCACGCCAGCTTTCGTGACGTTCCGAGCTATTTTCTCGCCCTTTAAGCCGAACTCTAGTGAAAACGCACGGTAAATTTTCAACTTTGACCAAATTCTTGGAATTTAAATTTGAGAATAGATTTGGATGTCCCATTGGTAGATAAGCGTCCACACCAACTTTCGTGACATTCCGAGCTATTTTCTCGCCCTTTAAGCCCAAGTCTAGCGAAAACGCACGGTAAATTTTCAACTTTGACCAACTTCTTGGAATTTAAATTTGAGAATAGATTTGGATGTTCCATTGGTAGACAAGCGTCCACACCAACTTTCGTGACATTCCGAGCTATTTTCTCGCCCTTTAAGCCCAAGTCTAGCGAAAACGCACGGTAAATTTTCAACTTTGACCAACTTCTTGGAATTTAAATTTGAGAATAGATTTGGATGTCCCATTGGTAGACAAGCGTCCACACCAACTTTTATGACATTCCGAGCTATTTTCTTCCCATTTAAGCCCAACTCTAGAGAAAACGCACGGTCGCGTTTCATCTTTGACCAACTTCTCGGAAATGAAAATTGAGAATAGATTTGGATGTCCCATTTGTAGACATGCGCGCACAGCAAATTTCGTGATATTACGAGCTAATTTAACACCCTTTTAGCCCAAGTCTAGCAAAAACGCATGATCGAGTTTCAATTTTGACGAACTTTTCGAAATTGAAATTTGAGAATAGTTTTGGATGTCCCATTGGTAGACAAGCGTCCACACCAACTTTCGTGACGTTCCGAGCTATTTTCTCCCCCTTTAAGCCCAAGTCTAGCGAACACGCACGATCGAGTTTCAAGTTTGACCAACCTCTCGGAATTTAAATTTGAGAATAGATTTGGATGTCCCATTGGTAGACGAGCGTCCACGCCAACTTTCATGACATTCCGAGCTATTTTCTCCCCCTTTAAGCCCAAGTCTAGTGAAAACGCACGGTCGAGTTTCGAATTTGACCAACTTTTGGGAGTTGAAATTTGAAAATAGATTTGGATGTCCCGTTGGTAGACAAGTGCACATGCCAACTTTCGTGACGTTACGAGCTATTTTCGTCGGCTTTAAGCCCAACTCTAGCGAAAACGCACGGTCGAGTTCAATTTTGACCAACTTCTCGGAATTAAAAAATTGAGCATATATCTGGATGTCCCGTTGGTAGACAAATGCGCACGCCAACTTTCGTGACGTTATGAGCTATTTTCTCACCCTTTAAGCCTAAGTCTAGCGAAAACGCACGGTCGAGTTTCGAATTTGACCAACTTCTCGGAATTAAAAATTGAGCACAGATTTGGATGTCCCGTTGGTAGACAAATGCGCACGCCAACTTTCGTCACATTACGAGCTAATTTAACACCCTTTAAGCTCAAGTCGAGCGAAAATGCACGGTTGAGTTTCGAATTTGACCAACTTCTCGGAATTGAAAATTCAGCATAGATTTGGATGTCTCCTTGGTAGACAAATGCGCACGCCAAATTTCGTGACGTTCCGAGCTATTTTCTCCCCCTTTAAGCCCAAGTCTAGCGAAAACGCACGATCGAGTTTAAACTTTGACGAACATCTTGGAATTGAAATTTTAGAATAGTTTTGGATGTTCCATTGGTAGACAAGCGTCCACACCAACTTTCGTGACGTTCCGAGCTATTTTCTCCCCCTTTAAGCCCAAGTATCGTGAAAACGTACAGTCGAGTTTCGAATTTGACCAACTCCTCGGAATTAAAAATTAAGCATAGATTTGGATGTCCCGTTGGTAGACAAATGCGCATGCCAACTTTCGTGACATTTCGAACTATTTTCTCACCCTTTAAGCCCAAGTCTAGTGAAAATGCACGGTCGATTTTCAACTTTGACCAACTTCTCGGAATATAAATTTGAGAATAGATTTGGATGTCACATTGGTAGACGAGTGTGCACGCCAACTCTCGTGACGTTCAGAGCTATTTTCACACCCTTTAAGCCCAATTCTAGCGAAAACGAACGGTAAATTTTAATCTTTGAACAACTTCTCGGAATTGAAATTTGAGAATAGATTTGGATGTCCCATTGGTAGACAAGCATCCACACCAACTTTCGTGACATTCTGAGCTGTTTTCTTCCCATTTAAGCCCAACTCTAGAGAAAACGCACGGTCGCGTTTCATCTTTGACAAATGCGCACGCAAACATTCGTGACGTTCCGAGCTATTTTCATGTCCTTTAAGCCCAATTCTAGCGAAAACGCACGGTCGATTTTCAACTTTGACCAACTTCTCAGAATTGAAATTTGAGAATGGATTTGGATGTCCCATTGGTAGACAAGCGTCCACGCCAACTTTCGTGAGGTTCCGAGCTATTTTCTCCCCCTTTAAGCCCAAGTCTTGCGAAAACGCACGGTCGAGTTTCGAATTTGACCAACTTCTCGGAATTGAAAATTGAGCATAGATTTGGATGTCCCGTTGGTAGACAAATGCGCACGCCAGCTTTCGTGACGTTCCGAGCTATTTTCTCTCCCTTTAAGCCTAAGTCTAGCGAAAATGCACTGTCGATTTTCAACTTTGACCAACTTCTCGAAATTCAAATTTGAGAATAGATTTGGATGTCACATTGGTCGACGAGCGTCCACGCCAACTTTCATGACGCTCCGAGCTATTTTCACACCCTTTAAGCCCAAGTCGAGCGAAAACTCATGATCGAGTTTCAACTTTGACCAACTTCTCGGAATTGAAATTTGAGAATAGTTTTGGATGTCCCATTGGTAGACAAGCATCCACACCGTCTTTCATGACGTTCCGAGCTATTTTCTCCCCCTTTAAGCCCAAGTCTAGCGAAAACGCACGGTCGAGTTTCGAATTTGACCAACTTCTCGGAATTGAAAATTGAGCATAGATTTGGATGTCCCGTTGGTAGTCAAATGCGCACGCCAGCTTTCGTGACGTTCCGAGCTAATTTCTCGCCCTTTAAGCCCAACTCTAGTGAAAACGCACTGTAAATTTTCAACTTTGACCAACTTCTTGGAATTTAAATTTGAGAATAGATTTGGATGTCCCATTGGAAGACAAGCGTCCACACCAACTTTCGTGACATTCCGAGCTATTTTCTCGCCCTTTAAGCCCAAGTCTAGCGAAAATGCACGGTAAATTTTCAACTTTGACCAACTTCTTGGAATTTAAATTTGAGAATAGATTTGGATGTTCCATTGGTAGACAAGCGTCCACACCAACTTTCGTGACATTCCGAGCTATTTTCTCGACCTTTAAGCCCAAGTCTAGCGAAAACGCACGGTAAATTTTCAACTTTGACCAACTTCTTGGAATTTAAATTTGAGAATAGATTTGGAGTTCCCATTGGTAGACAAGCGTCCACACCAACTTTTGTGACATTTCGAACTATTTTCTTCCCATTTAAGCCCAACTCTAGAGAAAACGCACGGTCGCGTTTCATCTTTGACCAACTTCTCGGAAATGAAAATTGAGATTAGATTTGGATGTCCCATTTGTAGACATGCGCGCACAGCTACTTTCGTGACATTACGAGCTAATTTCACACCCTTTAAGCCCAAGTCTAGCAAAAACGCATGATCGAGTTTCAACTTTGACGAACTTCTCGAAATTGAAATTTGAGAATAGTTTTGGATGTCCCATTGGTAGACAAGCGTCCACACCAACTTTCGTGACGTTCCGAGCTATTTTCTCCCCCTTTAAGCCCAAGTCTAGCGAACACGCACGATCGAGTTTCAAGTTTGACCAACCTCTCGGAATTTAAATTTGAGAATAGATTTGGATGTCCCATTGGTAGACGAGCGTCCAGGCCAACTTTCATGACAGTCCGAGCTATTTTCATCCCATTTAAGCCCAACTCTAGCGAAAACGCACGATCGCGTATCATCTTTGACCAACTTCTCGGAATTGAAAATTGAGAATAGATTTGGATGTCCCATTGGTAGACAAGCGTCCTTACCAACTTTCATGACGTTCCGAGCTATTTTCTCCCCCTTTAAGCCCAAGTCTAGCGAAAAAGCACGGTCGAGTTTCGAATTTGACCAACTTTTGGGAGTTGAAATTTGAAAATAGATTTGGATGTCCCGTTGGTAGACAAGTGCACATGCCAACTTTCGTGACGTTACGAGCTATTTTCCTCGGCTTTAAGCCCAACTCTAGCGAAAAACCACGGTCGAGTTCGAATTTGACCAACTTCTCGGAATTGAAAATTGAGCATATATCTGGATGTCCCGTTGGTAGACAAATGCGCACGCCAACTTTCGTGACGTTCCGAGCTATTTTCTCCCCCTTTAAGCCCAAGTCTAGCGAAAACGGACGATCGAGTTTCAACTTTGACCAACTTCTCGGAATTGAAATTTGAGAATAGTTTTGGATGTCCCATTGGTAGACAAGCGTCCTCACCAACTTTCGTGACGTTCCGAGCTATTTTCTCACCCTTTAAGCCTAAGTCTAGTGAAAACACACGGTCGAGTTTCGAATTTGACCAACTTCTCGGAATTAGAAATTGAGCATAGATTTGGATGTCCCGTTGGTAGACAAATGCGCACGCCAACTTTCGTCACATTACGAGCTAATTTCACACCCTTTAAGCTCAAGTCGAGCGAAAACGCACGGTCGAGTTTCGAATTTGACCAACTTCTCGGAATTGAAAATTGAGCATAGATTTGGATGTCCCGTTGGTAGACAAATGCGCATGCTAAATTTCGTGACGTTCCGAGCTATTTTCTAACCCTTTAAGCCTAAGTCTAGCGAAAATGCACGGTCAATTTTCCACTTTGACCAACTTCTCGGAATTTAAATTTTAGAATGGATTTGGATGTCACATTGTTAGACGAGCGTCCACGCCAACTTTCGTAATGTTCCGAGCTATTCTCACTCCCTTTAAGCCCAAGTCTAGCGAAAACGCACGATCGAGTTTCAACTTTGCCGAACTTCTCGGAATTGAAATTTGAGAATAGTTTTGGATGTCCCATTGGTAGACAAGCGTCCACACCAACTTTCGTGACGTTCCGAGCTATTTTCTCCCCCTTTAAGCCCAAGTATAGCGAAAACGTACAGTCGAGTTTCGAATTTGACCAACTCCTCGGAATTAAAAATTGAGCATAGATTTGGATGTCTCGTTGGTAGACAAATGCGCACGCCAACTTTCGTGACATTTCGAACTATTTTCTCACCTTTTAAGCCCAAGTCTAGTGAAAATGCACGGTCGATTTTCAACTTTGACCAACTTCTCAGAATATAAATTTGAGAATAGATTTGGATGTCACATTGGTAGACGAGCGTGCACGCCAACTCTCGTGACGTTCCGAGCTATTTTCACACCCTTTAAGCCCAATTCTAGCGAAAACTAATGGTAAATTTTCAGCTTTGAACAACTTCTCGGAAATGAAATTTGAGAATAGATTTGGATGTCCCATTGGTAGACAAGCATCCACACCAACTTTCGTGACATTCCAAGCTATTTTCTTCCCATTTAAGACCAACTCTAGAGAAAACGCACGGTTGCGTTTCATCTTTGACCAACTTCTCGTAATTGAAAATTGAGAATAGATTTGGATGTCGGATTTGTAGACATGCGCGCACAGCAACTTTCGTGAAATTACGAGCTAATTTCACGTCCTTTAAGCCCAATTCTAGCGAAAACGCACGATCGAGTTTCAACTTTGACCAACTTCTCGGAATTGAAATTTGAGAATAGTTTTGGATGTCCCATTGGTAGACAAGCGTCCACACCAACTTTCGTGACGTTCCGAGCTATTTTCTCCCCCTTTAAACCCAAGCCTAGCGAAAACGCACGGTCGAGTTTCGAATTTGACCAACTTAGCGGAATTGAAAATGGAGCACAGATTTGGACGTCCCATTTGTAGACAAATGCGCACGCCAACTTTCGTCACATTACGAGCTAATTTCACACCCTTTAAGCTCAAGTCGAGCGAAAATGCACGATCGAGTTTCGAATTTGACCAACTTCTCGGAATTGAAAATTGAGCATAGATTTGGATGTCTCGTTGGTAGACAAATGCGCACGCCAACTTTCGTGACGTACCGAGCTATTTTCTCCCCCTTTAAGCCCAAGTCTAGCGAAAACGCACGATCGAGTTTCAACTTTGGCAACTTCTCGGAATTGAAATTTGAGAATAGTTTTGATTGTCCCATTGGTAGACAAGCGTCCACACCAACTTTCGTGACGTTCCGAGCTATTTTCTCACCCTTTAAGCCTAAGTCTAGCGAAAACACACGGTCGAGTTTTGAATTTAACCAACTTCTCGGAATTAGAAATTGAGCATAGATTTGGATGTCCCGTTGGTAGACAAATGCGCACGCCAACTTTCGTCACATTACGAGCTAATTTCACACCCTTTAAGCTCAAGTCGAGCAAAAACGCACGGTCGAGTTTCGAATTCGACCAACTTCTCAGAATTGAAAATTGAGCATAGATTTGGATTTCCCGTTGGTAGACAAATGCGCACACTAACTTTCGTGACGTTCTGAGCTATTTTCTCACCCTTTAAGCCTAAGTCTAGCGAAAATGCACGGTCGATTTTCCACTTTGACCAACTTCTCGGAATTTAAATTTTAGAATGGATTTGGATGTCACATTGTTAGATGAGCGTCCACGCCAACTTTCGTAATGTTCCGAGCTATTTTCACTCCCTTTAAGCCCAAGTCTAGTGAAAATGCACGATCGAGTTTCAACTTTGACGAACTTTTCGGAATTGAAATTTGAGAATAGTTTTGGATGTCCCATTGGTAGACAAGCGTCCACACCAACTTTCGTGACGTTCCGAGCTATTTTCTCCCCCTTTAAGCCCAAGTATAGCGAAAACGTACAGTCGAGTTTCGAATTTGACCAACTCCTCGGAATTAAAAATTGAGCATAGATTTGGATGACCCGTTGGTAGACAAATGCGCACACCAACTTTCGTGACATTTCGAACTATTTTCTCACCCTTTAAGCCCAAGTCTAGTGAAAATGCACGGTTGATTTTCAACTTTGACCAACTTCTCGGAATATAAATTTGAGAATAGATTTGGATGTCACATTGGTAGACGAGCGTGCACGCCAACTCTAGTGACGTTTCGAGCTATTTTCACACCCTTTAAGCCCAATTCTAGCGAAAACGAACGGTAAATTTTCAGCTTTGAACAACTTCTCGGAATTGAAATTTGAAAATAGATTTGGATGTCCCATTGGTAGAAAAGCATCCACACCAACTTTCGTGACATTCCGAGCTATTTTCTTCCCATTTAAGCCCAACTCTAGAGAAAACGCACGGTCGCGTTTCATCTTTGACAAACTTCTCGGAATTGAAAATTGAGAATAGATTTGGATGTCCCATTTGTGGACATGCGCGCACAGCAATTTTCGTGACATTACGAGCTAATTTCACGTCCTTTAAGCCCAATTCTAGCGAAAACGCACGATCGAGTTTCAACTTTGACCAACTTCTCAGAATTGAAATTTGAGAATAGTTTTGGATGTCCCATTGGTAGACAAGCGTCCACACCAACTTTCGTGACGTTCCGACTATTTTCTCCCCCTTTAAGCCCAAGTCTAGCGAAAACGCACGGTCGAGTTTCGAATTTGACCAACTTCTCGGAATTGAAAATTGAGCATAGATTTGGATGTCCCGTTGGTAGACAAATGCGCACGCCAGCTTTCGTGACGTTCCGAGCTATTTTCGCGCCCTTTAAGCCCAACTCTAGTGAAAACGCACGGTAAATTTTCAACTTTGACCAACTTCTTGGAATTTAAATTTGAGAATAGATTTGGATGTCACATTGGTCGACGAGCGTCCACGCCAACTTTCATGATGCTCCGAGCTATTTTCACACCCTTTAAGCCCAAGTCGAGCGAAAACTCATGATCGAGTTTCAACTTTGACCAACTTCTCGGAATTGAAATTTGAGAATAGTTTTGGATGTCCCAATGGTAGACAAGCATCCACACCGTCTTTCATGACGTTCTGAGCTATTTTCTCCCCCTTTAAGCCCAAGTCTAGCGAAAACGCACGGTCGAGTTTCGAATTTGACCAACTTCTCGGAATTGAAAATTGAGCATAGATTTGGATGTCCCGTTGGTAGACAAATGCGCACGCCAGCTTTCGTGACGTTCCGAGCTATTTTCTCGCTCTTTAAGCCCAACGCTAGTGAAAATGCACGGTAAATTTTCAACTTTGACCAACTTCTTGGAATTTAAATTTGAGAATAGATTTGGATGTCCCATTGGTAGACAAGCGTCCACACCAACTTTCATGACGTTCCGATCTATTTTCTCCCCCTTTAAGCCCAAGTCTAGCGAAAACGCACGGTCGAGTTTCGAATTTGACCAACTTTTGGGAGTTGAAATTTGAAAATAGATTTGGATGTCCCGTTGGTAGACAAGTGCACATGCAACCTTTCGTGACGTTACGAGCTATTTTCCTCGGCTTTAAGCCCAACTCTACCGAAAACGCACGGTCGAGTTCGAATTTGACCAACTTCTCGGAATTGAAAATTGAGCATATATCTGGATGTCCCGTTGGTAGACAAATGCGCACGCCAACTTTCGTGACGTTCCGAGCTATTTTCTCACCCTTTAAGCCTAAGTCTAGCGAAAACGCACGGTCGAGTTTCGAATTTGACCAACTTCTCGGAATTAAAAATTGAGCACAGATTTGGATGTCCCGTTGGTAGACAAATGCGCACGCCAACTTTCGTCACATTACGAGCTAATTTAAGACCCTTTAAGCTCAAGTCGAGCGAAAATGCACGGTCGAGTTTCGAATTTGACTAACTTCTCGGAATTGAAAATTGAGCATAGATTTGGATGTCTCGTTGGTAGACAAATGCGCACGCCAACTTTCGTGACGTTCCGAGCTATTTTCTCCCCCTTTAAGCCAAAGTCTAGCGAAAACGCACGATCGAGTTTCAACTTTGGCAAACTTCTCGGAATTGAAATTTGAGAATAGTTTTGGATGTCCCATTGGTAGACAAGCGTCCACACCAACTTTCGTGACTTTCCGAGCTATTTTCTCACCCTTTAAGCCTAAGTCTAGCGAAAACACACGGTCGAGTTTCGAATTTGACCAACTTCTCGGAATTAGAAATTGAGCATAGATTTGGATGTCCCGTTGGTAGACATATGCGCACGCCAACTTTCGTCACATTACGAGCTAATTTCACACCCTTTAAGCTCAATTCGAGCGAAAACGCACGATCGAGTTTCGAATTTGACCAACTTCTCGGAATTGAAAATTGAGCATAGATTTGGATGTCCCGTTGGTAGACAAATGCGCACGCTAACTTTCGTGACGTTCCGAGCTATTTTCTCACCCTTTAAGCCTAAGTCTAGCGAAAATGCACGGTCGATTTTCCACTTTGACCAACGTCTCGGAATTTAAATTTTAGAATGGATTTGGATGTCACATTGTTGGACGATCGTCCACGCCAACTTTCGTAATGTTCCGAGCTATTTTCACTCCCTTTAAGCCCAAGTCTAGCGAAAACGCACGATCGAGTTTCAACTTTGACAAACTTCTCAGAATTGAAATTTGAGAATAGTTTTGGATGTCCCATTGGTAGACAAGCGTCCACACCAACTTTCGTGACGTTCCGAGCTATTTTCTCCCCCTATAAGCCCAAGTATAGCGAAAACGTACAGTCGAGTTTCGAATTTGACCAACTCCTCGGAATTAAAAATTGAGCATAGATTTGGATGTCCCGTTGGTAGACAAATGCGCACGCCAACTTTCGTGACATTTTGAACTATTTTCTCACCCTTTAAGCCCAAGTCTAGTAAAAATACACGGTCGATTTTCAACTTTGACCAACTTCTCGGAATATAAATTTGAGAATAGATTTGGATGTCACATTGGTAGACGAGCGTGCACGCCAACTCTCGTGACGTTCCGAGCTATTTTCACACCCTTTAAGCCCAATTCTAGCGAAAACGAACTGTAAATTTTCAGCTTAGAACAACTTCTCGGAATTGAAATTTGAGAATAGATTTGGATGTCCCATTGGTAGACAAGCATCCACACCAACTTTCGTGACATTCCGAGCTATTTTCTTCCCATTTAAGCCCAACTCTAGAGAAAACGCACGGTCGCGTTTCATCTTTGACCAACTTCTCGGAATTGAAAATTGAGAATAGATTTGGATGTCCCATTTGTAGACATGCGCACACAGCAAGTTTCATGACATTACGAGCTAATTTCACGTCCTTTAAGCCCAATTCTAGCGAAAACGCACGATCGAGTTTCAACTTTGACCAACTTCTCGGAATTGAAATTTGAGAATAGTTTTGGGTGTCCCATTGGTAGACAAGCGTCCACACCAACTTTCGTGATGTTCCGAGCTATTTTCTCCCCCTTTAAGACCAAGTCTAGCGAAAACACACGGTCGAGTTTCGAATTTGACCAACTTCTCGGAATTGAAAATTGAGCACAGATTTGGATGTACCGTTGGTAGACAAATGCGCACGCCAACTTTCGTCACATTATGAGCTAATTTCACACCCTTTAAGCTCAAGTCGAGCGAAAATGCACGGTCGAGTTTCGAATTTGACCAACTTCTCCGAATTGAAAATTGAGCATAGATTTTGGATGTCTCGTTGGTAGACAAATGCGCACGCCAACTTTCGTGACGTTCCGAGCTATTTTCTCCCCCTTTAAGCCCAAGTCTAGCGAAAACACACGATCAAGTTTCAACTTTGACCAACTTCTCGGAATTGAAATTTGAGAATAGTTTTGGATGTCCCATTGGTAGACAAGCGTCCACACCAACTTTCGTGACGTTCCGAGCTATTTTCTCACCCTTTAAGCCTAAGTCTAGCGAAAATGCACGGTCGATTTTCCACTTTGACCAACTTCTCGGAATTTAAATTTTAGAATGGATTTGGATGTCACATTGTTAGACGAGCGTCCACGCCAACTTTCGTAATGTTCCGAGCTATTTTCACTCCCTTTAAGCCCAAGTCTAGCGAAAACGCACGATCGAGTTTCAACTTTGACGAACTTCTCAGAATTGAAATTTGAGAATAGTTTTGCATGTCCCATTGGTAGACAAGCATCCACACCAACTTTCGTGACGTTCCGAGTTATTTTCTCCCCCTTTAAGCCCAAGTATAGCGAAAAAGTACAGTCGAGTTTCGAATTTGGCCAACTCCTCGGAATTAAAAATTGAGCATAGATTTGGATGTCCCGTTGGTAGACAAATGCGCACGCCAACTTTCGTGACATTTCGAACTATTTTATCACCCTTTAAGCCCAAGTCTAGTGAAAATGCAAGGTCGATTTTCAACTTTGACCAACTTCTCGGAATATAAATTTGAGAATAGATTTGGATGTCACATTGGTAGACGAGCGTGCACGCCAACTCTCGTGACGTTCCGAGCTATTTTCACACCCTTTAAGCCCAATTCTAGCGAAAACGAACGGTAAATTTTCAGCTTTGAACAACTTCTCGGAATTGAAATTTGAGAATAGATTTGGATGTCCCATTGGTAGACAAGCATCCACACCAACTTTCGTGACATTCCGAGCTATTTTCTTCCCATTTAAGCCCAACTCTAGAGAAAACGCACGGTCGCATTTCATCTTTGACCAACTTCTCGGAATTGAAAATTGAGAATAGATTTGGATGTCCCATTTGTAGACATGCGTGCACAGCAATTTTCGTGACATTACGAGCTAATTTCACGTCCTTTAAGCCCAATTCTAGCGAAAACGCACGATCGAGTTTCAACTTTGACCAACTTCTTGGAATTGAAATTTGAGAATAGTTTTGGATGTCCCATTGGTAGACAAGCGTCCACACCAACTTTCGTGACGTTCCGAGCTATTTTCTCCCCCTTTAAGCCCAAGTCTAGCGAAAACGCACGGTCGAGTTTCGAATTTGACCAACTTCTCGGAATTGAAAATTGAGCATAGATTTGGATGTCCCGTTGGTAGACAAATGCGCACGCCAACTTTCGTGACGTTCCGAGCTATTTTCTCACCCTTTAAGCCTAAGTCTAGCGAAAATGCAATGTCGATTTTCAACTTTGACCAACTTCTCGGAATTTAAATTTGAGAATAGATTTGGATGTCACATTGGTCGACGAGGGTCCACGCCAACTTTCATGACGCTCCGAGCTATTTTCACACCCTATAAGCCCAAGTCGAGCGAAAACGTACGGTAAATTTTCAACTTTGACCAACTTCTTGGAATTTAGATTTGAGAATAGATTTGGATGTTCCATTGGTAGACAAGCGTCCACACCAACTTTCGTGACATTCCGAGCTATTTTCTCGCCCTTTAAGCCCAAGTGTAGCGAAAACGCACGGTAAATTTTCAACTTTGACTAACTTCTTGGAATTTAAATTTGAGAATAGATTTGGATGTCCCATTGGTAGACAAGCGTCCACACCAACTTTTGTGACATTCCGAGCTATTTTCTTCCCATTTAAGCCCAACTCTAGAGAAAACGCACGGTCGCGTTTCATCTTTGACCAACTTCTCGGAAATGAAAATTGAGAATAGATTTGGATGTCCCATTTGTAGACATGCAAGCATAGCAACTTTCGTGACATTACGAGCTAATTTCACACCCTTTAAGCCCAAGTCTAGCAAAAACGCATGATCGAGTTTCAACTTTGACGAACTTCTCGAAATTGAAATTTGAGAATAGTTTTGGATGTCCCATTGGTAGACAAGCATCCACACCAACTTTTGTGACGTTCCGAGCTATTTTCTCCCCCTTTAAGCCCAAGTCTAGAGAACACGCACAATCGAGTTTCAAATTTGACCAACCTCTCGGAATTTAAATTTGAGAATAGATTTGGATGTCTCATTGGTAGACGAGCGTCCACGCCAACTTTCATGACATTCCGAGCTATTTTCATCCCATTTAAGCCCAACTCTAGCGAAAACGCACGATCGTTTATCATCTTTGACCAACTTCTCGGAATTGAAAATTGAGAATAGATTGGGATGTCCCATTGGTAGACAAGCGTCCACACCAACTTTCATGACGTTCTGAGCTATTTTCTCCCCCTTTAAGCCCAAGTCTAGCGAAAACGCACGGTCGAGTTTCGAATTTGACCAACTTTTGGGAGTTGAAATTTGAAAATAGATTTGGATGTCCCGTTGGTAGACAAGTGCACATGCCAACTTTCGTGACGTTACGAGCTATTTTCCTCGGCTTTAAGCCCAACTCTAGCGAAAACGCACGGTCGAGTTTGAATTTGACCAACTTCTCGGAATTGAAAATTGAGCATATATCTGGAAATCCCGTTGGTAGACAAATGCGCACGCCAACTTTCGTGACGTTCCGAGCTATTTTCTCACCCTTTAAGCCTAAGTCTAGCGAAAACGCACGGTCGAGTTTCGAATTTCACCAACTTCTCGGAATTAAAAATTGAGCACAGATTTGGATGTCCCGTTGGTAGACAAATGCGCACGCCAACTTTCGTCACATTACGAGCTAATTTCACACCCTTTAAGCCCAAGTCTAGCGAAAACGCACGATCAAGTTTCAACTTTGACCAACTTCTCGGAATTGAAATTTGAGAATAGTTTTGGATGTCCCATTGGTAGACAAGCGTCCACACCAACTTTCGTGACGTTCCGAGCTATTTTCTCACCCTTTAAGCCTAAGTCTAGCGGAAACACACGGTCGAGTTTCGAATTTGACCAACTTCTCGGAATTAGAAATTGAGCATAGATTTGGATGTCCCGTTGGTAGACAAATGCGCACGCCAACTTTCGTCACATTACGAGCTAATTTCACACCCTTTAAGCTCAAGTCGAGCGAAAACGCACGGTCGAGTTTCGAATTTGACCAACTTCTCGGAATTGAAAATTGAGCATAGATTTGGATGTCCCGTTGGTAGAAAAATGCGCACGCTAACTTTCGTGACGTTCCGAGCTATTTTCTCACCCTTTAAGCCTAAGTCTAGCGAAAATGCACGGTCGATTTTCCACTTTGACCAACTTCTCGGAATTTAAATTTTAGAATGGATTTGGATGTCACATTGTTAGACGAGCGTCCACGCCAACTTTCGTAATGTTCCGAGCTATTTTCACTCCCTTTAACCCCAAGTCTAGCGAAAACGCACGATCGAGTTTCAACTTTGACGAACTTCTCGGAATTGAAATTTGAGAATAGTTTTGGATGTCCCATTGGTAGACAAATGCGCACGCCAAATTTCGTGACGTTCCGAGCTATTTTCTCCCCCTTTAAGCCCAAGTCTAGCGAAAACGCACGATCAAGTTTCAACTTTGACCAACTTCTCGGAATTGAAATTTGAGAATAGTTTTGGATGTCCCATTGGTAGACAAATGCGCACGCCAAATTTCGTGACGTTCCGAGCTATTTTCTCCCCCTTTAAGCCCAAGTCTAGCGAAAACGCACGATCAAGTTTCAACTTTGACCAACTTCTCGGAATTGAAATTTGAGAATAGTTTTGGATGTCCCATTGGTAGACAAGCGTCCACACCAACTTTCGTGACGTTCCGAGCTATTTTCTCACCCTTTAAGCCTAAGTCTAGCGAAAACACACGGTCGAGTTTCGAGTTTGACCAACTTCTCGGAATTAGAAATTGAGCATAGATTTGGATGTCCCGTTGGTAGACATGTTGAGATATTGTAACTTCAAAGAATATTATATTTGTACTTTATTATTCCGGAGATGTTTCATTCCTCCATGAAGATCTTATTGTATATCCGGAGATGTTTATTCCTCCGTCGGAATGTGGTAACTCGGGTTATTAGACTTCCCTAGTAGGGGTCGGCCCTGTATGTGTTATGTGGGTCATAGGGTTATTAGACCACCCTAGAGGGGTCGGCCCAGTTAGTTGTAGTGGGGTATTTAACCTATTGGTTAAATACGAGCCTACGTGTACTTGTGTAAAATACACATCAGAGTAGTGTATAAATAGAGGAGGTGTGTTCCTCATTACACACACTCACTCTCACTTGAGAAAGGCGCACTTGTGGAGGAGAGGTCTGCTATTGTGGAGAAGGAGCTTATGCTCAGGGTTTGCATCTTTGTATATTGCTGGTCATCTATATTGAGGAAGCTTTGCTGGGTTTTCTACCCCATGAGGGTTTCCCAGGATAAATCTCTGTCTCTTGTGTTTATGCTGTGCTTGTTGTTTCTTCAGTGATCCTGTATATGCTATTATTGTGAAATGGAATGTAATGCTGCTATTTTCTGTCTTAGCATATTGAATTCTAACATGGTATCAGAGCTAACCTGAAGGAAGACAAGGTATGGCACTAAAGACACTTGCTCTACTTACGACAATTTGAAGGTTAGGGTTTTACATAGCAAAAACCAGTCATCGTAGCACTTTCGCTATAAATCCGTTTTGGCAAATTTTTCGGATCTGAAATTGTTACAGGACGACGATAAAATCTCCAGGTACCTTGTGTCCAAAGGACAACCTCTAATTCGTTGTACTTTGTGATTTATGATCTGTACAATATAGGGTTTCTGCCTCTTCCAGATCTGTGTCAAAATCAGGTGACCTTGGGAAAAAGGTCATATCTTGGGCTAGGAAGCTCCAAATGAAATTTCGTAAAACGTGACAGGTAGTACATAGTCTGCACTATCTCAGAAAACTTTTTCAGAGGCCGAAGTTGAACCAGTGACACGTGGCACTCCGTACAAGTGCGCTCTCCTGTATTATCCCATAAACAGGTCACGTTGCGACACTTGACATAACTCTCTCTCAGAAAATCCAATTGAGGTCAGACCTGTCAGGATGGAAAGATAACAGGCCGATCTATCTCAGAAAACTTTTTCAGAGGCCGAAGGTCAAACAGTGACACGTGGCACGCCGTACAAGTTCGCTCTCCTGTATTTTCCCAAAACAGGTCACGTTGCGACATTTGGCATAACTCTCTCTCAGAGAATCCAATTGAGGTCAGACCTGTCAGGATGGAAAGATAACAGGTCAGGCTATCTCAGGAAACTTTTTCAGACCCTGTGGATCAAAAATTTCAGAGTTACACCAGAAACAATCAGGTACATATTTCTGTCAAAACAGAATTATTTTTTGGTACCTTCATTCATGACTTCCGGAATTTAGGGCTTTGGAGAAAGTTGGAATTTTTGTAATCAGAGACCACGGCTGGATGCTACTCATCAAAATAGAAATTTAGAGACCAAGATCAGAATTTTTGGTTGGGCAGAAGGCCGGGCTTGATTAGACCCTAGTTCGGGACTTTGATCAGAAAAGCGGAAAATTAGGGCTTCTGTAAAAATGGGAATTTTTGAAATCTGTGACCACGGCTGGAAGCTCCTCAGAAAAATAGAAGCTTAGAGCTTTGGATCAAACTTTTTGATGGGGCAAAAGAGTGGGCTTCATCAAACCCCAGTTCAGGGTCACGTCCAGTGAATCCGAAAGTTTCAAAGGCAAAATTGAGGAGTAAAACTTTGCAGTTTTCAAATTCTGAATATATCAGTTTGATCAGCTCATCAAGGCGCATATCTCTATCCTTTCGGAAGTTTGAAATTCAAAGTTTGAATTTTTGGGGTTTCTCTGACAAACCCATATCCAGCTCCAGGTCCAGTTCTTGCAAATCAAGTGGATAGGGTTAATCCTAGAAGAAGATTGATTGGTCACCTACATAAGTGAAGGAGTTCATGTTTCAGAGGGAGATGAGGCTAAGGCTTTACATAAGGAGATTACAAGTGATCTCGACAGGTATGACTCATCGAGGTATGTTTTGAGATTTGTTCATGATTAAGTTTATGGTATGTTTGTCTTCATGTTATTACAGTTAGTACAATCTTGATTTTAGATTTGTTGTATCACCTTAACAAAATTATGAATGCATGATAGAAGATATTCATTGGTTAGGGTGTTGACACTTATGATTGTACTAATGCATTATGGTGTTGTGTGAGGTTGAGGTTGTCTGCTAACAAGATACAGGTACATCACAAAAGACAAATCAGGCTCCATGACCATGAAAACATGAAGACAAAGAGTCATCCATAATCTTTGTTCTACTTACGAGGTATGTATGACTTTGTCATATTATGCTTAACCTATGAGACATGCAGGTTCTAGCTCAGGATCTCTAAATCATTGAAGAGATTGTTTAGGTATGTTGTACATAACCAAGTAGGTATACTAATCCAAGTATGTTTCCCATGAATCTTACCTTGTGTTAGGATCCCTTATATACGTATACTTGGAATGATTGGTTATGCTTATTCATAAAGTTAGTAATCAAGGGATTGTGCATATTATATCTTTTATCAATGATATGCATGAGTAAAAGAAGACTTCCTTGAAATCTTGAATACTAATGTTTATTAACTATAATCATGACTATACGTTTTCAAGATTATTTAGTACTATAATGTTTTGATAGCATTTAGAATATACTAATGAGTGTATGTTTGTGTATGAGATCATGAGGATGACTCTTGAGCATGCACAGTGGTACAGAATGAATAGAAGTTCAAAAGACATACAGAAGATCAAGCGGGAGGCAACCACACAAACATAAAAGATAAGTATTTGAGTTGTTATTTGAAATAGTAATAATATTGCCTACAATAGGTTGTATGCATATTTGTATTCCCATAATATATAATGCTGAGTGTAAACATTCATAGAGCATTGAACAGTATACTACTAATGTGCATATGATTGACAAGTTGGACAAACATTCCATTATTGCTTGTCTAGAATGAAACCTCTTTGCTGACATGCCGAGAGCTGTGCACACTCTCGATAGTATGTTCTGGTAGAGATGGAAGGCATCTAGATAGCCACTGTATGCATACAGGATATGGGAAAGTGTTGTGCCAAAGTATTGGTCAAGATAGTTGCATAACTATGTAAATGATATCTGTATGCATAATAGGTTATCATGTCAATATGATTTGATGATTATGAAGTATTACTAATCCTGTACTTAATTTTGATTTGTAGGAAAGATCATGATGAATGATGAACACTGAACAAGCAATGGATGTTCAACAAAAGATTTACAAATCAAATGATAGAAGGCTTTTGGCTAGAAGATTCTCTTAGAAAAGAGAAAGAGAATCATGATGAGATGTTTGTTCCAATTGGATAGATAAAACCATTCTCTTAATAGTGTAATCAAAGAAGAAGTGTGATTTAGGTTCTGTATGGGTACCTAGGATCGATAATAATTTGATAAGCTTAATGATCACCATGGGTGATGTGGATCTCAACCTTTGCTACAAGGTTGAATATGATACACATATGACATGGATGCAAGAAGGAACTCACCACAGAGTTCGAATGATATTGAGGTTCATTTCAGTAGACCCATCTAACGAGAGATGGCACAGATAGTTATGCAGAAGATCATTCAATGCAGAAATGAAAAAATGAAAGATCTCAATTTGATGCTTTACTTCCTAGGTCTGGAAGTATGGCAAGGCTCAGAAGGAATATTTCTCAACCAGGGAAAGTATGATGAGAAATATGACTTGAGGTGTTGGAATGGCCACTCTTATGGATTCCAACTTGAAGCTGTTAGGGGATAACTCATCAGAGTTAGTGGATATAACTCTGTACAGTCAAATTATTGGGTCTTTGATATATCTAACATATACTAGGTTAGATATATGCTTTGTTATGAACACCTTGAGTTAGTATCTAGTGGAAACTAGATGTGTTTACCTGATAGTTGCAAAGTATGTGATGAGGCACATAAAGGACACGATAGAATTTGATCTATGCTATCTTGAAGATCATGACTTCAGATGGCTATTCAGATTCTGTTTGGGCAGGAAGTGTATCAGACAAGAAGAACACTTCGAGAGGATGTTATTGTCTGGGATTAGCCATGATCTCGTGGTTTAGCTGGAAGCAGTCTAGTGTGGCTCTCAGCACAAGCGGAATATATGGCTGCTTGCTCTGCTAGTTGTGAAGAAGTTTGGCTTTAGGATTGTTTGACTTAGAGATAGAACCAACTGAGATCCTATGTGATAATTAGAGTTGTATCAAGATGACATAGAATCTAGTGTTCCATGATAAGTCAAAGAACATAGGGAACTAACAAGATATGACACAGAAAGGAACTCTAAAAGTTTTATAACAGGTTACCGTTGTACTAACCAAGCCTCTACGTCAAGTGAAGAAGTTACCAACCAAACCTCTGTCTCGAGTGAAGTTTGAATACTTCCGAGACAAGCTTGGTGTAGTTCAAAAGGACCCTCCTCGAAAGGGGGAGTAGTATAGTCACTCTGATGAGATTGTCTCATCAAACAACAAGGTCGTTGATGAGGTAACCTGTTCTCTACACTCAGTTAATTAGAAATAGTTAGATTTAGGACTATTTTATTTTCATTCAGTTTTACTTATACATAATTTTGATGATAGATGTATTAGTAAGAATACATGCTAGATGTATACATGATTTTGATGTTAGATGTATACATGATTTTGATGATAGATGTATTAGTGAGAATACATGCTAGATGTATACATGCTTTTGATGTTAGATGTATACATGATTTTGATGATAGATGTATTAGTAAGAATACATGCTAGATGTATACATGCTTTTGATGTTAGATGTATACATGATTTTGATGATAGATGTATTAGTGAGAATACATGCTAGATGTATACATGCTTTTGATGTTAGATGTATACATGATTTCGATGATAGATGTATTAGTGAGAATACATGCTAGATGTATACATGCTTTTGATGTTAGATGTATACATGATTTTGATGATAGATGTATTAGTAAGAATACATGCTAGATGTATACATGCTTTTGATGTTAGATGTATACATGATTTTGATGATAGATGTATTAGTGAGAATACATGCTAGATGTATACATGCTTTTGATATTAGATGTATACATGATTTGATGATAGATGTATTAGTGAGAATACATGCTTTTGATGACAGATGTATACATGCTTTTAGATGTATTAGTAAGAATACATGCTTTTGATGTATGATGTATACATGCTGTTGATGCTAGATATTGATTATGTACTTGTATGGATGAGGATACTTGTACTTGTATTGATGAGAATACAAATTGAGGGGATTGGATCATCCCTGGACTTTCAGTCCTAAAGAGAGCCGTAGACGTGAGGTCTCCGAGAATGAAGTCCTTAGTGGACAGTTGAGGGGATTGGATCATCCCTGGACTTTCAGTCCTAAAGAGAGCCGTAGACGTGAGGTCTCCGAGAATGAAGTCCTTAGTGGACAGTTGAGGGGATTGGATCATCCCTGGACTTTCAGTCCTAAAGAGAGCCGTAGACGTGAGGTCTCCGAGAATGAAGTCCTTAGTGGACAGTTGAGGGGATTGGATCATCCCTGGACTTTCAGTCCTAAAGAGAGCCGTAGACGTGAGGTCTCCGAGAATGAAGTCCTTAGTGGACAGTTGAGGGGATTGGATCATCCCTGGACTTTCAGTCCTAAAGAGAGCCGTAGACGTGAGGTCTCCGATAATGAAGTCCTGAATGAACAGGCAGGGGATTGTATCGTCCCCGGACTGAGGTCCCAGAATAGAACCGTAGACTGGGTCTCCGATAATGAAATCCTGAATGAACAGGTAGGGGATTGTATCGTCCCCGGACTGAGGTCCCAGAATAGAACCGTAGACTGGGTCTCCGATAATGAAGTCCTGAATGAACAGGTAGGGGATTGTATCGTCCCCGGACTGAGGTCCCAGAATAGAACCGTAGACTGGGTCTCCGATAATGAAGTCTTGAATGAACAGGTAGGGGATTGTATCATCCCCGGACTGAGGTCCCAGAATAGAACCGTAGACTGGGTCTCCGATAAATGAAGTCCTGAATGAACAGGTAGGGGATTGTATCATCCCCGGACTGAGGTCCCAGAATAGAACCGTAGACTGGGTCTTCGAAAAATGAAGTCCTGAATGAACAGGCAGGGGATTGCATCGTCCCCGGACTGAGGTCCCAGAATTGATCCGTAGACTGAAGTCTCCGAGAACTGAAGATTGGATTGTATCATCCATGGACCTATGTCCTAAAAGGAGCAGGATTGATCATCCTAGAAATATGATCGTATAATGATGATAGTGATGACGATGCTGATGATCGTGTGATGACGATGCTGATGATCGTGCTGATGACGATGCTGATGATCGTGCTGATGACGATGCTGATGATCGTGTGATGACGATGCTGATGATCGTGCTGATGACGATGCTGCTGATCGTGAGATGACGATGCTGCTGATCGTGTGATGACGATGCTGCTGATTGTGTGATGACGATGCTGCTGATCGTGTGATGACGATGCTGCTGATCATGTGATGACGATGCTGCTGATCGTGTGATGACGATGCTGCTGATCGTGTGATGACGATGCTGCTGATCGTGAGATGACGATGCTGCTGATCGTGTGATGACGATGCTGCTGATGGTGTGATGACGATGCTGCTGATGGTGTGATGACGATGCTGCTGATCGTGTGATGACGATGCTGCTGATCGTGTGATGACGATGCTGCTGATCGTGTGATGACGATGCTGCTGATCGTGTGATGACGATGCTGCTGATCGTGTGATAACGATGCTGCTGATCGTGTGATGACGATACTGTTGATCGTGATGTTGATGTTGATGTTGACATTGATGTACCAGTAACTGTTTGAGTTACTGATGAAGACAAATTGAAGAAAGCTTCCAATGATTTATAGATGTATCATGTATGATGTTGATGACTCCTTGCTCGAGCAGATGTTGTTATAATATCCTTCTCGTTAAGGGGGAGTGTTGAGATATTGTAACTTCAAAGAATATTATATTTGTACTTTATTATTCCGGAGATGTTTCATTCCTCCATGAAGATCTTATTGTATATCCGGAGATGTTTATTCCTCCGTCGGAATGTGGTAACTCGGGTTATTAGACTTCCCTAGTAGGGGTCGGCCCTGTATGTGTTATGTGGGTCATAGGGTTATTAGACCACCCTAGAGGGGTCGGCCCAGTTAGTTGTAGTGGGGTATTTAACCTATTGGTTAAATACGAGCCTACGTGTACTTGTGTAAAATACACATCAGAGTAGTGTATAAATAGAGGAGGTGTGTTCCTCATTACACACACTCACTCTCACTTGAGAAAGGCGCACTTGTGGAGGAGAGGTCTGCTATTGTGGAGAAGGAGCTTATGCTCAGGGTTTGCATCTTTGTATATTGCTGGTCATCTATATTGAGGAAGCTTTGCTGGGTTTTCTACCCCATGAGGGTTTCCCAGGATAAATCTCTGTCTCTTGTGTTTATGCTGTGCTTGTTGTTTCTTCAGTGATCCTGTATATGCTATTATTGTGAAATGGAATGTAATGCTGCTATTTTCTGTCTTAGCATATTGAATTCTAACAAGACAAATGCGCACGCCAACTTTCGTCACATTACGAGCTAATTTCACACCCTTTAAGCTCAAGTCGAGCGAAAACGCACGGTCGAGTTTCGAATTTGACCAACTTCTCGAAATTGAAAATTGAGCATAGATTTGGATGTCCCGTTGGTAGACAAATGCGCACGCTAACTTTCGTGACGTTCCGAGCTATTTTCTCACCCTTTAAGCCTAAGTCTAGCGAAAACGCACGATCAAGTTTCAACTTTGACCAACTTCTCGGAATTGAAAATTGAGCATAGATTTGGATGTCTCGTTGGTAGACAAGCGTCCACACCGTCTTTCGTGACGTTCCGAGCTATTTTCTCCCCCTTTAAGAGCAAGTCTAGCGAAAACGCACGGTCGAGTTTCGAATTTGACCAACTTCTCGGAATTGAAAATTGAGCATAGATTTGGATGTCCCATTGGTAGACAAATGTGCACGCCAGCTTTCGTAACGTTCCAAGCTATTTTCTCGCCCTTTAAGCCCAACTCTAGTCAAAACACACGGTAAATTTTCAACTTTGACCAACTTCTTGGAATTTAAATTTGAGAATAGATTTTGATGTCCCATTGGTAGACAAGCGTCCACACCAACTTTCGTGACATTCCGAGCTATTTTCTCGCCCTTTAAGCCCAAGTCTAGCGAAAACGCACGGTAAATTTTCAACTTTGACCAACTTCTTGGAATTTAAATTTGAGAATAGATTTGGATGTTCCATTGGTAGAGAAGCATCCACACCAACTTTCGTGACATTCCGAGCTATTTTCTCGCCCTTTAAGCCCAAGTCTAGCGAAAACGCACGGTAAATTTTCAACTTTGACCAACTTCTTGGAATTTAAATTTGAGAATAGATTTGGATGTCCCATTGGTAGACAAGCGTCCACACCAACTTTTGTGACATTCCGAGCTATTTTCTTCCCATTTAAGCCCAACTCTAGAGAAAACGCACGGTCGCGTTTCATCTTTGACCAACTTCTCGGAAATGAAAATTGAGAATAGATTTGGATGTCCCATTTGTAGACATGCGCGCACAGCAACTTTCGTGACATTACAAGCTAATTTCACACCCTTTAAGCCCAAGTCTAGCAAAAACGCATGATCGAGTTTCAACTTTGACGAACTTCTCGAAATTGAAATTTGAGAATAGTTTTGGATGTCCCATTGGTAGAAAAGCATCCACACAAACTTTCGTGACGTTCCGAGCTATTTTCTCCCCCTTTAAGCCCAAGTCTAGCGAACACGCACGATCGAGTTTCAAGTTTGACCAACCTCTCGGAATTTAAATTTGAGAATAGATTTGGATGTCCCATTGGTAGACGAGCGTCCACGCCAACTTTCATGACATTCCGAGCTATTTTCATCCCATTTAAGCCCAACTCTAGCGAAAACGCACGATCGCGTATCATCTTTGACCAACTTCTCGGAATTGAAAATTGAGAATAGATTTGGATGTCCCATTGGTAGACAAGCGTCCACACCAACTTTCATGACGTTCCGAGCTATTTTCTCCCCATTTAAGCCCAAGTCTAGCGAAAACGCACGGTCAAGTTTCGAATTTGACCAACTTTTGGGAGTTGAAATTTGAAAATAGATTTGGATGTCCCTCTGGTAGACAAGTGCACATGCCAACTCTCGTGACGTTACGAGCTATTTTCCTCGGCTTTAAGCCCAACTCTAGCGAAAACGCGCGGTCGAGTTCGAATTTGACCAACTTCTCGGAATTAAAAATTGAGCATATATGTGGATGTCCCGTTGGTAGACAAATGCGCATGCCAACTTTCGTGACGTTCCGAGCTATTTTCTCACCCTTTAAGCGTAACTCTAGCGAAAACGCACGGTCGAGTTTCGAATTTAACCAACTTCTCGGAATTAAAAATTGAGCACAGATTTGGATGTCCCGTTGGTAGACAAATGCGCACGCCAACTTTCGTCACATTACGAGCTAATTTCACACCCTTTAAGCTCAAGTCGAGCGAAAATGCATGGTCGAGTTTCGAATTTGACCAACTTCTCGGAATTGAAAATTGAGCATAGATTTGGATGTCTCGTTGGTAGACAAATGCGCACACCAAATTTCGTGACGTTCCGAGCTATTTTCTCCCACTTTAAACCCAAGTCTAGCGAAAACGCACGATCGCGTTTCAACTTTGACCGACTTCTCGGAATTGAAATTTGAGAATAGTTTTGGATGTCCCATTGGTAGACAAGCGTCCACACCAACGTTCGTGACGTTCCGAGCTATTTTCTCACCCTTTAAGCCTAAGTCTAGCGAAAACACACGGTCGAGTTTCGAATTTGACCAACTTCTCGGAATTTGAAATTGAGCATAGATTTGGATGTCCCGTTGGTAGACAAATGCGCACGCCAACTTTCGTCACATTACGAGCTAATTTCACACCCTTTAAGGTCAAGTCGAGGGAAAACGCACGGTCGAGTTTCGAATTTGACCAACTTCTCGGAATTGAAAATTGAGCATAGATTTGGATGTCCCGTTGGTAGACAAATGCGCACGCTAACTTTCGTGACGTTCCAAGCTATTTTCACGTCCTTTAAGCCCAATTCTAGCGAAAACGCACGGTCGATTTTCCACTTTGACCAACTTCTCAGAATTTAAATTTTAGAATGGATTTGGATTTCCCATTGGTAGACGAGCGTCCACGCCAACTTTCGTGACGTTCCGAGCTATTTTCACCCCCTTTAAGCCCAAGTCTAGCGAAAACGCACGGTCGAGTTTCGAATTTGACCAACTTCTCGGAATTAAAATATGAGCACAGATTTGGATGTCCCGTTGGTAGACAAATGCGCACGCCAGCTTTCGTGACGTTCCAAGCTATTTTCTCACCCTTTAAGCCTAAGTCTAGCGAAAATGCACTGTCGATTTTCAACTTTGACCAACTTCTCGGAATTTAAATTTGAGAATAGATTTGGATGTCACATTGGTCGACGAGCGTCCATGCCAACTTTCATGACGCTCCGAGCTATTTTCACACCATTTAAGCCCAAGTCGAGCAAAAACGCATGATCGAGTTTCAACTTTGACCAACTTCTCGGAATTGAAATTTCAGAATAGTTTTGGATGTCCCATTGGTAGACAAGCGTCGACACCAACTTTCGTGACGTTCCGAGCTATTTTCTCACCCTTTAAGCCTAAGTCTAGCGAAAACACACGGTCGAGTTTCGAATTTGACCAACTTCTCAGAATTAGAAATTGAGCATAGATTTTGATGTCCCGTTGGTAGACAAATGCGCACGCCAACTTTCGTGACGTTCCGAGCTATTTTCTCGCCCTTTAAGCCCAACTCTAGTGAAAACGCACGGTAAATTTTCAACTTTGACCAACTTCTTGGAATTTAAATTTGAGAATAGATTTGGATGTCCCATTGGTAGACAAGCGTCCACACCAACTTTTGTGACATTCCGAGCTATTTTCTCGCCCTTTAAGCCCAAGTCTAGTGAAAACGCACGATAAATTTTCAACTTTGACCAACTTCTTGGAATTTAAATTTGAGAATAGATTTGGATGTCCCATTGGTAGACAAGCATCCACACCAACTTTTGTGACATTCCGAGCTATTTTCTTCCCATTTAAGCCCAACTCTAGAGAAAACGCACGGTCGCGTTTCATCTTTGACCAACTTCTCGGAAATGAAAAGTGAGAATAGATTTGGATGTCCCATTTGTAGACATGCACGCATAGCAACTTTCGTGACATTACGAGCTAATTTCACACCCTTTAAGCCCAAGTCTAGCAAAAACGCATGATCGAGTTTCAACTTTGACGAACTTCTCGAAATTGAAATTTGAGAATAGTTTTGGATGTCCCATTGGTAGACAAGCGTCCACACTAACTTTCTTAACGTTCCGAGCTATTTTCTCCCCCTTTAAGCCCAAGTCTAGCGAACACGCACGATCGAGTTTCAAGTTTGACCAACCTCTCGGAATTTAAATTTGAGAATAGATTTGGATGTCCCATTGGTAGACGAGCGTCCACGCCAACTTTCATGACATTCCGAGCTATTTTCATCCCATTTAAGCCCAACTCTAGCGAAAACGCACGATCGCGTATCATCTTTGACCAACTTCTCGGAATTGAAAATTGAGAATGATTTGGATGTCCCATTGGTAGACAAGCGTCCACACCAACTTACATGACGTTCCGAGCTATTTTCTCCCCCTTTAAGCCCAAGTCTAGCGAAAATGCACGGTCGAGTTTCGAATTTGACCAACTTTTGGGAGTTGAAATTTGAAAATAGATTTGGATGTCCCGTTGGTAGACAAGTGCACATGCCAACTTTCGTGACGTTACGAGCTATTTTCCTCGGCTTTAAGCCCAACTCTAGCGAAAACGCACGGTCGTGTTCGAATTTGACCAACTTCTCGGAATTGAAAATTGAGCATATATCTGGATGTCCCGTTGGTAGACAAATGCGCACGCCAACTTTCGTGACGTTCCGAGCTATTTTCTCACCCTTTAAGCCTAAGTCTAGCGAAAACGCACGGTCGAGTTTCGAATTTGACCAACTTCTCAGAATTAAAAATTGAGCACAGATTTGGATATCCATTGGTAGACAAATGCGCACGCCAACTTTCGTCACATTACGAGCTAATTTCACACCCTTTAAGCTCAAGTCGAGCGAAAACGCACGGTCGAGTTTCGAATTTGACCAACTTCTCGGAATTGAAAATTGAGCATAGATTTGGATGTCCCGTTGGTAGACAAATGCGCACGCTAACTTTCGTGACGTTCCGAGCTATTTTCTCACCCTTTAAGCCTAAGTCTAGCGAAACTGCACGGTCGATTTTCCACTTTGACCAACTTCTCGGAATTTAAATTTTCGAATGGATTTGGATGTCACATTGTTGTACGAGCATCCACGCCAACTTTCGTAATGTTCCGAGCTATTTTCACTCCCTTTAAGCCCAAGTCTAGCGAAAATGCACGATCGAGTTTCAAGTTTGACGAACTTCTCGGAATTGAAATTTGAGAATAGTTTTGGATGTCCCATTGGTAGACAAGCGTCCACACCAACTTTCGTGACGTTCCGAGCTATTTTCTCGCCCTTTAAGCCCAAGTCTAGTGAAAACGCACGGTAAATTTTCAACTTTGACCAACTTCTTGGAATTTAAATTTGAGAATAGATTTGGATGTCCCATTGGTAGACAAGCATCCACACCAACTTTTGTGACATTCCGAGCTATTTTCTTCCCATTTAAGCCCAACTCTAGAGAAAACGCACGGTCGCGTTTCATCTTTGACCAACTTCTCGGAAATGAAAATTGAGAATAGATTTGGATGTCCCATTTGTAGACATGCACGCATAGAAACTTTCGTGACATTACGAGCTAATTTCACACCCTTTAAGCCCAAGTCTAGCAAAAACGCATGATCGAGTTTCAACTTTGACGAACTTCTCGAAATTGAAATTTGAGAATAGTTTTGGATGTCCCATTGGTAGACAAGCGTCCACACTAACTTTCTTAACGTTCCGAGCTATTTTCTCCCCCTTTAAGCCCAAGTCTAGCGAACACGCATGATCGAGTTTCAAGTTTGACCAACCTCTCGGAATTTAAATTTGAGAATAGATTTGGATGTCCCATTGGTAGACGAGCGTCCACGCCAACTTTCATGACATTCCGAGCTATTTTCATCCCATTTAAGCCCAACTCTAGCGAAAACGCACGATCGCGTATCATCTTTGACCAACTTCTCGGAATTGAAAATTGAGAATGATTTGGATGTCCCATTGGTAGACAAGAGTCCACACCAACTTACATGACGTTCCGAGCTATTTTCTCCCCCTTTAAGCCCAAGTCTAGCGAAAATGCGCGGTCGAGTTTCGAATTTGACCAACTTTTGGGAGTTGAAATTTGAAAATAGATTTGGATGTCCCGTTGGTAGACAAGTGCACATGCCAACTTTCGTGACGTTACGAGCTATTTTCCTTGGCTTTAAGCCCCACTCTAGCGAAAACGCACGGTCGAGTTCAAATTTGACCAACTTCTCGGAATTGAAAATTGAGCATATATCTGGATGTCCCGTTGGTAGAAAAATGCGCACGCCAACTTTCGTGACGTTCCGAGCTATTTTCTCACCCTTTAAGCCTAAGTCTAGCGAAAACGCACGGTCGAGTTTCGAATTTGACCAACTTCTCAGAATTAAAAATTGAGCACAGATTTGGATATCCGTTGGTAGACAAATGCGCACGCCAACTTTCGTCACATTACGAGCTAATTTCACACCCTTTAAGCTCAAGTTGAGCGAAAACGCACGGTCGAGTTTCGAATTAGACCAACTTCTCGGAAATGAAAATTGAGCATAGATTTGGATGTCTCGTTGGTAGACAAATGCGCACGCCAAATTTTGTGACGTTCCGAGCTATTTTCTCCCCCTATAAGCCCAACTCTAGCGAAAACGCACGATCGAGTTTCAACTTTGACCAACTTCTCGGAATTGAAATTTGAGAATAGTTTTGGATGTCCCATTGGTAGACAAGCGTCCACACCAACTTTCGTGACGATCCGAGCTATTTTCTCACCCTTTACGCCTAAGTCTAGCGAAAACACATGGTCGAGTTTCGAATTTGACCAACTTCTCGGAATTAGAAATTGAGCATAGATTTGGATGTCCCGTTGGTAGACAAATGCGCACGCCAACTTTCGTCACATTACGAGCTAATTTCACACCCTTTAAGCTCAAGTCGAGCGAAAACGCACGGTCGAGTTTCGAATTTGACCAACTTCTCGGAATTGAAAATTGAGCATAGATTTGGATGTCCCGTTGGTAGACAAATGCGCACGCTAACTTTCGTGACGTTCCGAGCTATTTTCTCACCATTTAAGCCTAAGTCTAGCGAAACTGCACGGTCGATTTTCCTCTTTGACCAACTTCTCGGAATTTAAATTTTAGAATGGATTTGGATGTCACATTGTTGTACGAGCATCCACGCCAACTTTCGTAATGTTCCGAGCTATTTTCACTCCCTTTAAGCCCAAGTCTAGAGAAAACGCACGATCGAGTTTCAAGTTTGACGAACTTCTCGGAATTGAAATTTGAGAATAGTTTTGGATGTCCCATTGGTAGACAAGCGTCCACACCAACTTTCGTGACGTTCCGAGCTATTTTCTCCCCCTTTAAGCCCAAGTATAGCGAAAACGTACAGTCGAGTTTCGAATTTGACCAACTCCTCGGAATTAAAAATTGAGCATAGATTTGGATGTCCCGTTGGTAGACAAATGTGCACGCCAACTTTCATGACATTTCGAGTTTCGAATTTGACCAACTTCTCGGAATTGAAAATTGAGCATAGATTTGGATGTCCCGTTGGTAGACAAATGCGCACGCTAACTTTCGTGACGTTCCGAGCTATTTTCTCACCCTTTAAGCCTAAGTCTAGCGAAAATGCACGGTCGATTTTCAACTTTGACCAACTTCTCGGAATATAAATTTGAGAATAGATTTGGATATCACATTGGTAGACGAGCGTGCACGCCAACTCTCGTGACGTTCCGAGCTATTTTCACACCCTTTAAGCCCAATTCTAGCGAAAATGAACGGTAAATTTTCAGCTTTGAACAACTTCTCGGAATTGAAATTTGAGAATAGATTTGGATGTCCCATTGGTAGACAAGCATCCACACCAACTTTCGTGACATTCCAAGCTATTTTCTTCCCATTTAAGCCCAACTCTAGAGAAAACGCACTGTCGCATTTCATCTTTGACCAACTTCTCGGAATTGAAAATTGAGAATAGATTTGGATGTCCCATTGGTAGACAAGCGTCCACACCAACTTTCGTGACGTTCCGAGCTATTTTCTCCCCCTTTAAGCCCAAGTATAGCGACAACGTACAGTCGAGTTTCGAATTTGACAAACTCCTCGGAATTAAAAATTGAGCATAGATTTGGATGTCCCGTTGGTAGACAAATGCGCACGCCAACTTTCGTCACATTACGAGCTAATTTCACACCCTTTAAGCTCAAGTCGAGCGAAAATGCACGGTCGAGTTTCGAATTTGACCAACTTCTCGGAATTGAAAATTGAGCATAGATTTGGATGTCTCGTTGGTAGACAAATGCGCACGCCAACTTTCGTGACGTTTCGAGCTATTTTCTCCCCCTTTAAGCCCAAGTCTAGCGAAAACGCACGATCGAGTTTCAACTTTGACCAACTTCTCGGAATTGAAATTTGAGAATAGTTTTGGATGTCCCATTGGTAGACAAGCGTCCCCACCAACTTTCGTGACGTTCCGAGCTAGTTTCTCACCCTTTAAGCCTAAGTCTAGCGAAAACACGCGGTCGAGTTTCGAATTTGACCAACTTCTCGGAATTAGAAATTGAGCATAGATTTGGATGTCCCGTTGGTAGACAAATGCGCACGCCAACTTTCGTCACATTACGAGCTAATTTCACACCCTTTAAGCTCAAGTCGAGCGAAAACGCACGGTCGAGTTTCGAATTTGACCAACTTCTCGGAATTGAAAATTGAGCATAGATTTGGATGTCCCGTTGGTAGACAAATCTGCACGCTAACTTTCGTGACGTTCCGAGCTATTTTCTCACCCTTTAAGCCTAAGTCTATCGAAAATGCACGGTCGATTTTCCACTTAGACCAACTTCTCGGAATTTAAATTTTAGAATGGATTTGGATGTCACATTGTTAGACGAGCGTCCACACCAACTTTCGTAATGTTCCGAGCTATTTTCTTTCCATTTAAGCCCAAGTCTAGCGAAAACGCACGATCGAGTTTCAACTTTGATGAACTTCTCGGAATTGAAATTTGAGAATAGTTTTGGATGTCCCATTGGTAGACAAGCGTCCACACCAACTTTCGTGACGTTCCGAGCTATTTTCTCCCCCTTTAAGCCCAAGTATAGCGACAACGTACAGTCGAGTTTCGAATTTGACAAACTCCTCGGAATTAAAAATTGAGCATAGATTTGGATGTCCCGTTGGTAGACAAATGCGCACGCCAACTTTCGTGACATTTCGAACTATTTTCTCACCCTTTCAGCCCAAGTCTAGTGAAAATGCAAGGTCGTTTTTCAACTTTGACCAACTTCTCAGAATATAAATTTGAGAATAGATTTGGATGTCACATTGGTAGACGAGCGTGCACGCCAACTCTCGTGACGTTCCGAGCTATTTTCACACCCTTTAAGCCCAATTCTAGCTAAAACGAACGGTAAATTTTCAGCTTTGAACAACTTCTCGGAATTGAAATTTGAGAATAGATTTGGATGTCCCATTGGTAGACAAGCATCCACACCAACTTTCGTGACATTCCGAGCTATTTTCTTCCCATTTAAGCCCAACTCTAGAGAAAACGAACGGTCGCGTTTCATCTTTGACCAACTTCTCGGAATTGAAAATTGAGAATAGATTTGGATGTCCCATTTGTAGACATGCGCGCACAGTAATTTTCGTGACATTACAAGCTAATTTCACGTCCTTTAAGCCCAATTCTAGCGAAAACGCACGATCGAGTTTTGGATGTCCCATTGGTAGACAAGCCTCCACACCAACTTTCGTGACGTTCCGAGCTATTTTCTCCCCCTTTAAGCCCAAGTCTAGCGAAAACGCACGGTCGAGTTTCGAATTTGACCAACTTCTCGGAATTGAAAATTGAGCATAGATTTGGATATCCCGTTGGTAGACAAATGCGCACGCCAACTTTCGTGACGTTCCGAGCTATTTTCTCACCCTTTAAGCCTAAGTCTAGCGAAAATGCACTGTCGATTTTCAACTTTGACCAACTTCTCGGAATTTAAATTTGAGAATAGATTTGGATGTCACATTGGTCGACGAGCGTCCACGCCAACTTTCATGACGCTCCGAGCTATTTTCACACCCTTTAAGCCCAAGTCGAGCGAAAATGCATGATCGAGTTTCAACTTTGACCAACTTCTCGGAATAGAAATTTGAGAATAGTTTTGGATGTCCCATTGGTAGACAAGCGTCCACACCGTCTTTCGTGACGTTCCGAGCTATTTTCTCCCCCTTTAAGCCCAAGTCTAGCGAAAACGCACGGTCGAGTTTCGAATTTGACCAACTTCTCGGAATTGAAAATTGAGCATAGATTTGGATGTCCCGTTGGTAGACAAATGCGCACGCCAGCTTTCGTGACGTTCCGAGCTATTTTCTCGCCCTTTAAGCCCAACTCTAGTGAAAACGCACGGTAAATTTTCAACTTTGACCAACTTCTTGGAATTTAAATTTGAGAATAGATTTGGATGTCCCATTGGTAGACAAGCGTCCACACCAACTTTCGTGACATTCCGAGCTATTTTCTCGCCCTTTAAGCCCAAGTCTACCGAAAACGCACGGTAAATTTTCAACTTTGACCAACTTCTCGGAATTAAAAAATTGAGAATAGATTTGGATGTCCCATTGGTAGACAAGCGTCCACACCAACTTTCATGACGTTCCGAGCTATTTTCTCCCCCTTTAAGCCCAAGTCTAGTGAAAACGCACGGTCGAGTTTCGAATTTGACCAACTTTCGGGAGTTGAAATTTGAAAATAGATTTGGATGTCCCATTGGTAGACAAGTGCACATGCCAACTTTCGTGACGTTACGAGCTATTTTCCTCGGCTTTAAGCCCAACTCTAGCGAAAACGCACGGTCGAGTTCGAATTTGACCATCTTCTCGGAATTGAAAATTGAGCATATATCTGGATGTCCCATTGGTAGACAAATGCGCACGCAAACTTTCGTGACGTTTCAAGCTATTTTCTCACCCTTTAAGCCTAAGTCTAGCGAAAATGCACGGTCGAGTTTCGAATTTGACCAACTTCTCGGAATTAAAAATTGAGCACAGATTTGGATGTCCCGTTGGTAGACAAATGCGCACGCCAACTTTCGTCACATTACGAGCTACCTACACACCCTTTAAGCTCAAGTCGAGCGAAAATGCACGGTCGAGTTTCGAATTTGACCAACTTCTAGGAATTGAAAATTGAGCATAGATTTGGATGTCTCGTTGGTAGACAAATGCGCACGCCAACTTTCGTGACGTTCCGAGCTATTTTCTCCCCCTTTAAGCCCAAGTCTAGCGAAAACGCACGATCGAGTTTCAACTTTGACCAACTTCTCGGAATTGAAATTTGAGAATAGTTTTGGATGTCCCATTGGTAGACAAGCGTCCACACCAACTTTCGTGACGTTCCGAGCTATTTTCTCCCTCTTTAAGCCCAAGTATAGCGAAAACGTACAGTCGAGTTTCGAATTTGACCAACTCCTCGGAATTAAAAATTGAGCATAGATTTGGATGTCCCGTTGGTAGACAAATGCGCACGCCAACTTTCGTGACATTTCGAACTATTTTCTCACCCTTTATGCCCAAGTGTAGAGAAAATGCATGGTCGATTTTCAACTTTGACCAACTTCTCGGAATATAAATTTGAGAATAGATTTGGATGTCACATTGGTAGACGAGCGTGCACGCCAACTCTCGTGACGTTCCGAGCTATTTTCACACCCTTTAAGCCCAATTCTAGCGAAAACGAACGGTAAATTTTCAGCTTTGAACAACTTCTCGGAATTGAAATTTGAGAATAGATTTGGATGTCCCATTGGTAGACAAGCATCCACACGAACTTTCGTGACATTCCGAGCTATTTTCTTCCCATTTAAGCCCAACTCTAGAGAAAATGCACGGTCGCATTTCATCTTTGACCAACTTCTCGGAATTGAAAATTGAGAATAGATTTGGATGTCCTATTTGTAGACATGCGCGCACAGCAATTTTCGTGACATTACGAGCTAATTTCACGTCCTTTAAGCCCAATTCTAGCGAAAACGCACAATCGAGTTTCAACTTTGACCAACTTCTCGGAATTGAAATTTGAGAATAGTTTTGGATGTCCCATTGGTAGACAAGCGTCCACACCAACTTTCATGTCGTTCCGAGCTATTTTCTCCCCCTTTAAGCCCAAGTCTAGCGAAAACGCACGGTCGAGTTTCGAATTTGACCAACTTCTCGGAATTGAAAATTGAGCATAGATTTGGATGTCCCGTTGGTAGACAAATGCGCACGCCAGCTTTCGTGACATTCCGAGCTATTTTCTCGCCCTTTAAGCCTAAGTCTAGCGAAAATGCATTATCGATTTTCAACTTTGACCAACTTCTCGGAATTTAAATTTGAGAATAGATTTGGATGTCACATTGGTCGACGAGCGTCCACGCCAAATTTCATGACGCTCCGAGCTATTTTCACACCCTTTAAGCCCAAGTCGAGCGAAAACGCATGATCGAGTTTCAACTTTGACCAACTTCTCGGAATTGAAATTTGAGAATAGTTTTGGATGTCCCATTGGTAGACAAGCGTCCACACCGTCTTTCGTGACGTTCCGAGCTATTTTCTCCCCCTTTAAGCCCAAGTCTAGCGAAAACCCAGGGTCGAGTTTCGAATTTGACCAACTTCTCGGAATTGAAAATTGAGCATAGATTTAGATGTCCCGTTGGTAGACAAATGCGCACGCCAGCTTTCGTGACGTTCCGAGCTATTTTCTCGCCCTTTAAGCCCAACTCTAGTGAAAACGCACGGTAAATTTTCAACTTTGACCAACTTCTTGGAATTTAAATTTGAGAATAGATTTGGATGTCCCATTGGTAGACAAGCGTCCACACCAACTTTCGTGACATTCCGAGCTATTTTCTCGCCCTTTAAGCCCAAGTCTAGCGAAAACGCACGATAAATTTTCAACTTTGACCAACTTTTTGGAATTTAAATTTGAGAATAGATTTGGATGTTCCATTGGTAGAGAAGCATCCACACCAACTTTCGTGACATTCCGAGCTATTTTCTCGCCGTTTAAACCCAAGTCTAGCGAAAACGCACGGTAAATTTTCAACTTTGACCAACTTCTTGGAATTTAAATTTGAGAATAGATTTGGATGTCCCATTGGTAGACAAGCGTCCACACAAACTTTTGTGATATTCCGAGCTATTTTCTTCCCATTTAAGCCCAACTCTAGAGAAAACGCACGGTCGCGTTTCATCTTTGACCAACTTCTCAGAAATGAAAATTGAGAATAGATTTGGATGTCCCATTTGTAGACATGCGCGAACAGCAACTTTCGTGACATTACGAGCTAATTTCACACCCTTCAAGCCCAAGTCTAGCAAAAACGCATGATCGAGTTTCAACTTTGACGAACTTCTCGAAATTGAAATTTGAGAATAGTTTTGGATGTCCCATTGGTAGACAAGCGTCCACACCAACTTCTGTGACGTTCTGAGCTATTTTCTCCCCCTTTAAGCCCAAGTCTAGAGAACACACATGATCGAGTTTCAAGTTTGACCAACCTCTCGGAATTTAAATTTTAGAATAGATTTGGAGGTCCCATTGGTAGACGAGTGTCCACGCCAACTTTCATGACATTCCGAGCTATTTTCATCCCATTTAAGCCCAACTCTAGCGAAAACGCACGATCACGTATCATCTTTGACCAACTTCTCGGAATTGAAAATTGAGAATAGATTTGGATGTCCCATTGGTAGACAAGCGTCCACACCAACTTTCATGACGTTCCGAGCTATTTTCTCCCCCTTTAAGCCCAAGTCTAGCAAAAATGCACGGTCGAGTTTCGAATTTGACCAACTTTTGGGAGTTGAAATTTGAAAATAGATTTGGATGTCCCGTTGGTAGACAAGTGCACATGCCAACTTTCGTGACGTTACGAGCTATTTTCCTCTGCTTTAAGCCCAACTCTAGCGAAAACGCACGGTCGAGTTCGAATTTGACCAACTTCTCGGAATTGAAAATTGAGCATATATCTGGATGTCCCGTTGGTAGACAAATGCGCACGCCAACTTTCGTCACATTACGAGCTAATTTCACACCCTTTAAGCTCAAGTCGAGCGAAAATGCACGGTCGAGTTTCGAATTTGACCAACTTCTCGGAATTGAAAATTGAGCATAGATTTGGATGTCTCGTTGGTAGACAAATGCGCACGGCAATTTTCGTGACGTTCCGAGCTATTTTCTCCCCCTTTAAGCCCAAGTCTAGAGAAAACGCACGATCGAGTTTCAACTTTGACCAACTTCTCGGAATTGAAATTTGAGAATAGTTTTGGATGTCCCATTGGTAGACAAGCGTCCACACCAAGTTTTGTGACGTTCCGAGCTATTTTCTCACCCTTTAAGCCTAAGTCTAGCGAAAACACACGGTCGAGTTTCGAATTTGACCAACTTCTCGGAATTAAAAATTGAGCACATATTTGGATGTCCCGTTGGTAGACAAATGCGCACGCCAACTTTCGTCACATTACGAGCTAATTTCACACCCTTTAAGCTCAAGTCGAGCGAAAATGCACGGTCGAGTTTCGAATTTGACCAACTTCTCGGAATTGAAAATTGAGCATAGATTTGGATGTCTCGTTGGTAGACAAATGCGCACTCCAACTTTCGTGACGTTCCGAGCTATTTTCTCCCCCTTTAAGCCCAATTCTAGAGAAAACGCACGATCGAGTTTCAACTTTGACCAACTTCTTGGAATTTAAATTTGAGAATAGATTTGGATGTTCCATTGGTAGACAAGCGTCCACACCAACTTTCGTGACATTCCGAGCTATTTTCTCGCCCTTTAAGCCCAAGTCTAGCGAAAACGCACGGTAAATTTTCAACTTTGACCAACTTCTTGGAATTTAAATTTGAGAATAGATTTGGATGTCCCATTGGTAGACAAGCGTCCACACCAACTTTTGTGACATTCCGAGCTATTTTCTTCCCATTTAAGCCCAACTCTAGAGAAAACGCACGGTCGCGTTTCATCTTTGACCAACTTCTCGGAAATGAAAATTGAGAATAGATTTGGATGTCCCATTTGTAGACATGCGCGCACAGCAACTTTCGTGACATTACGAGCTAATTTCACACCCTTTAAGCCCAAGTTTAGCAAAAACGCATGATCGAGTTTCAACTTTGACGAACTTCTCGAAATTGAAATTTGAGAATAGTTTTGGATGTCCCATTTGTAGACAAGCATCCACACCAACTTTCGTGACGTTCCGAACTATTTTCTCCCCCTTTAAGCCCAAGTCTAGCGAACATGCACGATCGAGTTTCAAGTTTGACCAACCTCTCGGAATTTAAATTTGAGAATAGATTTGGATGTCCCATTGGTAGACGAGCGTCCACGCCAACTTTCATGACATTCCGAGCTATTTTCATCCCATTTAAGCCCAACTCTAGCGAAAACGCACGAGCGCGTATCATCTTTGACCAACTTCTCGGAATTGAAATTTGAGAATAGTTTTGGATGTCCCATTGGTAGACAAGCGTCCACACCGTCTTTCGTGACGTTCCGAGCTATTTTCTCCCCCTTTAAGCCCAAGTCTAGCGAAAACGCACGGTCGAGTTTCGAATTTGACCAACTTCTCAGAATTGAAAATTGAGCATAGATTTGGATGTCCCGTTGGTAGACAAATGCGCACGCCAGCTTTTGTGACGTTCCGAGCTATTTTCTCGCCCTTTAAGCCCAACTCTAGTGAAAACGCACGGTAAATTTTCAACTTTGACCAACTTCTTGGAATTTAAATTTGAGAATAGATTTGGATGTCCCATTGGTAGACAAGCGTCCACACCAACTTTCGTGACATTCCGAGCTATTTTCTCGCTCTTTAAGCCCAAGTCTAGCGAAAACGCACGGTAAATTTTCAACTTTGACCAACTTCTTGGAATTTAAATTTGAGAATAGATTTGGATGTCCCATTGGTAGACAAGCGTCCACACCAACTTTTGTGACATTCCGAGCTATTTTATTCCCATTTAAGCCCAACTCTAGAGAAAACGCACGGTCGCGTTTCATCTTTGACCAACTTCTCGGAAATGAAAATTGAGAATAGATTTGGATGTCCCATTTGTAGACATGCGCGCACAACAACTTTCGTGACATTACGAGCTAATTCCACACCCTTTAAGCCCAAGTCTAGCAAAAACGCATGATCGAGTTTCAACTTTGACGAACTTCTCGAAATTGAAATTTGAGAATAGTTTTGGATGTCCCATTGGTAGACAAGCGTCCACACCAACTTTCGTGACGTTCCGAGCTATTTTCTCCCCCTTTAAGCCCAAGTCTAGCGAACACGCACGATCGAGTTTCAAGTTTGACCAACCTCTCGGAATTTAAATTTGAGAATAGATTTGGATCTCCCATTGGTAGACGAGCGTCCACGCCAACTTTCATGACATTTCGAGCTATTTTCATCCCATTTAAGACCAATTCTAGCGAAAACGCACGATCGCGTATCATCTTTGACCAACTTCTCGGAATTGAAAATTGAGAATAGATTTGGATGTCCCATTGGTAGACAAGCGTCCACACCAACTTTCATGACGTTCCGAGCTATTTTCTCCCCCTTTATGCCCAAGTCTAGCGAAAACGCACGGTCGAGTTTCGAATTTGACCAACTTTTGGGAGTTGAAATTTGAAAATAGATCTGGATGTCCCGTTGGTAGACAAATGCGCACGCCAACTTTCGTGACGTTCCGAGCTATTTTCTCACCCTTTAAGCCTAAGTCTAGCGAAAACGCACGGTCGAGTTTCGAATTTGACCAACTTCTCGGAATTGAAAATTGAGCACAGATTTGGATGTCTCGTTGGTAGACATATGCGCACGCCAAATTTCGTGACGTTCCGAGCTATTTTCTCTTCCTTTAAGCCCAAGTCTAGCGAAAACGCACGATCGAGTTTCAACTTTGACCAACTTCTCGGAACTGAAATTTGAGAATAGTTTTGGATGTCCCATTGGTAGACAAGTGTCCACACCAACTTTCGTGACGTTCCGAGCTATTTTCTCACCCTTTAAGCCTAAGTCTAGCGAAAACACACGGTCGAGATTCGAATTTGAAAAACTTCTCGGAATTAGAAATTGAGCATAGATTTGGATGTCCCGTTGGTAGACAAATGCGCACGCCAACTTTCGTCACATTACGAGCTAATTTTACACCCTTTAAGCTCAAGTCGAGCGAAAACGCACGGTCGAGTTTCGAATTTGACCAACTTCTCGGAATTGAAAATTGAGCATAGATTTGGATGTCCCGTTGGTAGACAAATGCGCATGCTAACTTTCCTGACGTTCCGAGCTATTTTCTCACCCTTTAAGCCTAAGTCTAGCGAAAATGCACGGTCGATTTTCCACTTTGACCAACTTTTCGGAATTTAAATTTTAGAAAGGATTTGGATGTCACATTGTTAGACGAGCGTCCACGCCAACTTTCGTAATGTTCCGAGCTATTTTCACTCCCTTTAAGCCCAAGTCTAGCGAAAACGCACGATCGAGTTTCAACTTTGACGAACTTCTCGGAATTGAAATTTGAGAATAGTTTTGGATGTCCCATTGGTAGACAAGCGTCCACACCAACTTTCGTGATGTTCCGAGCTATTTTCTCCCCCTTTAAGCCCAAGTATAGCGAAAACGTACAGTCGAGTTTCGAATTTGACCAACTCCTCGGAATTAAAAATTGAGCATAGATTTGGATGTCCCGTTGGTAGACAAATGCGGATGCCAACTTTCGTGACATTTCGAACTATTTTCTCACCCTTTAAGCCCAAGTCTAGTGAAAATGCACGGTCGATTTTCAACTTTGACCAACTTCTTGGAATATAAATTTGAGAATAGATTTGGATGTCACATTGGTAGACGAGCGTGCACGCCAACTCTCGTGACGTTCCGAGCTATTTTCACATCCTTTAAGCCCAATTCTAGCGAAAACGAACGGTAAATTTTCAGCTTTGAACAACTTCTCGGAATTGAAAATTGAGAATAGATTTGGATGTCCCATTTGTAGACATGCGCGCACAGCAAACGCACGATTGAGTTTCAACTTTGACGAACTTCTCGGAATTTAAATTTGAGAATAGTTTTGGATGTCCCATTTGTAGACAAGCGTCCACACCATCTTTCGTGACGTTCCGAGCTATTTTCTCCCCCTTTAAGCCCAAGTCTAGCGAAAACGCACGGTCGAGTTTCGAATTTGACCAACTTCTCGGAATTGAAAATTGAGCATAGATTTGGATGTCCCGTTGGTAGACAAATGCGCACGCCAACTTTCGTGACATTCCGAGATATTTTCTCACCCTTTAAGCCTAAGTCTAGCGAAAATGCACTGTCGATTTTCAACTTTGACCAACTTCTCGGAATTTAAATTTGAGAATAGATTTGGATGTCACATTGGTCGACAAGCGTCCACGCCAACTTTCATGACGCTCCGAGCTATTTTCACACCCTTTAAGCCCAAGTCGAGCGAAAACGCATGATCGAGTTTCAACTTTGACCAACTTCTCGGAATTGAAATTTGAGAATAGTTGTGGATGTCCCATTGGTAGACAAGCGTCCACACCGTCTTTCGTGACGTTCCGAGCTATTTTCTCCCCGTTTAAGCCCAAGCCTAGCGAAAACGCACGGTCGAATTTCGAATTTTCCCAACTTATCGGAATTGAAAATTGAGCATAGATTTGGATGTCCCGTTGGTAGACAAATGCGCACGCCAGCTTTCATGACGTTCCGAGCTATTTTCTCGCCCTTTAAGCCCAACTCTAGTGAAAACGCACGGTATATTTTCAACTTTGATCAACTTCTTGGAATTTAAATTTGAGAATAGATTTGGATGTCCCATTGGTAGACAAGCGTCCACACCAACTTTCGTGACATTCCGAGCTATTTTCTTGCCCTTTAAGCCCAAGTCTAGCGAAAACGCACGGTAAATTTTCAACTTTGACCAACTTCTTGGAATTTAAATTTGAGAATAGATTTGGATGTTCCATTGGTAGACAAGCGTCCACACCAACTTTCGTGACATTCCGAGCTATTTTCTCGCCCTTTAAGCCCAAGTCTAGCTAAAACGCACGGTAAATTTTCAACTTTGACCAACTTCTTGGAATTTAAATTTGACAATAGATTTGGATGTCCCATTGGTAGACAAGCGTCCACACCAACTTTTGTGACATTCCAAGCTATTTTCTTCCCATTTAAGCCCAACTCTAGAGAAAACGCACGGTCACGTTTCATCTTTGACCAACTTCTCGGAAATGAAAATTGAGAATAGATTTGGATGTCCCATTTGTAGACATGCGCGCACAGCAACTTTCATGACATTACGAGCTAATTTCACACCCTTTAAGCCCAAGTCTAGCAAAAACGCATGATCGAGTTTCAACTTTGACGAACTTCTCGAAATTGAAATTTGAGAATAGTTTTGGATGTCCCATTGGTAGCCAAGCGTCCACACCAACTTTCGTGACGTTCCAAGCTATTTTCTCCCCCTTTAAGCCCAAGTCTAGCGAACACGCACGATCGAGTTTCAAATTTGACCAACCTCTCGGAATTTAAATTTGAGAATAGATTTGGATGTCCCATTGGTCGACGAGTGTCCATGCCAACTTTCATGACATTTCGAGCTATTTTCATCCCATTTAAGCCCAACTCTAGCGAAAACGCACGATCGCGTATCATCTTTGACCAACTTCTCGGAATTGAAAATTGAGCATATATCTGGATGTCCCGTTGGTAGACAAATGCGCACGCCAACTTTCGTGACGTTCCGAGCTATTTTCTCACCCTTTAAGCCTAAGTCTAGCGAAAACGCACGGTCGAGTTTCGAATTTGACCAACTTCTCGGAATTAAAAATTGAGCACAGATTTGGATGTCCCGTTGGTAGACAAATGTGCACGCCAACTTTCGTCACATTACGAGCTAATTGCACACCCTTTAAGCTCAAGTCGAGCGAAAATGCACGGTCGAGTTTCGAATTTGACCAACTTCTCGTAATTGAAAATTGAGCATAGATTTGGATGTCTCGTTGGTAGACAAATGCGCACGCCAAATTTCGTGACGTTCCGAGCTATTTTCTCCCCCTTTAAGCCCAAGTCTAGCGAAAACGAACGATAGAGTTTCAACTTTGACCAACTTCTCGTATTTGAAATTTGAGAATAGTTTTGGATGTCCCATTGGTAGACAAGCGTCCACACCAATTTTCGTGACGTTCCGAGCTATTTTCTCACCCTTTAAGCCTAAGTCTAGTGAAAACACACGGTCGAGTTTCGAATTTGACCAACTTCTCGGAATTAGAAATTGAGCACAGATTTGGATGTCCCGTTGGTAGACAAATGCGCACGCCAACTTTTGTCACACTACGAGCTAATTTCACACCCTTTAAGCTCAGGTCGAGCGAAAACGCACGGTCGAGTTTCGAATTTGACCAACTTCTCGGAATTGAAAATTGAGCATAGATTTGGATGTCCCGTTGGTAGACAAATGCGCACGCTAACTTTAGTGACGTTCCGAGTTATTTTCTCACCCTTTAAGCCTAAGTCTAGCGAAAATGCACGGTCGATTTTCCACTTTGACCAACTTCTCGGAATTTAAATTTTAGAATGGATTTGGATGTCACATTGTTAGACGAGCGTCCACGCCAACTTTTGTAATGTTTCGAGCTATTTTCACTCCCTTTAAGCCCAAGTCTAGCAAAAACGCACGATCGAGTTTCAACTTTGACGAACTTCTCGGAATTGAAATTTGAGAATAGTTTCGGATGTCCCATTGGTAAACAAGCATCCACACCAACTTTCGTGACGTTCCGAGCTATTTTCTCCCCCTTTAAGCCCAAGTATATCCAAAACGTATAGTCGAGTTTCGAATTTGAACAATTCCTCGGAATTAAAAATTGAGCTTAGATTTGGATGTCCCGTTGGTAGACAAATGCGCACGCCAACTTTCGTGACATTTCGAACTATTTTCTCACCCTTTAAGCCCAAGTCTAGTGAAAATGCACGGTCGATTTTCAACTTTGACCAACTTCTCGGAATATAAATTTGAGAATAGATTTGGATGTCACATTGGTAGACGAGCGTGCACGCCAACTCTCGTGACGTTCTGAGCTATTTTCACATCCTTTAAGCCCAATTCTAGCGAAAACGAACGGTAAATTTTCAGCTTTGAACAACTTCTCGGAATTGAAATTTGAGAATAGATTTGGATGTCCCATTGGTAGACAAGCATCCACACCAACTTTCGTGACATTCCGAGCTATTTTCTTCCCATTTAAGCCCAACTCTAGAGAAAACGCACGGTCGCGTTTCATCTTTGACCAACTTCTCGGAATTGAAAATTGAGAATAGATTTGGATGTCCCATTTCTAGACATGCGCGCACAGCAATTTTCGTGACATTACGAGCTAATTTCACGTCCTTTAAGCCCAATTCTAGCGAAAACGCACGGTCGATTTTCAACTTTGACCAACTTCTCGGAATTGAAATTTGAGAATGGATTTGGATGTCCCATTGGTAGACAAGCGTCCACGCCAACTTTCGTGACGTTCCGAGCTATTTTCTCCCCCTTTAAGCCCAAGTCTAGCGAAAACGCACGGTCGAGTTTCGAATTTGACCAACTTCTCGGAATTGAAAATTGAGCATAGATTTGGATGTCCCGTTGGTAGATAAATGCGCACGCCAGCTTTCGTGACGTTTCGAGCTATTTTCTCACCCTTTAAGCCTAAGTCTAGCGAAAATGCACTGTCGATTTTCAACTTTGACCAACTTCTCGGAATTTAAATTTGAGAATAGATTTGGATGTCACATTGGTCGACGAGCGTCCACGCCAACTTTCATGACGCTCCGAGCTATTTGCACACCATTTAAGCCCAAGTCGAGCGAAAACCCATGATCGAGTTTCAACTTTGACCAACTTCTCGGAATTGAAATTTGAGAATAGTTTTGGATGTCCCATTGGTAGACAAGCATCCACACCGTCTTTCGTGACGTTCCGAGCTATTTTCTCCCCCTTTAAGCCCAAGTCTAGCGAAAACGCACGGTCGAGTTTCGAATTTGACCAACTTCTCGGAATTGAAAATTGAGCATAGATTTGGATGTCCCGTTGGTAGACAAATGCGCACGCCAGCTTTCGTGACGTTCCGAGCTATTTTCTCGCCCTTTAAGCCCAACTCTAGAGAAAACGCAAGGTCAATTTTCAACTTTGACCAACTTCTTGGAATTTAAATTTGAGAATAGATTTGGATGTCCCATTGGTAGACAAGCGTCCACACCAACTTTCGTGACATTCCGAGCTATTTTCTCACCCTTTAAGCCCAAGTCTAGCGAAAATACACGGTAAATTTTCAACTTTGACCAACTTCTTGGAATTTAAATTTGAGAATAGATTTGGATGTTCCATTGGTAGACAAGCGTCCACACCAACTTTCGTGACATTCCGAGCTATTTTCTCGCCCTTTAAGCCCAAGTCTAGCGAAAAAGCACGGTATATTTTCAACTTTGACCAACTTATTGGAATTTAAATTTGAGAATAGATTTGGATGTCCCATTGGTGGACAAGCGTCCACACCAACTTTTGTGACATTCCGAGCTATTTTCTTCCCATTTAAGCCGAACTCTAGAGAAAACGCACGGTCGCGTTTCATCTTTGACCAACTTCTCGGAGATGAAAATTGAGAATAGATTTGGATGTCCCATTTGTAGACATGCGCGCATAGCAACTTCCGTGACATTACGAGCTAATTTCACACCCTTTAAGCCCAAGTCTAGCAAAAACGCATGATCGAGTTTCAACTTTGACGAACTTCTCGAAATTGAAATTTGAGAATAGTTTTGGATGTCCCATTGGTAGACAAGCGTCCACACCAACTTTCGTGACGTTCCGAGCTATTTTCTCCCCCTTTAAGCCCAAGTCTAGCGAACACGCACGATCGAGTTTCAAGTTTGACCAACCTCTCGGAATTTAAATTTAAGAATAGATTTGGATGTCCCATTGGTAGACGAGCGTCCACGCCAACTTTCATTACATTCCGAGCTATTTTCATCCCATTTAAGCCCAACTCTAGCGAAAACGCACGATCGCATATCATCTTTGACCAACTTCTCGGAATTGAAAATTGAGAATAGATTTGGATGTCCCATTGGTATACAAGCGTCCACACCATTTTTCATGACGTTCCGAGCTATTTTCTCCCCCTTTAAGCCCAAGTGTAGCGAAAACGCACGGTCGAGTTTCGAATTTGACCAACTTTTGGGAGTTGAAATTTGAAAATAGATTTGGATGTCCCGTTGGTAGACAAGTGGACATGCCAACTTTCGTGACGTTACGAGCTATTTTCCTCGGCTTTAAGCCCAACTCTAGCGAAAACGCACGGTCGAGTTCGAATTTGACCAACTTCTCGGAATTGAAAATTGAGCATATATCTGGATGTCCCGTTGGTAGACAAATGCGCACGCCAACTTTCGTGACGTTCCGAGCTATTTTCTCAACCTTTAAGCCTAAGTCTAGCGAAAACGCACGTTCGAGTTTCGAATTTGACCAACTTCTCGGAATTAAAAATTGAGCACAGATTTGGATGTCCCGTTGGTAGACAAATGCGCACGCCAACTTTCGTCACATTACGAGCTAATTTCACACCCTTTAAGCTCAAGTCGAGCGAAAATGCACGGTCAAGTTTCGAATTTGACCAACTTCTAGGAATTGAAAATTGAGCATAGATTTGGATGTCTCGTTGGTAGACAAATGCGCGCGCCAAATTTCGTGACGTTCCGAGCTATTTTCTCCCCCTTTAAACCCAAGTCTAGCGAAAACGCACGATCGAGTTTCAACTTTGACCAACTTCTCGGAATTGAAATTTGAGAATAGTTTTGGATGTCCCATTGGTAGACAAGCGTCCACACCAACTTTCGTGACGTTCCGAGCTATTTTCTCCCCCTTTAATCCCAAGTATAGCGAAAACGTACAGTCGAGTTTCGAATTTGACCAACTCCTCAGAATTAAAAATTGAGCATAGATTTGGATGTCCCGTTGGTAGACAAATGCGCACGCCAACTTTCGTGACATTTCGAACTATTTTCTCACCCTTTAAGCCCAAGTCTAGTGAAAATGCACGGTCGATTTTCAACTTTGACCAACTTCTTGGAATATAAATTTGAGAATAGATTTGGATGTCACATTGGTAGACGAGCGTGCACGCCAACTCTCGTGACGTTCCGAGCTATTTTCACACCCTTTAAGCCCAATTCTAGCGAAAACGAACGGTAAATTTTCAGCTTTGAACAACTTCTCGGAATTGAAATTTGAGAATAGATTTGGATGTCCCATTGGTAGACAAGCATCCACACCAACTTTCGTGACATTCCGAGCTATTTTCTTCCCATTTAAGCCCAACTCTAGAGAAAACGCACGGTCGCGTTTCATCTTTGACCAACTTCTCGGAATTGAAAATTGAGAATAGATTTGGATGTCCCATTTGTAGACAAATGCGCACACCAACATTCGTGATGTTCCGAGCTGTTTTCACGTCCTTTAAGCCCAATTCTAGCGAAAACGCACGATCGATTTTCAACTTTGACCAACTTCTCGGAATTGAAATTTGAGAATGGATTTGGATGTCCCATTGGTAGACAAGCGTCCACGCCAAGTTTCGTGACGTTCCGACCTATTTTCTCCCCCTTTAAGCCCAAGTCTAGCGAAAACGCACGGTCGAGTTTCGAATTTGACCAACTTCTCGGAATTGAAAATTGACCATAGATTTGGATGTCCCGTTGGTAGACAAATGCGCACGCCAACTTTCGTGACGTTCCGAGCTATTTTCTCGCCCTTTAAGCCCAACTCTAGTGAAAACGCACGGTAAATTTTCAACTTTGACCAACTTCTTGGAATTTAAATTTGAGAATAGATTTGGATGTCCCATTGGTAGACAAGCGTCCACACCAACTTTCGTGACATTCCGAGCTATTTTCTCGCCCTTTAAGCCCAAGTCTAGCGAAAACGCACGGTAAAGTTTCAACTTTGACCAACTTCTTGGAATTTAAATTTGAGAATAGATTTGGATGTTCCATTGGTAGACAAGCATCCACACCAACTTTCGTGACATTCCGAGCTATTTTCTCGCCCTTTAAGCCCAAGTCTAGCGAAAACACACAGTAAATTTTCAACTTTGACCAACTTCTTGGAATTTAAATTTGAGAATAGATTTGGATGTCCCATTGGTAGACAAGCGTCCACACCAACTTTTGTGACATTCCGAGCTATTTTCTTCCCATTTAAGCCCAACTCTGGAGAAAACGCACGGTCGCGTTTCATCTTTGACCAACTTCTCGGAAATGAAAATTGAGAATAGATTTGGATGTCCCATTTGTAGACATGCGCGCACAGCAACTTTCGTGACATTACGAGCTAATTTCACACCCTTTAAGCCCAAGTCTAGCACAAACGCATGATCGAGTTTCAACTTTGACGAACTTCTCGAAATTGAAATTTGAGAATAGTTTTGGATGTCCCATTGGTAGACAAGCGTCCACACCAACTTTCGTGACGTTCCGAGCTATTTTCTCCCCCTTTAAGCCCAAGTCTAGCGAACACGCACGATCGAGTTTCAAGTTTGACCAACCTCTCGGAATTTAAATTTGAGAATAGATTTGGATGTCCCATTGGTAGACGAGCGTCCACGCCAACTTTCATGACATTCCGAGCTATTTTCATCCCATTTAAGCCCAACTCTAGCGAAAACGCACGATCGCGTATCATCTTTGACCAACTTCTCGGAATTGAAAATTGAGAATAGATTTGGATGTCCCATTGGTAGACAAGCTTCCACACCAACTTTCATGACGTTCCGAGCTATTTTCTCCCCCTTTAAGCCCAAGTCTAGCGAAAACGCACGGTCGAGTTTCGAATTTGACCAACTTTTGGGAGTTGAAATTTGAAAATAGATTTGGATGTCCCGTTGGTAGACAAGTGCACATGGCAACTTTCGTGACGTTACGAGCTATTTTCCTCGGCTTTAAGCCCAACTCTAGCGAAAACGCACGGTCGAGTTCGAATTTGACCAACTTCTCGGAATTGAAAATTGAGCATATATCTGGATGTCCCGTTGGTAGACAAATGCGCACGCCAACGTTCGTGACGTTCCGAGCTATTTTCTCACCCTTTAAGCCTAAGTCTAGCGAAAACGAACGGTCGAGTTTCGAATTTGACCAACTTCTCGGAATTAAAAATTGAGCACAGATTTGGATGTCCCGTTGGTAGACAAATGCGCACGCCAACTTTCGTCACATTACGAGCTAATTTCACACCTTTTAAGCTCAAGTCGAGCGAAAATGCACGGTCGAGTTTCGAATTTGACCAACTTCTCGGAATTGAAAATTGAGCATAGATTTGGATGTCCCGTTGGTAGACAAATGCGCACGCAACCTTTCGTGACCTTTCGAACTATTTTCTCACCCTTTAAGCCCAAGTCTAGTGAAAATGCACGGTCGATTTTCAACTTTGACCAACTTCTCGGAATATAAATTTGAGAAGAGATTTGGATGTCACATTGGTAGACGAGCGTGCACGCCAACTCTCGTGACGTTCCGAGCTATTTTCACACCCTTTAAGCCCAATTCTAGCGAAAACGAACGATAAATTTTTAGCTTTGAACAACTTCTCGGAACTGAAATTTGAGAATAGATTTGGATGTCCCATTGGTAGACAAGCATCCACACCAACTTTCGTGACATTCCGAGCTATTTTCTTCCCATTTAAGCCCAACTCTAGAGAAAACGCACAGTCGCGTTTCATCTTTGACCAACTTCTCGGAATTGAAAATTGAGAATAGATTTGGATGTCCCATTTGTAGACATGCGCGCACAGCAATTTTCGTGACATTACGAGCTAATTTCACGTCCTTTAAACCCAATTCTAGCGAAAACGCACGATCGAGTTTCAACTTTGACCAACTTCTCGGAATTGAAATTTGAGAATAGTTTTGGATGTCCCATTGGTAGACAAGCATCCACACCAACTTTCATGACGTTCTGAGCTATTTTCTCCCCCTTTAAGCCCAAGTCTAGCGAAAACGCACGGTCGAGTTTCGAATTTGACCAACTTCTCGGAATTGAAAATTGAGCATAGATTTGGATGTCCCGTTGGTAGACAAATGCGCACGCCAACTTTCGTGACGTTCCGAGCTATTTTCTCACCCTTTAAGCCTAAGTCTAGCGAAAATGCACTGTCGATTTTCAACTTTGACCAACTTCTCGGAATTTAAATTTGAGAATAGATTTGGATGTCACATTGGTCGACGAGCGTCCACACCAACTTTCATGACGCTCCGAGCTATTTTCACACCCTTTAAGCCCAAGTCGAGCGAAAACGCATGATCGAGTTTCAACTTTGACCAACTTCTCGGAATTGAAATTTGAGAATAGTTTTGGATGTCCCATTGGTAGACAAGCGTCCACACCGTCTTTCGTGACGTTCCGAGCTATTTTCTCCCCCTTTAAGCCCAAGTCTAGCGAAAACGCACGGTCGAGTTTCGAATTTGACCAACTTCTCGGAATTGAAAATTGAGCATAGATTTGGATGTCCCATTGGTAGACAAATGCGCACGCCAGCTTTCGTGACGTTCCGAGCTATTTTCTCGCCCTTTAAGCCCAACTCTAGTGAAAACGCACGGTAAATTTTCAACTTTAACCAACTTCTTGGAATTTATATTTGAGAATAGATTTGGATGTCCCATTGGTAGACAAGCGTCCACACCAACTTTCGTGACATTCCGAGCTATTTTCTCGCCCTTTAAGCCCAAGTCTAGCGAAAACGCACGGTAAATTTTCAACTTTGACCAACTTCTTGGAATTTAAATTTGAGAATAGATTTGGATGTTCCATTGGTAGACAAGCATCCACACCAACTTTCGAGACATTCCGAGCTATTTTCTCGCCCTTTAAGCCCAAGTCTAGCGAAAACGGACGGTGAATTTTCAACTTTGACCAACTTCTTGGAATTTAAATTTGAGAATAGATTTGGATGTCCCATTGGTAGAAAAGCGTCCACACCAACTTCTGTGACATTCCGAGCTATTTTCTTCCCATTTAAGCCCAACTCTAGAGAAAACGCACGGTCGCGTTTCATCTTTGACCAACTTCTCAGAAATGAAAATTGAGAATAGATTTGGATGTCCCATTTGTAGACATGCGCGCACAACAACTTCCGTGACATTACGAGCTAATTTCACACCCTTTAAGCCCAAGTCTAGCAAAAACGCATGATCGAGTTTCAACTTTGACGAACTTCTCGAAATTGAAATTTGAGAATAGTTTTGCATGTCCCATTGGTAGACAAGCGTCCACACCAACTTTCGTGACGTTCCGAGCTATTTTCTCCCCCTTTAAGCCCAAGTCTAGCGAACACGCACGATCGAGTTTCAAGTTTGACCAACCTCTCGGAATTTAAATTTTAGAATAGATTTGGATGTCCCATTTGTAGACGAGCGTCCACGCCAACTTTCGTGACGTTCCGAGCTATTTTCATCCCATTTAAGCCCAACTCTAGCGAAAACGCACGATCGCGTATCATCTTTGACCAACTTCTCGGAATTGAAAATTGAGAATAGATTTGGATGTCCCATTGGTAGACAAGCGTCCACACCAACTTTCATGACGTTCCGAGCTATTTTCTCCCCCTTTAAGCCCAAGTCTAGCGAAAACGCACGGTCGAGTTTCAACTTTGACCAACTTCTCGGAATTGAAATTTGAGAATAGTTTTGGATGTCCCATTGGTAGACAAGCGTCCACACCAACTTTCGTGACGTTCCGAGCTCTTTTCTCACCCTTTAACCCTAAGTCTAGCGAAAACACACGGTCGAGTTTCGAATTTGACCAACTTCTCGGAATTAGAAATTGAGCATAGATTTGGATGTCCCGTTGGTAGAAAAATGCGCACGCCAACTTTCGTCACATTACGAGCTAATTTCACACCCTTTAAGCTCAAGTCGAGTGAAAACGCACGGTCGAGTTTCGAATTTGACCAACTTCTCGGAATTGAAAATTGAGCATAGATTTGGATGTCCCGTTGGTAGACAAATGCGCACGCTAACTTTCGTGACGTTCCGAGCTATTTTCTCACCCTTTAAGCCTAAGTCTAGCGAAAATGCACGGTCGATTTTCCACTTTGACCAACTTCTCGGAATTTAAATTTTAGAATGGATTTGGATGTTACATTGTTAGACGAGCGTCCATGCCACATTTCGTAATGTTCCGAACTATTTTCACTCCCTTTAAGCCCAAGTCTAGCGAAAACGCACGATCGAGTTTCAACTTTGACGAACTTCTCAGAATTGAAATTTGAGAATAGCTTTGGATGTCCCATTGGTAGACAAGCGTCCACACCAACTTTCGTGACGTTCCGAGCTATTTTCTTCCCCGTTAAGCCCAAGTATAGCGAAAACGTACAGTCGAGTTTCGAATTTGACCAACTCCTCGGAATTAAAAATTGAGCATACATTTGGATGTCCCGCTGGTAGACAAATGCGCACGCCAACTTTCGTGACATTTCGAACTATTTTCTCACCCTTTAAGCCCAAGTCTAGTGAAAATGCACGATCGATTTTCAACTTTGACCAACTTCTCGGAATATAAATTTGAGAAGATATTTGGATGTCACATTGGTAGACGTGCGTGCACGCCAACTCTCGTGACGTTCCGAGCTATTTTCACACCCTTTAAGCCTAAGTCTAGCGAAAATGCACGGTCGATTTTCCACTTTGACCAACTTCTCGGAATTTAAATTTTAGAATGGATTTGGATGTCACATTGTTAGACGAGCGTCCATGCCAACTTTCGTAATGTTCCGAGCTATTTTCACTCCCTTTAAGCCCAAGTCTAGCGAAAACGCACGATCGAGTTTCAACTTTGACGAACTTCTCGGAATTGAAATTTGAGAATAGTTTTGGATGTCCCATTGGTAGACAAGCGTCCACGCCAACTTTCGTGACGTTCCGAGCTATTTTCTCCCCTGTTAAGCCCAAGTATAGCGAAAACGTACAGTCGAGTTTCGAATTTGACCAACTCCTCGGAATTAAAAATTGAGCATAGATTTGGATGTCCCGTTGGTAGACAAATGCGCACGCCAACTTTCGTGACATTTCGAACTATTTTCTCACCCTTTAAGCCCAAGTCTAGTGAAAATGCACAGTCGATTTTCAACTTTGACCAACTTCTCGGAATATAAATTTGAGAAGAGATTTGGATGTCACATTGGTAGACGAGCGTGCACGCCAACTCTCGTGACGTTCCGAGCTATTTTCACACCCTTTAAGCCCAATTCTAGCGAAAACGAACGGTAAATTTTCAGCTTTGAACAACTTCTCGGAATTGAAATTTGAGAATAGATTTGGATGTCCCATTGGTAGACAAGCATCCACACCAACTTTTGTGACATTTCGAGCTATTTTCTTCCCATTTAAGCCCAACTATAGAGAAAATGCACGGTCGCGTTTCATCTTTGACCAACTTCTCGGAATTGAAAATTGAGAATAGATTTGGATGTCCCATTTGTAGACATGCGTGCACAGCAATTTTCGTGACATTACGAGCTAATTTCACGTCCTTTAAGCCCAATTCTAGCGAAAACGCACGATCGAGTTTCAACTTTGACCAACTTCTCGAAATTGAAATTTGAGAATAGTTTTGGATGTCCCATTGGTAGACAAGCATCCACACCAACTTTCGTGACGTTCCGAGCTATTTTCTCCCCCTTTAAGCCCAAGTCTATTGAAAACGCACGGTCGAGTTTCGAATTTGACCAACTTTTGGGAGTTGAAATTTGAAAATAGATTTGGATTTCCCATTGGTAGACAAATGCGCACGCCAACTTTCGTCACATTACGAGCTAATTTCACACCCTTTAAGCTCAAGTCGAGCGAAAATGCGCGGTCGAGTTTCGAATTTGACCAACTTCTCGGAATTGAAAATTGAGCATATATTTGGATGTCTCGTGACGTTCCGAGCTATTTTCCTCGGCTTTAAGCCCAACTCTAGCGAAAACGCACGGTCGAGTTCGAATTTGACCAACTTCTCGGAATTGAAAATTGAGCATATATCTGGATGTCCCGTTGGTAGACAAATGCGCACGCCAAATTTCGTGACGTTCCGAGCTATTTTCTCCCCCTTTAAGCCCAAGTCTAGAGAAAACGCACGATCGAGTTTCAACTTTGACCAACTTCTCGGAATTGAAATTTGAGAATAGTTTTGGATGTCCCATTGGTAGACAAGCGTCCACACCGTCTTTCGTGACGTTCCGAGCTATTTTCTCCCCCTTTAAGCCCAAGTCTAGCGAAAACGCACAGTCGAGTTTCGAATTTGACCAACTTCTCGGAATTGAAAATTGAGCATAGATTTGGATGTCCCGTTGGTAGACAAATGCGCACGCCAGCTTTCGTGACGTTCCGAGCTATTTTCTCGCCCTTTAAGCCCAACTCTAGTGAAAACGCACGGTAAATTTTCAACTTTGACCAACTTCTTGGAATTTAAATTTGAGAATAGATTTGGATGTTCCATTGGTAGACAAGCGTCCACACCAACTTTCGTGACATTCCGAGCTATTTTCTCGCCCTTTAAGCCCAAGTCTAGCGAAAACGCACGGTAAATTTTCAACTTTGACCAACTTCTTGGAATTTAAATTTGAGAATAGATTTGGATGTCCCATTGGTAGAAAAGCGTCCACACCAACTTCTGTGACATTCCGAGCTATTTTCTTCCCATTTAAGCCCAACTCTAGAGAAAACGCACGGTCGCGTTTCATCTTTCACCAACTTCTCGGAAATGAAAATTGAGAATCGATTTGGATGTCCCATTTGTAGACATGCGCGCACAGCAATTTTTGTGACATTACGAGCTAATTTCACACCCTTTAAGCCCAAGTCTAGCAAAAACGCATGATCGAGTTTCAACTTTGACGAACTTCTCGAAATTGAAATTTGAGAATAGTTTTTGATGTCCCATTGGTAGACAAGCGTCCACACCAACTTTCGTGACGTTCCGAGCTATTTTCTCCCCCTTTAAGCCCAAGTCTAGCGAACACGCACGATCGAGTTTCAAGTTTGACCAACCTCTCGGAATTTAAATTTGAGAATAGATTTGGATGTCCCATTGGTAGACGAGCGTCCACGCCAACTTTCATGACATTCCGACCTATTTTCATAGCATTTAAGCCCAACTCTAGCGAAAACGCACGATCGCGTATCATCTTTGACCAACTTCTCGGAATTGAAAATTGAGAATAGATTTGGATGTCCCATTGGTAGACAAGCGTCCACACCAACTTTCATGACGTTCCGAGCTATTTTCTCCCCCTTTAAGCCCAAGTCTAGCGAAAACGCACGGTCGAGTTTCGAATTTGACCAACTTTTGGGAGTTGAAATTTGAAAATAGATTTGGATGTCCCGTTGGTAGACAAGTGCACATGCCAACTTTCGTGACGTTACGAGCTATTTTCCTCGGCTTTAAGCCCAACTCTAGAGAAAACGCACGGTCGAGTTCGAATTTGACCAACTTCTTGGAATTTAAAATTGAGCATATATCTGGATGTCCCGTTGGTAGACAAATGCGCACGCCAACTTTCGTGACGTTCCGAGCTATTTTCTCACCCTTTAAGCCTAAGTCTAGCGAAAATGCACGGTCGAGTTTCGAATTTGACCAACTTCTCGAAATTAAAAATTGAGCACAGATTTGGATGTCCCGTTGGTAGACAAATGCGCACGCCAACTTTCGTCACATTACGAGCTAATTTCACACCCTTTAAGCTCAAGTCGAGCGAAAATGCACGGTCGAGTTTCGAATTTGACCAACTTCTCGGAATTGAAAATTGAGCATAGATTTGGATGTCTCGTTGGTAGACAAATGCGCACGCTAACTTTCGTGACGTTCCGAGCTATTTTCTCCCCCTTTAATCCCAAGTCTAGCGAAAATGCACGATCGAGTTTCAACTTTGACCAACTTCTCGGAATTGAAATTTGAGAATAGTTTAGGATGTCCCATTGGTAGACAAGGGTCCACACCAACTTTCGTGACGTTCCGAGCTCTTTTCTCACCCTTTAACCCTAAGTCTAGCGAAAACACACGGTCGAGTTTCGAATTTGACCAACTTCTCGGAATTGAAAATTGAGCATAGATTTGGATGTCCCGTTGGTAGACAAATGCGCACGCTAACTTTCGTGACGTTCCGAGCTATTTTCTCACCCTTTAAGCCTAAGTCTAGCGAAAATGCACGGTCGATTTTCCACTTTGAAGAACTTCTCGGAATTTAAATTTTAGAATGGATTTGGATGTCACATTGTTAGACGAGCGTCCATGCCAACTTTCGTAATGTTCCGAGCTATTTTCACTCCCTTTAAGCCCAAGTCTAGCGAAAACGCACGATCGAGTTTCAACTTTGACGAACTTCTCGGAATTGAAATTTGAGAATAGTTTTCGATGTCCCATTGGTAGACAAGCGTCCACACCAACTTTCGTGACGTTCCGAGCTATTTTCTCCCCCGTTAAGCCCAAGTACAGCGAAAACGTACAGTCGAGTTTCGAATTTGACCAACTCCTCGGAATTAAAAATTGAGCATAGATTTGGATGTCCCGTTGGTAGACAAATGCGCACCCCAAATTTCGTGACATTTCGAACTATTTTCTCACCCTTTAAGCCCAAGTCTAGTGAAAATGCACGGTCGATTTTCAACTTTGACCAACTTCTCGGAATATAAATTTGAGAAGAGATTTGGATGTCACATTGGTAGACGAGCGTGCACGCCAACTCTCGTGACGTTCCGAGCTATTTTATCACCCTTTAAGCCCAATTCTAGCGAAAACGAACGGTAAATTTTCAGCTATGAACAACTTCTCGGAATTGAAATTTGAGAATAGATTTGGATGTCCCATTGGTAGACAAGCATCCACACCAACTTTCGTGACATTCCGAGCTATTTTCTTCCCATTTAAGCCCAACTCTAGAGAAAACGCACGGTCGCGTTTCATTCTGGACCAACTTCTCGGAATTGAAAATTGAGAATAGATTTGGATGTCCCATTTGTAGACATGCGCGCACAGCAATTTTCGTGACATTACGAGCTAATTTCACGTCCTTTAAGCCCAATTCTAGCGAAAACGCACGATCGAGTTTCAACTTTGACCAACTTCTCGGAATTGAAATTTGAGAATAGTTTTCGATGTCCCATTGGTAGACAAGCATCCACACCAACTTTCGTGACGTTCCGAGCTATTTTCTCCCCCTTTAAGCCAAAGTCTAGCGAAAACGCACGGTCGAGTTTCGAATTTGACCAACTTCTCGGAATTGAAAATTGAGCATAGATTTGGATGTCCCGTTGGTAGCCAAATGCGCACGCCAACTTTCGTGACGTTCCGAGCTATTTTCTCACCCTTTAAGCCTAAGTCTAGCGAAAATGCACTGTCGATTTTCAACTTTGACCAACTTCTCGGAATTTAAATTTGAGAATAGATTTGGATGTCACATTGGTCGACGAGCGTCCATACCAACTTTCATGACGCTCCGAGCTATTTTCACACCCTTTAAGCCCAAGTCGAGCGAAAACGCATGATCGAGTTTCAACTTTGACCAACTTCTCGGAATTGAAATTTGAGAATAGTTTTGGATGTCCCATTGGTAGACAAGCGTCCACACCGTCTTTCGTGACGTTCCGAGCTATTTTCTCCCCCTTTAAGCCCAAGTCTAGCGAAAACCCACGGTCGAGTTTCGAATTTGACCAACTTCTCGGAATTGAAAATTGAGCATAGATTTGGATGTCCCGTTGGTAGACAAATGCGCACGCCAGCTTTCGTGACGTTCCGAGCTATTTTCTCGCCCTTTAAGCCCAACTCTAGTGAAAACGCAGGGTAAATTTTCAACTTTGACCAACTTCTTGGAATTTAAATTTGAGAATAGATTTGGATGTCCCATTGGTAGACAAGCGTCCACACCAACTTTCGTGACATTCCGAGCTATTTTCTCGCCCTTTAAGCCCAAGTCTAGCGAAAACGCACGGTAAATTTTCAACTTTGACCAACTTCTTGGAATTTAAATTTGAGAATAGATTTGGATGTTCCATTGGTAGACAAGCATCCACACCAACTTTCGAGACATTCCGAGCTATTTTCTCGCCCTTTAAGCCCAATTCTAGCGAAAACGCACGGTCGATTTTCAACTTTGACCAACTTCTCGGAATTGAAATTTGAGAATGGATTTGGATGTCCCATTGGTAGACAAGCGTCCACGCCAACTTTCGTGACGTTCCGAGCTATTTTCTCACCCTTTAAGCCTAAGTCTAGCGAAAACACACGGTCGAGTTTCGAATTTGACCAACATCTCGGAATTAGAAATTGAGCATAGATTTGGATGTCCCGTTGGTAGACAAATGCGCACGCCAACCTTCGTCACATTACGAGCTAATTTCACACCCTTTAAGCTCAAGTCGAGCGAAAACGCACGGTCGAGTTTCGAATTTGACCAACTTCTCGGAATTGAAAATTGAGCATAGATTTGGATGTCCCGTTGGTAGACAAATGCGCACGCCAACTTTCATGACGTTCCGAGCTATTTTCTCCCCCTTTAAGCCCAAGTCTAGCAAAAACGCACGATCGAGTTTCAACTTTGACCTACTTCTCGGAATTGAAATTTGAGAATAGTTTTGGATGTCCCATTGGTAGACAAGCGTCCACACCAACTTTCGTGACGTTCCGAGCTATTTTCTCACCCTTTAAGCCTAAGTCTAGCGAAAACACACGGTCGAGTTTCGAATTTGACCAACATCTCGGAATTAGAAATTGAGCATAGATTTGGATGTCCCGTTGGTAGACAAATGCGCACGCCAACCTTCGTCACATTACGAGCTAATTTCACACCCTTTAAGCTCAAGTCGAGCGAAAACGCACGGTCGAGTTTCGAATTTGACCAACTTCTCGGAATTGAAAATTGAGCATAGATTTGGATATCCCGTTGGTAGACAAATGTGCACGCTAACTTTCGTGACGTTCCGAGCTATTTTCTCACCCTTTAAGCCTAAGTCTAGCGAAAATGCACGGTCGATTTTCCACTTTGACCAACTTCTCGGAATTTAAATTTTAGAATGGATTTGGATGTCACATTGTTAGACGAGCGTCCACGCGAACTTTCGTAATGTTCCGAGCTATTTTCACTTCCTTTAAGCCCAAGTCTAGCGAAAACGCACGATCGAGTTTCAACTTTGACAAACTTCTCGGAATTGAAATTTGAGAATAGTTTTGGATGTCCCATTGGTAGACAAGCGTCCACACCAACTTTCGTGACGTTCCGAGCTATTTTCTCACCCTTTAAGCCTAAGTCTAGCGAAAACACACGGTCGAGTTTCGAATTTGACCAACATCTCGGAATTAGAAATTGAGCATAGATTTGGATGTCCCGTTGGTAGACAAATGCGCACGCCAACCTTCGTCACATTACGAGCTAATTTCACACCCTTTAAGCTCAAGTCGAGCGAAAACGCACGGTCGAGTTTCGAATTTGACCAACTTCTCGGAATTGAAAATTGAGCATAGATTTGGATATCCCGTTGGTAGACAAATGTGCACGCTAACTTTCGTGACGTTCCGAGCTATTTTCTCACCCTTTAAGCCTAAGTCTAGCGAAAACGCACGGTCGATTTTCCACTTTGACCAACTTCTCGGAATTTAAATTTTAGAATGGATTTGGATGTCACATTGTTAGACGAGCGTCCACTCCAACTTTCATAATGTTCCGAGCTATTTTCACTCCCTTTAAGCCCAAGTCTAGCGAAAACGCATGATCGAGTTTAACTTTGACGAACTTCTCGGAATTGAAATTTGAGAATAGTTTTGGATGTCCCATTGGTAGACAAGCGTCCACACCAACTTTCGTGACGTTCCGAGCTATTTTCTCTCCCTTAAAGCCCAAGTATAGCGAAAACGTACAGTCGAGTTTTGAATTTGACCAACTCCTCGGAATTAAAAATTGAGCATAGATTTGGATGTCCCGTTGGTAGACAAATGCGCACGCCAACTTTCGTGACATTTCGAACTATTTTCTCACCCTTTAAGCCCAAGTCTAGTGAAAATGCACGGTCGATTTTGAACTTTGACCAACTTCTCGGAATATAAATTTGAGAATAGAGTTTGATGTCACATTGGTAGACGAGCGTGCATGCCAACTCTCGTGACGTTCCGAGCTATTTTCACACCCTTTATGCCCAATTCTAGCGAAAACGAACGGTAAATTTTCAACTTTGAACAACTTCTCGGAATTGAAATTTGAGAATAGATTTGGATGTCCCATTGGTAGACAAGCATCCACACCAACTTTCGTGACATTCCGAGCTATTTTCTTCCCATTTAAGCCCAACTCTAGAGAAGACGCACGGTCACGTTTCATCTTTGACCAACTTCTAGGAATTGAAAATTGAGTAGATTTGGATGTCCCATTTGTAGACAAATGTGCACACCAACATTCGTGACGTTCCGAGCTATTTTCACGTCCTTTAAGCCCAATTCTAGCGAAAACGCACGGTCGATTTTCAACTTTGACCAACTTCTCGGAATTGAAATTTGAGAATGGATTTGGATGTCCCATTGGTAGACAAGCGTCCACGCCAACTTTCGTGACGTTCCGAGCTATTTTCTCCCCGTTTAAGCCCAAGTCTAGCGAAAACGCACAGTCGAGTTTCGAATTTGACCAACTTCTCGGAATTGAAAATTGAACATAGATTTGGATGTCCCGTTGGTAGACAAATGCGCACGCCAACTTTCGTGACGTTCCGAGCTATTTTCTCACCCTTTAAGCCTAAGTCTAGCGAAAATGCACGGTCAATTTTCCACTTTGACCAACTTCTCGGAATTTAAATTTTAGAATGGATTTGGATGTCACATTGTTAGACGAGCGTCCACGCCAACTTTCGTAATGTTCCGAGCTATTTTCACTCCCTTTAAGCCCAAGTCTAGCGAAAACGCACGATCGAGTTTCAACTTTGACGAACTTCTCGGATTTGAAATTTGAGAATAGTTTTGGATGTCCCATTGGTAGACAAGCGTCCACACCAACTTTCGTGACGTTCCGATCTATTTTCTCCCCCTTTAAGCCCAAGTATAACGAAAACGTACAGTCGAGTTTTGAATTTGACCAACTCCTCGGAATTAAAAATTGAGCATAGATTTGGATGTCCCGTTGGTAGACAAATGCGCACGCCAACTTTCGTGACATTTCGAACTATTTTCTCACCCTTTAAGCCCAAGTCTAGTGAAAATGCACGGTCGATTTTCAACTTTGACCAACTTCTCGGAATATAAATTTGAGAATGGATTTGGATGTCCCATTGGTAGACAAGCGTTCACGCCAACTTTCGTGACGTTCCGAGCTATTTTCTCCCCCTTTAAGCCCAAGTCTAGCGAAAACGCACGGTCGAGTTTCGAATTTGACCAACTTCTCGGAATTGAAAATTGAGCATAGATTTGGATGTCCCGTTGGTAGACAAATGCGCACGCCAGCTTTCGTGACGTTCCGAGCTATTTTCTCACCCTTTAAGCCTAAGTCTAGCGAAAATGCACTGTCGATTTTCAACTTTGACCAACTTCTCGGAATTTAAATTTGAGAATAGATTTGGATGTCACATTGGTCGACGAGCGTCCACGCAACCTTTCATGACGCTCTGAGCTATTTTCACACCCTTTAAGCCCAAGTCGAGCGAAAACGCATGATCGAGTTTCAACTTTGACCAACTTCTCGCAATTGAAATTTGAGAATAGTTTTGGATGTCCCATTGGTAGACAAGCGTCCACACCGTCTTTCGTGACGTTCCGAGCTATTTTCTCCCCTTTTAAGCCGAAGTCTAGCGAAAACGCACGGTCGAGTTTCGAATTTGACCAACTTCTCGGAATTGAAAATTGAGCATAGATTTGGATGTCCCGTTGGTAGACAAATGTGCACGCCAGCTTTCGTGACGTTCCGAGCTATTTTCTCGACCTTTAAGCCCAACTCTAGTGAAAACGCACGGTAAATTTTCAACTTTGACCAACTTCTTGGAATTTAAATTTGAGAATAGATTTGGATGTCCCATTGGTAGACAAGCGTCCACACCAACTTTCGTGACATTCCGAGCTATTTTCTCACCCTTTAAGCCCAAGTCTAGCGAAAACGCAAGGTAAATTTTCAACTTTGACCAACTTCTTGGAATTTAAATTTGAGAATAGATTTGGATGTCCCATTGGTAGACAAGCGTCCACACCAACTTTTGTGACATTCCGAGCTATTTTCTTCCCATTTAAGCCCAACTCTAGAGAAAACCCACGGTCGCGTTTCATCTTTGACCAACTTCTCGGAAATGAAAATTGAGAATAGATTTGGATGTCCCATTTGTAGACATGCGCGCACAGCAACTTTCGTGACATTACGAGCTAATTTCACACCCTTTAAGCCCAAGTCTAGCAAAAACGCATGATCGAGTTTCAACTTTGACGAACTTCTCGAAATTGAAATTTGAGAATAGTTTTGGATGTCCCATTGGTAGACAAGCGTCCACACAAAATTTCGTGACGTTCCGAGCTATTTTCTCCCCCTTTAAGCCCAAATCTAGCGAACACGCACGATCGAGTTTCAAATTTGACCAACCTCTCAGAATTTAAATTTGAGAATAGATTTGGATGTCCCATTGGTAGACGAGCGTCCACGCCAACTTTCATGACATTCCGAGCTATTTTCATCCCATTTAAGCCCAACTATAGCGAAAACCCACGATCGCTTATCATCTTTGACCAACTTCTCGGAATTGAAAATTGAGAATAGATTTGGATGTCCTATTGGTAGACAAGCGTCCACACCAACTTTCATGACGTTCCGAGCTATTTTCTCCCCCTTTAAGCCCAAGTCTAGCGAAAACGCACGGTCGAGTTTCGAATTTGACCAACTTTTGGGAGTTGAAATTTTAAAATAGATTTGGATGTCCCGTTGGTAGACAAGTGCACATGGCAACTTTCGTGACGTTACTAGCTATTTTCCTCGGCTTTAAGCCCAACTCTAGTGAAAACGCACGGTCGAGTTCGAATTTGACCAACTTCTCGGAATTGAAAATTGAGCATATATCTGGATGTCCCGTTGGTAGACAAATGCGCACGCCAACTTTCGTCACATTACGAGCTAATTTCACACCCTTTAAGCTCAAGTCGAGCGAAAATGCACGGTCGAGTTTCGAATTTGACCAACTTCTCGGAATTGAAAATTGAGCATAGATTTGGATGTCTCGTTGGTAGACAAATGCGCACGCCAACTTTCATGACGTTCCGAGCTATTTTCTCCCCCTTTAAGCCCAAGTCTAGCGAAAACGCACGATCGAGTTTCAACTTTGACCTACTTCTCGGAATTGAAATTTGAGAATAGTTTTGGATGTCCCATTGGTAGACAAGCGTCCACACCAACTTTCGTGACGTTCCGAGCTATTTTCTCACCCTTTAAGCCTAAGTCTAGCGAAAACACACGGTCGAGTTTCGAATTTGACCAACATCTCGGAATTAGAAATTGAGCATAGATTTGGATGTCCCGTTGGTAGACAAATGCGCACGCCAACCTTCGTCACATTACGAGCTAATTTCACACCCTTTAAGCTCAAGTCGAGCGAAAACGCACGGTCGAGTTTCGAATTTGACCAACTTCTCGGAATTGAAAATTGAGCATAGATTTGGATATCCCGTTGGTAGACAAATGTGCACGCTAACTTTCGTGACGTTCCGAGCTATTTTCTCACCCTTTAAGCCTAATTCTAGCGAAAATGCACGGTCGATTTTCCACTTTGACCAACTTCTCGGAATTTAAATTTTAGAATGGATTTGGATGTCACATTGTTAGACGAGCGTCCACGCGAACTTTCGTAATGTTCCGAGCTATTTTCACTCCCTTTAAGCCCAAGTCTAGCGAAAACGCACGATCGAGTTTCAACTTTGACAAACTTCTTCCCTTTAAGCCCAAGTATAGCGAAAACATACAGTCGAATTTCGAATTTGACCAACTCCTCGGAATTAAAAATTGAGCATAGATTTGGATGTCCCGTTGGTAGACAAATGCGCACGCCAACTTTCGTTACATTTCGAACTATTTTCTCACCCTTTAAGCCCAAGTCTAGTGAAAATGCACGGTCGATTTTCAACTTTGACCAACTTCTCGGAATATAAATTTGAGAATAGATTTGGATGTCACATTCGTAGACGAGCGTGCACGCCAACTCTCGTGACGTTCCGAGCTATTTTCACACCATTTAAGCCCAATTCTAGCGAAAACGAACGGTAAATTTTCAGCTTTGAACAACTTCTCGGAATTGAAATTTGAGAATAGATTTGGATGTCCCATTGGTAGACAAGCATCCACACCAACTTTCGTGACATTCCGAGCTATTTTCTTCCCATTTAAGCCCAACTCTAGAGAAAACGCACGGTCGCGTTTCATCTTTGACCAACTTCTCGGAATTTAAAATTGAGAATAGATTTGGATGTCCCATTTGTAGACAAATGCGCACGCCAACATTCGTGACGTTCCGAGCTATTTTCACGTCCTTTAAGCCCAATTCTAGCGAAAACGCACGGTCGATTTTCAACTTTGACCAACTTCTCGGAATTGAAATTTGAGAATGGATTTGGATGTCCCATGTGTAGACAAGCTTCCACGCCAACTTTCGTGACGTTCCGAGCTATTTTCTCCCCCTTTAAGCCCAAGTCTAGCGAAAACGCATGGTCGAGTTTCGAATTTGACGAACTTCTCGGAATTGAAAATTGAGCATAGATTTGGAAGTCCCGTTGGTAGACAAATGCGCACGTTAGCTTTCGTGACGTTCCGAGCTATTTTCTCACCCTTTAAGCCTAAGTCTAGCGAAAATGCACTGTCGATTTTCAACTTTGACCAACTTCTCGGAATTTAAATTTGAAAATAGATTTGGATGTCACATTGGTCGACGAGCGTCCACGCCAACTTTCATGACGCTCCGAGCTATTTTCACACCCTTTAAGCCCAAGTCGAGCGAAAACGCATGATCGAGTTTCAACTTTGACCAACTTCTCGGAATTGAAATTTGAGAATAGTTTTGGATGTCCCATTGGTAGACAAGCGTCCACACCGTCTTTCGTGACGTTCCGAGCTATTTTCTCACCCTTTAAGCCTAAGTCTAGCGAAAATGCACGGTCGATTTTCCACTTTGACCAACTTCTCGGAATTTAAATTTTAGAATGGATTTGGATGTCACATTGTTAGATGAGCGTCCATGCCAACTTTCGTAATGTTCCGAGCTATTTTCACTCCCTTTAAGCCCAAGTCTAGCGAAAACGCACGATCGAGTTTCAACTTTGACGAACTTCTCGGAATTGAAATTTGAGAATAGTTTTGGATGTCCCATTGGTAGACAAGCGTCCACACCAACTTTCGTGACGTTCCGAGCTATTTTCTCCCCCTTTATGCCCAAGTATAGCGAAAACGTACAGTCGAGTTTCGAATTTGAAAAACTCCTCGGAATTAAAAATTGAGCATAGATTTGGATGTCCCGTTGGTAGACAAATGCGCACGCCAACTTTCGTGACATTTCGAACTATTTTCTCACCCTTTAAGCCCAAGTCTAGTGAAAATGCAACGGTCGATTTTCAACTTTGACCAACTTCTCGGAATATAAATTTGAGAATAGATTTGGATGTCACATTGGTAGACGAGCGTGCACGCCAACTCTCGTGACGTTCCGAGCTATTTTCACACCCTTTAAGCCCAATTCTAGCGAAAACAAACGGTAAATATTCAGCTTTGAACAACTTCTCGGAATTGAAATTTGAGAATAGATTTGCATTTCCCATTGGTAGACAAGCATCCACACCAACTTTCGTGACATTCCGAGCTATTTTCTTCCCATTTAAGCCCAACTCTAGAGAAAACGCACGGTCGCGTTTCATCTTTGACCAACTTCTCGGAATTGAAATTTGAGAATAGTTTTGGATGTCCCATTGGTAGACAAGCGTCCACACCAACTTTCGTGACGTTCCGAGCTATTTTCTGCCCCTTTAAGCCCAAGTCTAGCGAAAACGCACGGTCGAGTTTCGAATTTGACCAACTTCTCGGATTTGAAAATTGAGCATAGATTTGGATGTCCCATTGGTAGACAAATGCACAGGCCAACTTTCGTCACATTACGAGCTAATTTCACACCATTTAAGCTCAAGTCGAGCGAAAATGCACGGTCGAGTTTCGAATTTGACCAACTTCTCGGAATTGAAAATTGAGCATAGATTTGGATGTCCCATTGGTAGACAAATGCGCAGGCCAACTTTCGTCACATTATGAGCTAATTTCACACCCTTTAAGCTCAAGTCGAGCGAAAATGCACGGTCGAGTTTCGAATTTGACCAATTTCTCGGAATTGAAAATTGAGCATAGATTTGGATGTCCCGTTGGTAGACAAATGCGCACGCCAACTTTCGTGACGTTCCGAGCTATTTTCTCACCCTTTAAGCCTAAGTCTACCGAAAATGCACTGTCAATTTTCAACTTTGACCAACTTCTCGGAATTTAAATTTGAGAATAGATTTGGATGTCACATTGGTCGACGAGCATCCACGCCAACTTTCATGATGCTCCGAGCTATTTTCACACCCTTTAAGCCCAAGTCGAGCGAAAACGCATGATCGAGTTTCAACTTTGACCAACTTCTCGGAATTGAAATTGGAGAATAGTTTTGGATTTCCCATTGGTAGACAAGCGTCCACACCGTCTTTCGTGACGTTCTGAGCTATTTTCTCCCCCTTTAAGCCCAAGTCTAGCGAAAACGCACGGTCGAGTTTCGAATTTGACCAACTTCTCGGAATTGAAAATTGAGCATAGATTTGGATGTCCCGTTGGTAGACAAATGCGCACGCCAGCTTTCGTGACGTTCCGAGCTATTTTCTCGCCCTTTAAGCCCAACTCTAGTGAAAACGCACGGTAAATTTTCAACTTTGACCAACTTCTTGGAATTTAAATTTCAGAATAGATTTGGATGTCCCATTGGTAGACAAGCGTCCACACCAACTTTCGTGACATTCCGAGCTATTTTCTCGCCCTTTAAGCCCAAGTCTAGCGAAAACGCACGGTAAATTTTCAACTTTGACCAACTTCTCGGAATATAAATTTGAGAATAGATTTGGATGTCACATTGGTAGACGAGCGTGCACGCCAACTCTCGTGACGGTCCGAGCTATTTTCACACCCTTTAAGCCCAACTCTAGCGAAAACGAACGGTAAATTTTCAGCTTTGAACAACTTCTCGGAATTGAAATTTGAGAATAGATTTGGATGTCCCATTGGTAGACAAGCATCCACACCAACTTTCGTGACATTCCGAGCTATTTTCTTCCCATTTAAGCCCAACTCTAGAGAAAACGCACGGTCGCGTTTCATCTTTGACCAACTTCTCGGAATTGAAATTTGAGAATAGTTTTGGATGTCCCATTGGTAGACAAGCGTCCACACCAACTTTCGTGACGTTGCGAGCTATTTTCTCCCCCTTTAAGCCCAAGTCTAGCGAAAACGCACGGTCGAGTTTCGAGTTTGACCAACTTCTCGGAATTGAAAATTGAGCATAGATTTGGATGTCCCATTGGTAGACAAATGCGCAGGCCAACTTTCGTCACATTCCAAGCTAATTTCACACCCTTTAAGCTCAAGTCGAGCGAAAATGCACGGTCGAGTTTCGAATTTGACCAACTTCTCGGAATTGAAAATTGAGCATAGATTTGGATGTCCTGTTGGTAGACAAATGCGCACGCCAACTTTCGTTACGTTCCGAGCTATTTTCTCACCCTTTAAGCCTAAGTCTACCGAAAATGCACTGTCAATTTTCAACTTTGACCAACTTCTCGGAATTTAAATTTGAGAATAGATTTGGATGTCACATTTGTCGACGAGCATCCACGCCAACTTTCATGACGCTCCGAGCTATTTTCACACCCTTTAAGCCCAAGTCGAGCGAAAACGCATGATCGAGTTTCAACTTTGACCAACTTCTCGGCATTGAAATTTGAGAATAGTTTTGGATGTCCCATTGGTAGATAAGCGTCCACACCGTCTTTCGTGACGTTCCGAGCTATTTTCTCCCCCTTTAAGCCCAAGTCTAGCGAAAATGCACGGTCGAGTTTCGAATTTGACCAACTTCTCGGAATTGAAAATTGAGCATAGATTTGGATGTCCCGTTGGTAGACAGATGCGCACGCCAGCTTTCGTGACGTTCCGAGCTATTTTCTCGCCCTTTAAGCCCAACTCTAGTGAAAACGCACGGTAAATTTTCAACTTTGACCAACTTCTTGGAATTTAAGTTTGAGAATAGATTTGGATGTCCCATTGGTAGACAAGCGTCCACACCAACTTTCGTGACATTCCGAGCTATTTTCTCGCCCTTTAAGCCCAAGTCTAGCGAAAACGCACGGTAAATTTTCAACTTTAACCAACTTCTTGGAATTTAAGTTTGAGAATAGATTTGGATGTTCCATTGGTAGACAAGCGTCCACACCAACTTTCGTGACATTACGAGCTAATTTCACGTCCTTTAAGCCCAATTCTAGCGAAAACGCACGATCGAGTTTCAACTTTGACCAACTTCTCGGAATTGAAATTTGAGAATAGTTTTGGATGTCCCATTGGTAGACAAGCATCCACACCAACTTTCGTGACGTTCCGAGCTATTTTCTCCCCATTTAAGCCCAAGTCTAGCGAAAACGCACGGTCGAGTTTCGAATTTGACCAACTTCTCGGAATTGAAAATTGAGCATAGATTTGGACGTCCCGTTGGTAGACAAATGCGCACGCCAACTTTCGTCACATTACGACCTAATTTCACACCCTTTAAGCTCAAGTCGAGCGAAAATGCACGGTCGAGTTTTGAATTTGACCAACTTCTCGGAATCGAAAATTGAGCATAGATTTGGATGTCTCGTTGGTAGACAAATGCGCACGCAACTTTCGTGACGTTCCGAGCTATTTTCTCCCCCTTTAAGCCCAAGTCTAGCGAAAACGCACGGTAAATTTTCAACTTTGACCAACTTCTTGGAATTTATATTTGAGAATAGATTTGGATGTCCCATTGGTAGACAAGCATCCACACCAACTTTCGTGACATTCCGAGCTATTTTCTCGCCCTTTAAGCCCAAGTCTAGCGAAAACGCACGGTAAATTTTCAACTTTGACCAACTTCTTGGAATTTAAATTTGAGAATAGATTTGGATGTTCCATTGGTGGACAAGCGTCCACACCAACTTTCGTGACATTCCGAGCTATTTTCTCGCCCTTTAAGCCCAAGCCTAGCGAAAACGCACGGTAAATTTTCAACTTTGACCAACTTCTTGGAATTTAAATTTGAGAATAGATTTGGATGTCCCATTGGTAGACAAGCGTCCAAACCAACTTTTGTGACATTCTGAGCTATTTTCTTCCCATTTAAGCCCAACTCTAGAGAAAACGCACGGTCGCGTTTGATCTTTGACCAACTTCTCGGAAATGAAAATTGAGAATAGATTTGGATGTCCCATTTGTAGACATGCGTGCACAGCAACTTTCGTGACATTACGAGCTAATTTCACACCCTTTAAGCCCAAGTCTAGCAAAAACGCATGATCGAGTTTCAACTTTGACGAACTTCTCCAAATTGAAATTTGAGAATAGTTTTGGATGTCCCATTGGTAGACAAGCGTCCACACCAACTTTCGTGACGTTCCGAGCTATTTTCTCCCCCTTTAAGCCCAAGTCTAGCGAACACGCACGATCGAGTTTCAACTTTGACCAACTTCTCGGAATTGAAATTTGAGAATAGTTTTGGATGTCCCATTGGTAGACAAGCGTCCACACCAACTTTCGTGACGTTCCGAGCTATTTTCTCACCCTTTAAGCCTAAGTCTAGCGAAAACACACGGTCGAGTTTCGAATTTGACCAACTTCTCGGAATTAGAAATTGAGCATAGATTTGGATGTCCCGTTGGTAGACAAATGCGCACGCCAACTTTTGTCACATTACGAGCTAATTTCACACCCTTTAAGCGCAAGTCTAGCAAAAACGCATGATCGAGTTTCAACTTTGACGAACTTCTCGAAATTGAAATTTGAGAATAGTTTTGGATGTCCCATCGGTAGACAAGAGTCCACACCAACTTTCGTGACGTTCCGAGCTATTTTCTCCCCCTTTAAGCCCAAGTCTAGTGAACACGCACGATCGAGTTTCAAGTTTGACCAACCTCTCGGAATTTAAATTTGAGAATAGATTTGGATGTCCCACTGGTAGACGAGTGTCCACGCCAACTTTCATGACATTCCGAGTTATTTTCATCCCATTTAAGCCCAACTCTAGCGAAAACGCACGATCGCGTATCATCTTTGACCAACTTCTCGGAATTGAAAATTGAGAATAGATTTGGATGTCCCATTGGTAGACAAGCGTCCACACCAACTTTCATGACGTTCCGAGCTATTTTCTCCCCCTTTAAGCCCAAGTCTAGCTAAAACGCACGGTCGAGTTTCGAATTTGACCAACTTTTGGGAGTTGAAATTTGAAAATTGATTTGGATGTCCCATTGGTAGACAAGTGCACACGCCAACTTTCGTGACGTTACGAGCTATTTTCCTCGGCTTTAAGCCCAACTCTAGCGAAAACGCACGGTCGAGTTCGAATTTGACCAACTTCTCGGAATTGAAAATTGAGCATATATCTGGATGTCCCGTTGGTAGACAAATACGCACGCCAACTTTCGTGACGTTCCGAGCTATTTTCTCACCCTTTAAGCCTAAGTCTAGCGAAAATGCACGGTCGAGTTTCGAATATGACCAACTTCTTGGAATTAAAAATTGAGCATAGATTTGGATGTCCCGTTGGTAGACAAATGCGCACGCCAACTTTCGTCATATTACGAGCTAATTTCACACCCTTTAAGCTCAAGTCGAGCGAAAATGCACGGTCGAGTTTCGAATTTGACCAACTTCTCGGAATTGAAAATTGAGCATAGATTTGGATGTCCCGTTGGTAGACAAATGCGCACGCCAGCTTTCGTGACGTTCCGAGCTATTTTCTCACCCTTTAAGCCTAAGTCTAGCGAAAATGCACTGTCGATTTTCAAGTTTGACCAACTTCTCGGAATTTAAATTTGAGAATAGATTTGGATGTCACATTGGTCGACGAGCGTCCACGCCAACTTTCATGACGCTCCGACCTATTTTCTCCCCCTTTAAGCCCAAGTCTAGCGAAAACGCACGGTCGACTTTCGAATTTGACCAACTTCTCGGAATTGAAAATTGAGCATAGATTTGGATGTCCCGTTGGTAGACAAATGCGCACGCCGGCTTTCGTGACGTTCCGAGCTATTTTCTCTCCCTTTAAGCCCAACGCTAGTGAAAACGCACGGTAAATTTTCAACTTTGACCGACTTCTTGGAATTTAAATTTGAGAATAGATTTGGATGTCCCATTGGTAGACAAGCGTCCACACCAACTTTCGTGACATTCCGAGCTATTTTCTCGCCCTTTAAGCCCAAGTCTAGAGAAAACGCACGGTAAATTTTCAACTTTGACCAACTTCTTGGAATTTAAATTTGAGAATAGATTTGGATGTTCCATTGGTAGACAACCGTCCACACCAACTTTCGTGACATTCCGAGCTATTTTTTCTCCCTTTAATCCCAAGTCTAGCGAAAACGCACGGTAAATTTTCAACTTTGACCAACTTCTTGGAATTTAAATTTGAGAATAGATTTGGATGTCCAATTGGTAGGCAAAGCGTCCACACCAACTTTTGTGACATTCCGAGCTATTTTCTTCCCATTTAAGCCCAACTCTAGAGAAAACGCACGGTTGCGTTTCATCTTTGACCAACTTCTCGGAAATGAAAATAGAGAATAGATTTGGATGTCCCATTGGTAGACAAGCGTCCACACCAACTTTCGTGACGTTCCGAGCTATTTTCTCCCCCTTTAATCCCAAGTCTAGCGAACACGCACGATCGAGTTTTAACTTTGACCAACTTCTCGGAATTAGAAATTGAGCATAGATTTGGATGTCCCGTTGGTAGACAAATGCGCACGCCAACTTTCATCACAGTACGAGCTAATTTCACACCCTTTAAGCTCAAGTTGAGCGAAAACGCACGGTCGAGTTTCGAATTTGACCAACTTCTCGGAATTTAAAATTGAGCATAGATTTGGATGTCCCGTTGGTAGACAAATGCGCACGCTAACTTTCGTGACGTTCCGAGCTATTTTCTCACCCTTTAAGCCTAAGTCTAGCGAAAATGCACGGTCGATTTTCCACTTTGACCAACTTCTCGGAATTTAAATTTTAGAATGGATTTGGATGTCACATTGTTAGACGAGCGACCACGCCAACTTTCGTAATGTTCCGAGCTATTTTCACTCCCTTTAAGCCCAAGTCTAGCGAAAACGCACGATCGAGTTTCAACTTTGACCAACTTCTCGGAATTGAAATTTGAGAATAGTTTTGGATATCCCATTGGTAGACAAGCGTCCACACCAACTTTCGTGACGTTCCGAGCTATTTTCTCCCCCTTTAAGCCCAAGTATAGCGAAAACGTACAGTCGAGTTTCGAATTTGACCAACTCCTCGGAATTAAAAATGGAGCATAGATTTGGATGTCCCGTTGGTAGACAAATGCGCACGCCAACTTTCGTGACATTTCGAACTATTTTCTCACCCTTTAAGCCCAAGTCTAGTGAAAATGCACGGTCGATTTTCAACTTTGACCAACTTCTCGGAATATAAATTTGAGAATAGATTTGGATGTCACATTGGTAGACGAGCGTGCACGCCAACTCTCGTGACGTTCCGAGCTATTTTCACACCATTTAAGCCCAATTCTAGCGAAAACGAACGGTAAATTTTCAGCTTTGAACAACTTCTCGGAATTGAAATTTGAGAATAGATTTGGATGTCCCATTGGTAGACAAGCATCCACACCAACTTTCGTGACATTCCGAGCTATTTTCTTCCCATTTAATCCCAACTCTAGAGAAAACGCACGGTCGCGTTTCATTCTGGACCAACTTCTCGGAATTGAAAATTAAGAATAGATTTGGATGTCCCATTTGTAGACATGCGCGCACAGCAATTTTCGTGACATTACGAGCTAATTTCACGTCCTTTAAGCCCAATTCTAGCGAAAACGCACGATCGAGTTTCAACTTTGACCAACTTCTTGGAATTGAAATTTGAGAATAGTTTTGGATGTCCCATTGGTAGACAAGCATCCACACCAACTTTCGTGACGTTCCGAGCTATTTTCTCCCCCTTTAAGCCCAAGTCTAGCGAAAACGCACGGTAGAGTTTCGAATTTGACCAACTTCTCGGAATTGAAAATTGAGCATAGATTTGGATGTCCCGTTGGTAGACAAATGCGCACGCCAACTTTCGTGACGTTCCGAGCTATTTTCTCACCCTTTAAGCGTAAGTCTAGCGAAAATGCACTGTCGATTTTCAACTTTGACCAACTTCTCGGAATTTAAATTTGAGAATAGATTTGGATGTCACATTGGTCGACGAGCGTCCACACCAACTTTCATGACGCTCCGAGCTATTTTCACACCCTTTAAGCCCAAGTCGACCGAAAACGCATGATCGAGTTTCAACTTTGACCAACTTCTCGGAATTGAAATTTGAGAATAGTTTTGGATGTCCCATTGGTAGACAAGCGTCCACACCGTCTTTCGTGACGTTCCGAGCTATTTTCTCCCCCTTTAAGCCCAAGTCTAGCGAAAACCCACGGTCGAGTTTCGAATTTGACCAACTTCTCGGAATTGAAAATTGAGCATAGACTTGGATGTCCCGTTGGTAGACAAATGCGCACGCCAGCTTTCGTGACGTTCCGAGCTATTTTCTCGCCCTTTAAGCCCAACTCTAGTGAAAACGCACGGTAAATTTTCAACTTTGACCAACTTCTTGGAATTTAAATTTGAGAATAGATTTGGATGTCCCATTGGTAGACAAGCGTCCACACCAACTTTCGTGACATTACGAGCTAATTTCACGTCCTTTAAGCCCAATTCTAGCGAAAACGCACGATCGAGTTTCAACTTTGACCAACTTCTCGGAATTGAAATTTGAGAATAGTTTTGGATGTCCCATTGGTAGACAAGCATCCACACCAACTTTCGAGACATTCCGAGCTATTTTCTCGCCCTTTAAGCCCAAGTCTAGCGAAAACGGACGGTAAATTTTCAACTTTGACCAACTTCTTGGAATTTAAATTTGAGAATAGATTTGGATGTCCCATTGGTAGACAAGCGTCCACACCAACTTTTGTGACATTCCGAGCTATTTTCTTCCCATTTAAGCCCAACTCTAGAGAAAACGCACGGTCGCGTTTCATCTTTGACCAACTTCTCAGAAATGAAAATTGAGAATAGATTTGGATGTCCCATTTGTATACATGCGCGCACAGCAACTTTCGTGACATTACGAGCTAATTTCACAACCTTTAAGCCCAAGTCTAGCAAAAACGCATGATCGAGTTTCAACTTTGACGAACTTCTCGAAATTGAAATTTGAGAATAGTTTTGGATGTCCCATTGGTAGACAAGCGTCCACACCAACTTTCGTGACGTTCCGAGCTATTTTCTCCCCCTTTAAGCCCAAGTCTAGCGAACACGCACGATCGAGTTTCAAGTTTGACCAACCTCTCGGAATTTAAATTTGAGAATAGATTTGGATGTCCCATTTGTAGACGAGCGTCCACTCCAACTTTCATGACGTTCCGAGCTATTTTCTCCCCCTTTAATCCCAAGTCTAGCGAAAACGCACGGTCGAGTTTCGAATTTGACCAACTTTTGGGAGTTGAAATTTGAAAATAGATTTGGATGTCCCGTTGGTAGACAAGTGCACATGCCAACTTTCGTGACGTTACGAGCTATTTTCCTCGGCTTTAAGCCCAACTCTAGCGAAAACGCACGGTCGAGTTCGAATTTGACCAACTTCTCGGAATTGAAAATTGAGCATATATCTGGATGTCCCGTTGGTAGACAAATGCGCACGCCAACTTTCGTGACGTTCCGAGCTATTTTCTCACCCTTTAAGCCTAAGTCTAGCGAAAACGCACGGTCGAGTTTTGAATTTGACCAACTTCTCCGAATTAAAAATTGAGCACAGATTTATTTGTCCCGTTGGTAGACAAATGCGCACGCCAACTTTCGTCACATTACGAGCTAATTTCACACCCTTTAAGCTCAAGTCGAGCGAAAATGCACGGTCGAGTTTCGAATTTGACCAACTTCTCGGAATTGAAAATTGAGCATAGATTTGGATGTCTCGTTGGTAGACAAATGCGCACGCCAACTTTCGTGACGTTCCGAGCTATTTTCTCCCCCTTTAATCCCAAGTCTAGCGAAAACGCACGATCGAGTTTCAACTTCGACCAACTTCTCGGAATTGAAATTTGAGAATAGTTTTGGATGTCCCATTGGTAGACAAGCGTCCACACCAACTTTCGTGACGTTCCGAGCTATTTTCTCACCCTTTAAGCCTAAGTCTATCGAAAACACACGTAGAGTTTCGAATTTGACCAACTTCTCGGAATTAGAAATTGAGCATAGATTTGGATGTCCCGTTGGTAGACAAATGCACACGCCAACTTTCGTCACATTACGAGCTAATTTCACACCCTTTAAGCTCAAGTCGAGCGAAAACGCACGGTCGAGTTTCGAATTTGACCAACTTCTCGGAATTGAAAATTGAGCATAGATTTGTATGTCCCGTTGGTAGACAAATGCGCACGCTAACTTTCGTGACGTTCCGAGCTATTTTCTCACCCTTTAAGCCTAAGTCTAGCGAAAATGCACGGTCGATTTTCCACTTTGACCAACTTCTCGGAATTTAAATTTTAGAATGGATTTGGATGTCACATTGTTAGACGAGCGTCCACGCCAACTTTCGTAATGTTCCGAGCTATTTTCACTCCCTTTAAGCCCAAGTCTAGCGAAAACGCACCCGATCGAGTTTAACTTTGACGAACTTCTCGGAATTGAAATTTGAGAATAGTTTTGGATGTCCCATTGGTAGACAAGCGTCCACACCAACTTTCGTGACGTTCCGAGCTATTTTCTACCCCTTTAAGCCCAAGTATAGCGAAAACGTACAGTCGAGTTTTGAATTTGACCGACTCCTCGGAATTAAAAATTGAGCATAGACTTGGATGTCCCGTTGGTAGACAAATGCACACGCCAACTTTCGTGACATTTCGAACTATTTTCTCACCCTTTAAGCCCAAGTCTAGTGAAAATGCACGGTCGATTTTCAACTTTGACCAACTTCTCGGAATATAAATTTGAGAATAGATTTTGATGTCACATTGGTAGACGAGCGTGCATGCCAACTCTCGTGACGTTCCGAGCTATTTTCACACCCTTTAATCCCAATTCTAGCGAAAACGAACGGTAAATTTTCAGCTTTGAACAACTTCTCGGAATTGAAATTTGAGAATAGATTTGGATGTCCCATTGGTAGACAAGCATCCACACCAACTTTCATGACGTTCCGAGCTATTTTCTCCCCCTTTAAGCCCAAGTCTAGCAAAAACGCACGGTCGAGTTTCGAATTTGACCAACTTCTCGGAATTGAAAATTGAGCATAGATTTGGATGTCTCGTTGGTAGACAAATGCGCACGCCAGCTTTCGTGACGTTCCGAGCTATTTTCTCACCCTTTAAGCCTAAGTCTAGCGAAAATGCACTGTCGATTTTCAACTTTGACCAACTTCTCGGAATTTAAATTTGAGAATAGATTTGGATGTCACATTGGTCGACGAGCGTCCACGCAACCTTTCATGACGCTCCGAGCTATTTTCACACCCTTTAAGCCCAAGTCGAGCGAAAACGCATGATCGAGTTTCAACTTTGACCAACTTCTCGGAATTGAAATTTGAGAATAGTTTTGGATGTCCCATTGGTAGACAAGTGTCCACACCGTCTTTCGTGACGTTCCGAGCTATTTTCTCCCCCTTTAAGCCGAAGTCTAGCGAAAACGCACGGTCGAGTTTCGAAATTGACCAACTTCTCGGAATTGAAAATTGAGCATAGATTCGGATGTCCCGTTGGTAGACAAACGCGCACACCAGCTTTCGTGACGTTCCGAGCTATTTTCTCGCCCTTTAAGCCCAACTCTAGTGAAAACGCACGGTAAATTTTCAACTTTGACCAACTTCTTGGAATTTAAATTTGAGAATAGATTTGGATATCCCATTGGCAGACAAGCGTCCACACCAACATTCGTGACATTCCGAGCTATTTTCTCACCCTTTAAGCCCAAGTCTAGCGAAAACGCAAGGTAAATTTTCAACTTTGACCAACTTCTTGGAATTTAAATTTGAGAATAGATTTGGATGTCCTATTGGTAGACAAGCGTCCACACCAACTTTTGTGACATTCCGAGCTATTTTCTTCCCATTTAAGCCCAACTCTAGAGAAAACACACGGTCGCGTTTCATCTTTGACCAACTTCTCGGAAATGAAAATTGAGAATAGATTTGGATGTCCCATTTGTAGACATGCGCGCACAGCAACTTTCGTGACATTACGAGCTAATTTCACACCCTTTAAGCCCAAGTCTAGCAAAAACACATGATCGAGTTTCAACTTTGACGAACTTCTCGAAATTGAAATTTGAGAATAGTTTTGGATGTCCCATTAGTAGACAAGCGTCCACACAAAATTTCGTGACGTTCCGAGCTATTTTCTCCCCCTTTAAGCCCAAATCTAGCGAACACGCACGATCGAGTTTCAAATTTGACCAACCTCTCGGAATTTAAATTTGAGAATAGATTTGGATGTCCCATTGGTAGACAAGCGTCCACGCCAACTTTCATGACATTCCGAGCTATTTTCATCCCATTTAAGCCCAACTCTAGCGAAAACGCACGATCGCGTATCATCTTTGACCAACTTCTCGGAATTGAAAATTGAGAATAGATTTGGATGTCCCATTGGTAGACAAGCGTCCACACCAACTTTCATGACGTTCCGAGCTATTTTCTCCCCCTTTAAGCCCAAGTCTAGCGAAAACGCACGGTCGAGTTTCGAATTTGACCAACTTTTGGGAGTTGAAATTTGAAAATAGATTTGGATGTCCCGTTGGTAGACAAGTGCACATGGCAACTTTCGTGACGTTATGAGCTATTTTCCTCGGCTTTAAGCCCAACTCTAGCGAAAACGCACGGTCGAGTTCGAATTTGACCAACTTCTCGGAATTGAAAATTGAGCATATATCTGGATGTCCCGTTGGTAGACAAATGCGCACGCCAAATTTCGTGACGTTCCGAGCTATTTTCTCACCCTTTAAGCCTAAGTCTAGCGAAAACCCACGGTCGAGTTTCGAATTTGACCAACTTCTCCGAATTAAAAATTGAGCACAGATTTGGATGTCCCGTTGGTAGACAAATGCGCACGCCAACTTTCGTCACATTACGAGCTAATTTCACACCCTTTAAGCTCAAGTCGAGCGAAAATGCACGGTCGAGTTTCGAATTTGCCAACTTCTCGGAATTGAAAATTGAGCATAGATTTGGATGTCTCGTTGGTAGACAAATGCGCACGCCAACTTTCATGACGTTCTGAGCTATTTTCTCCCCCTTTAAGCCCAAGTCTAGCGAAAATGCACGATCGAGTTTCAACTTTGACCAACTTCTCGGAATTGAAATTTGAGAATAGTTTTGGATGTCCCATTGGTAGACAAGCGTCCACACCAACTTTCGTGACGTTCCGAGCTATTTTCTCACCCTTTAAGCCTAAGTCTAGCGAAAACACACGGTCGAGTTTCGAATTTGACCAACATCTCGGAATTAGAAATTTAGCATAGATTTGGATGTCCCGTTGGTAGACAAATGTGCACGCTAACTTTCGTGACGTTTCGAGCTATTTTCTCACCCTTTAAGCCTAAGTCTAGCGAAAATGCACGGTCGATTTTCCACTTTGACCAACTTCTCGGAATTTAAATTTTAGAATGGATTTGGATGTCACATTGTTAGACGAGCATCCACGCCAACTTTCGTAATGTTCCGAGCTATTTTCACTCCCTTTAAGCCCAAGTCTAGCGAAAACGCACGATCGAGTTTCAACTTTGACAAACTTCTCGGAATTGAAATTTGAGAATAGTTTTGGATGTCCCATTGGTAGACAAGCGTCCACACCAACTTTCGTGACGTTCCGAGCTATTTTCTCCCCCTTTAATCCCAAGTATAGCGAAAACGTACAGTCGAATTTCGAATTTGACCAACTCCTCGGAATTAAAAATTGAGCATAGATTCGGATGTCCCGTTGGTAGACAAATGCGCACGCCAACTTTCATTACATTTCGAACTATTTTCTCACCCTTTAAGCCCAAGTCTAGTGAAAATGCACGGTCGATTTTCAACTTTGACCAACTTCTCGGAATATAAATTTGAGAATAGATTTGGATGTCACATTGGTAGACGAGCGTGCACGCCAACTCTCGTGACGTTCCGAGCTATTTTCACACCCTTTAAGCCCAATTCTAGCGAAAACAAACGGTAAATTTTCAGCTTTGAACAACTTCTCGGAATTGAAATTTGAGAATAGATTTGCATGTCCCATTGGTAGACAAGCATCCACACCAACTTTCGTGACATTCCGAGCTATTTTCTTCCCATTTAAGCCCAACTCTAGAGAAAACGCACGGTCGCGTTTCATCTTTGACCAACTTCTCAGAATTGAAATTTGAGAATAGTTTTGGATGTCCCATTGGTAGACAAGCGTCCACACCAACTTTCGTGACGTTCCGAGCTATTTTCTCCCCCTTTAAGCCCAAGTCTAGCGAAAACGCACGGTCGAGTTTCGAATTTGACCAACTTCTCGGAATTGAAAATTGAGCATAGATTTGGATGTCCCATTGGTAGACAAATGCGCAGGCCAACTTTCGTCACATTACGAGCTAATTTCACACCCTTTAAGCTCAAGTCGAGCGAAAATGCACGGTCGAGTTTCGAATTTGACCAACTTCTCGGAATTGAAAATTGAGCATAGATTTGGATGTCCCATTGGTAGACAAATGCGCAGGCCAACTTTCGTCACATTACGAGCTAATTTCACACCCTTTAAGCTCAAGTCGAGCGAAAATGCACGGTCGAGTTTCGAATTTGACCAACTTCTCGGAATTGAAAATTGAGCATAGATTTGGATGTCCCGTTGGTAGACAAATGCGCACGCCAACTTTCGTGACGTTCCGAGCTATTTTCTCACCCTTTAAGCCTAAGTCTACCGAAAATTCATTGTCAATTTTCAACTTTGACCAACTTCTCGGAATTTAAATTCGAGAATAGATTTGGATGTCACAGTGGTCGACGAGCATCCACGCCAACTTTCATGACGCTCCGAGCTATTTTCACACCCTTTAATCCCAAGTCGAGCGAAAACGCATGATCGAGTTTCAACTTTGACCAACTTCTCGGAATTGAAATTTGAGAATAGTTTTGGATGTCCCATTGGTAGACAAGCGTCCACACCGTCTTTCGTGACGTTCCGAGCTATTTTCTCCCCCTTTAATCCCAAGTCTAGCGAAAACGCACGGTCGAGTTTCGAATTTGACCAACTTCTCGGAATTGAAAATTGAGCATAGATTTGGATGTCCCGTTGGTAGATAAAATGCGCACGCCAGCTTTCGTGACGTTCCGAGCTATTTTCTCGCCCTTTAAGCCCAACTCTAGTGAAAACGCACGGTAAATTTTCAACTTTGACCAACTTCTTGGAATTTAAATTTGAGAATAGATTTGGATGTCCCATTGGTAGACAAGCGTCGACACCAACTTTCGTGACATTCCGAGCTATTTTCTCGCCCTTTAAGCCCAAGTCTAGCGAAAACGCACGGTAAATTTTCAACTTTGACCAACTTCTCGGAATATAAATTTGAGAATAGATTTGGATGTCACATTGGTAGACGAGCGTGCACGCCAACTCTCGTGACGTTCCGAGCTATTTTCACACCCTTTAAGCCCAATTCTAGCGAAAACGAACGGTAAATTTTCAGCTTTGAACAACTTCTCGGAATTGAAATTTGAGAATAGATTTGGATGTCCCATTGGTAGACCAGCATCCACACCAACTTTCGTGACATTCCGAGCTATTTTCTTCCCATTTAAGCCCAACTCTAGAGAAAACGCACGGTCGCGTTTCATCTTTGACCAACTTCTCGGAATTGAAATTTGAGAATAGTTTTGGATGTCCCATTGGTAGACAAGCGTCCACACCAAATTTCGTGACGTTGCGAGCTATTTTCTCCCCCTTTAAGCCCAAGTCTAGCGAAAACGCACGGTCGAGTTTTGAGTTTGACCAACTTCTCGGAATTGAAAATTGAGCATAGATTTGGATGTCCCATTGATAGACAAATGCGCACGCCAACTTTCGTCACATTACGAGCTAATTTCACACCCTTTAAGCTCAAGTCGAGCGAAAATGCACGGTCGAGTTTCGAATTTGACCAACTTCTTGGAATTGAAAATTGAGCATAGATTTGGATGTCCCGTTGGTAGACAAATGCGCACGCCAACTTTCGTGACGTTCCGAACTATTTTCTCACCCTTTAAGCCTAAGTCTACCGAAAATGCACTGTCAATTTTCAACTTTGACCAACTTCTCGGAATTTAAATTTGAGAATAGATTTGGATGTCTCATTGGTCGACGAGCATCCACGCCAACTTTAATGACGCTCCGAGCTATTTTCACACCCTTTAAGCCCAAGTCGAGCGAAAACGCATGATCGAGTTTCAACTTTGACCAACTTCTCGGCATTGAAATTTGAGAATAGTTTTGGATGTCCCATTGGTAGACAAGCGTCCACACCGTCTTTCGTGACGTTCCGAGCTATTTTCTCCCCCTTTAAGCCCAAGTCTAGCGAAAATGCACGGTCGAGTTTCGAATTTGACCAACTTCTCGGAATTGAAAATTGAGCATAGATTTGGATGTCCCGTTGGTAGACAAATGCGCAGGCCAGCTTTCGTGACGTTCCGAGCTATTTTCTCGCCCTTTAAGCCCAACTCTAGTGAAAACGCACGGTAAATTTTCAACTTTGACCAACTTCTTGGAATTTAAATTTGAGAATAGATTTGGATGTCCCATTGGTAGACAAGCGTCCACACCAACTTTCGTTACATTCCGAGCTATTTTCTCGCCCTTTAAGCCCAAGTCTAGCGAAAACGCACGGTAAATTTTCAACTTTAACCAACTTCTTGGAATTTAAATTTGAGAATAGATTTGGATGTTCCATTGGTAGAAAAGCGTCCACACCAACTTTCGTGACATTACGAGGTAATTTCACGTCCTTTAAGCCCAATTCTAGCGAAAACTCACGATCGAGTTTCAACTTTGACCAACTTCTCGGAATTGAAATTTGAGAATAGTTTTGGATGTCCCATTGGTAGACAAGCATCCACACCAACTTTCGTGATGTTCCGAGCTATTTTCTCCCCATTTAAGCCCAAGTCTAGCGAAAACGCAACGGTCGAGTTTCGAATTTGACCAACTTCTCGGAATTGAAAATTGAGCATAGATTTGGACGTCCCGTTGGTAGACAAATGCGCACGCCAACTTTCGTCACATTACGACCTAATTTCACACCCTTTAAGCTCAAGTCGAGCGAAAATGCACGGTCGAGTTTCGAATTTGACCAACTTCTCGGAATTGAAAATTGAGCATAGATTTGGATGTCTCGTTGGTAGACAAATGCGCACGCAACTTTCGTGACGTTCCGAGCTATTTTCTCCCCCTTTAAGCCCAAGTCTAGCGAAAATGCACGGTAAATTTTCAACTTTGACCAACTTCTTGGAATTTATATTTGAGAATAGATTTGGATGTCCCATTGGTAGACAAGCGTCCACACCAACTTTCGTGACATTCCGAGCTATTTTCTCGCCCTTTAAGCCCAAGTCTAGCGAAAACGCACGGTAAATTTTCAACTTTGACCAACTTCTTGGAATTTAAATTTGAGAATAGATTTGGATGTTCCATTGGTAGACAAGCGTCCACACCAACTTTCATGACATTCCGAGCTATTTTCTCGCCCTTTAAGCCCAAGTTTAGCTAAAACGCACAGTAAATTTTCAACTTTGACCAACTTCTTGGAATTTAAATTTGAGAATAGATTTGGATGTCCCATTGGTAGACAAGCGTCCAAACCAACTTTTGTGACATTCCGAGCTATTTTCTTCCCATTTAAGCCCAACTCTAGAGAAAACGCACGGTCGCGTTTAATCTTTGACCAACTTCTCGGAAATGAAAATTGAGAATAGATTTGGATGTCCCATTTGTAGACATGCGCGCACAGCAACTTTCGTGACATTACGAGCTAATTTCACACCCTTTAAGCGCAAGTCTAGCAAAAACGCATATCGAGTTTCAACTTTGACGAACTTCTCGGAATTGAAATTTGAGAATAGTTTTGGATGTCCCATTGGTAGACAAGCGTCCACACCAACTTTCGTGACGTTCCGAGCTATTTTCTCCCCCTTTAAGCCCAAGTCTAGCGAACACGCACGATCAAGTTTCAACTTTGACCAACTTCTCGGAATTGAAATTTGAGAATAGTTTTGGATGTTCAATTGGTAGACAAGCGTCCACACCAACTTTCGTGACGTTCCGAGCTATTTTCTCACCCTTTAAGCCTAAGTCTAGCGAAAACACACGGTCGAGTTTCGAATTTGACCAACTTCTCGGAATTAGAAATTGAGCATAGATTTGGATGTCCCGTTGGTAGACAAATGCGCACGCCAACTTTTGTCACATTACGAGCTAATTTCACACCCTTTAAGCTCAAGTCGAGCGAAAACGCACGGTCGAGTTTCGAATTCGACCAGCTTCTCGAAATTGAAAATTGAGCATAGATTTGGATGTCCCGTTGGTAGACAAATGCGCACGCTAACTTTCGTGACGTTCCGAGCTATTTTCTCACCCTTTAAGCCTAAGTCTAGCGAAAATGCACGGTCGATTTTCCACTTTGACCAACTTCTCGGAATTTAAATTTTAGAATGGATTTGGATGTCACATTGTTAGACGAGCGTCCACGCCAACTTTCGTAATGTTTCGAGCTATTTTCACTCCCTTTAAACCCAAGTCTAGCGAAAACGCACGATCGAGTTTCAACTTTGACGAACTTCTCAGAATTGAAATTTGAGAATAGTTTTGGATGTCCCATTGGTAGACAAGCGTCCACACCAACTTTCGTGACGTTCCGAGCTATTTTCTCCCCCTTTAAGCCCAAGTATAGCGAAAACGTACAGTCGAGTTTCGAATTTGACCATCTCCTCGGAATTAAAAATTGAGCATAGATTTGGCTGTCCCGTTGGTAGACAAATGCGCACGCCAACTTTCGTGACATTTCGAACTATTTTCTCACCCTTTAAGCCCAAGTCTAGTGAAAATACACGGTCGATTTTCAACTTTGACCAACTTCTCGGAATATAAATTTGAGAATAGTTTTGGATGTCACATTGGTAGACGAGCGTGCACGCCAACTCTCGTGACGTTCCGAGCTATTTTCACACCCTTTAATCCCAATTCTAGCGAAAACGAACAGTAAATTTTCAGCTTTGAACAACTTCTCGGAATTGAAATTTGAGAATAGATTTGGATGTCCCATTGGTAGACAAGCATCCACACCAACTTTCATGACATTTCGAGCTATTTTCTTCCCATTTAAGCCCAACTCTAGAGAAAACGCACGGTCGCGTTTCATCTTTGACCAACTTCTCGGAATTGAACATTGAGAATAGATTTGGATGTCCCATTTGTAGACATGCGCGCACACCAATTTTCATGATATTACGAGCTAATTTCACGTCATTTAAGCCCAATTCTAGCGAAAACGCACGATCGCGTTTCAACTTTGACCAACTTCTCGGAATTAAAATTTGAGAATAGTTTTGGATGTCCCATTGGTAGACAAGCGTCCACACCAACTTTCGTGACGTTCCGAGCTATTTTCTCCGCCTTTAAGCCCAAGTCTAGCGAAAACGCATGGTCGAGTTTCGAATTTGACCAACTTCTCGGAATTGAAAATTGAGCATAGATTTGGATGTCCCGTTGGTAGACAAATGCGCACGCCAACTTTCGTCACATTACGAGATAATTTCACACCCTTTAAGCTCAAGTCGAGCGAAAATGCACGGTCGAGTTTCGAATTTGACCAACTTCTCGGAATTGAAAATTGAGCATAGATTTGGATGTCTCGTTGGTAGACAAATGCGCACGCCAACTTTCGTGACGTTCCGAGCTATTTTCTCCCCCTTTAAGCCCAAGTCTAGCGAAAACGCACGATCGAGTTTCAACTTTGACCAACTTCTCGGAATTGAAATTTGAGAATAGTTTTGGATGTCCCATTGGTAGACAAGCGTCCACACCAACTTTCGTGACGTTCCGAGCTATTTTCTCACCCTTTAAGCCTAAGTCTAGCGAAAACACACGGTCGAGTTTCGAATTTGACCAACTTCTCGGAATTAGAAATTGAGCATAGATTTGGATGTCCCGTTGGTAGACAAATGCGCACGCCAAATTTCGTCACATTACGAGCTAATTTCACACCCTTTAAGCTCAAGTCGAGCGAAAACGCACGGTCGAGTTTCGAATTTGACCAACTTCTCGGAATTGAAAATTGAGCATAGATTTGGATGTCCCGTTGGTAGACAAATGCGCACGCTAACTTTCGTGACGTTCCGAGCTATTTTATCACCCTTTAAGCCTAAGTCTAGCGAAAATGCACGGTCGATTTTCCACTTTGACCAACTTCTCGGAATTTAAATTTTAGAATGGATTTGGATGTCACATTGTTAGACAAGCGTCCACGCCAACTTTCGTAATGTTCCGAGCTATTTTCACTCCCTTTAAGCCCAAGTCTAGCGAAAACGCACGATCGAGTTTCAACTTTGACGAACTTCTCGGAATTGAAATTTGAGAATAGTTTTGGATGTCCCATTGGTAGACAAGCGTCCACACCAACTTTCGTGACGTTCCGAGCTATTTTCTCCCCCTTTAAGCCCAAGTATAGCGAAAACGTACAGTCGAGTTTCGAATTTGACCAACTCGTCGGAATTAAAAATGGAGCATAGATTTGGATGTCCCGTTGGTCGACAAATGCGCACGCCAACTTTCGTGACATTTCGAACTATTTTCTCACCCTTTAAGCCCAAGTCTAGTGAAAATGCACGGTCGATTTTCAACTTTGAGCAACTTCTCGGAATATAAATTTGAGAATAGATTTGGATGTCACATTGGTAGACGAGCGTGCACGCCAACTCTCGTGACGTTCCGAGCTATTTTCACACCCTTTAAGCCCAATTCTAGCGAAAACGAACGGTAAATTTGCAGCTTTGAACAACTTCTCGGAATTGAAATTTGAGAATAGATTTGGATGTCCCATTGGTAGACAAGCATCCACACCAACTTTCGTGACATTCCGAGCTATTTTATTCCCATTTAAGCCCAACTCTAGAGAAAACGCACGATCGCGTTTCATCTTTGACCAACTTATCGGAATTGAAAATTGAGAATAGATTTGGATGTCCCATTTGTAGACATTCGCGCACAGCAATTTTCGTGACATTACGAGCTAATTTCACGTCCTTTAAGCCCAATTCTAGCGAAAACGCACGATCGAGTTTCAACTTTGACCAACTTCTCGGAATTGAAATTTGAGAATAGTTTTGGATGTCCCATTGGTAGACAAGCGTCCACACCAACTTTCGTGACGTTCCGAGCTATTTTCTCCCCCTTTAAGCCCAAGTCTAGCGAAAACGCACGGTCGAGTTTCGAATTTGACCAACTTCTCGAAATTGAAAATTGAGCATAGATTTGGATGTCCCGTTGGTAGACAAATGCGCACGCCAACTTTCGTGACGTTCCGAGCTATTTTCTCACCCTTTAAGCCTAAGTCTAGCGAAAATGCACTGTCGATTTTCAACTTTGACCAACTTCTCAGAATTTAAATTTTAGAATAGATTTGGATGTCACATTGGTCGACGAGCGTCCACGCCAACTTTCATGACGCTCCGAGCTATTTCCACACCCTTTAAGCAGAAGTCGAGCGAAAACGCATGATCGAGTTTCAACTTTGACCAACTTCTCGGAATTGAAATTTGAGAATAGTTTTGGATGTCCCATTGGTAGACAAGCGTCCACACCGTCTTTCGTGACGTTCCGAGCTATTTTCTCCCCCTTTAAGCCCAAGTCTAGCGAAAACGCACGGTCGAGTTTCGAATTTGACCAACTTCTCGGAATTGAAAATTGAGCATAGATTTGGATGTCCCGTTGGTACACAAATGCACACGCCAGCTTTCGTGACGTTTCGAGCTATTTTCTCGCCCTTTAAGCCCAACTCTAGTGAAAACGCACGGTAAATTTTCAACTTTGACCAACTTCTTGGAATTTAAATTTGAGAATAGATTTGGATGTCCCATTGGTAGACAAGCGTCCACACCAACTTTCTTGACATTCCGACCTATTTTCTCGCCCTTTAACCCCAAGTCTAGCGAAAACGCACGGTAAATTTTCAACTTTGACCAACTTCTTGGAATTTAAATTTGAGAATAGATTTGGATGTTCCATTGGTAGACAAGCGTCCACACCAACTTTCGTGACATTCCGAGCTATTTTCTCGCCCTTTAAGCCCAAGTCTAGCGAAAACGCACGGTAAATTTTCAACTTTGACCAACTTCTTGGAATTTAAATTTGAGAATAGATTTGGATGTCCAATTGGTAGACAAGCGTCTACACCAACTTTTGTGACATTCCAAGCTATTTTCTTCCCATTTAAGCCCAACTCTAGAGAAAACGCACGGTCGCGTTTCATCTTTGACCAACTTCTCGGAAATGAAAATTGAGAATAGATTTGGATGTCCCATTTGTAGACATGCGCGCACAACAACTTTCGTGACATTACGAGCTAATTTCACACCCTTTAAGCCCAAGTCTAGCAAAAACGCATGATCGAGTTTCAACTTTGACGAACTTCTCGAAATTGAAATTTGAGAATAGTTTTGGATGTCCCATTGGTAGACAAGCGTCCACACCAACTTTCGTGACGTTCCGAGCTATTTTATCCCCCTTTAAGCCCAAGTCTAGCGAACACGCACGATCGAGTTTCAAGTTTGACCAACCTCTCGGAATTTAAATTTGAGAATAGATTTGGATGTCCCATTGGTAGACGAGCGTCCACGCTAACTTTCATGACATTCCGAGCTATTTTCATCCCATTTAAGCCCAACTCTAGCGAAAACGCACGATCGCGTATCATCTTTGACCAACATCTCAGAATTGAAATTGAGAATAGATTTGGATGTCCTATTGGTAGGCAAGCGTCCACACCAACTTTCATGACGTTCCGAGCTATTTTCTCCCCCTTTAAGCCCAAGTCTAGCGAAAACGCACGGTCGAGTTTCGAATTTGACCAACTTTTGTGAGTTGAAATTTGAAAATAGATTTGGATGTCCCATTGGTAGAAAAGTGCACATGCCAACTTTCGTGACGTTACGAGCTATTTTCCTCGGCTTTAAGCCCAACTCCAGCGAAAACGCACGGTCGAGATCGAATTTGACCAACTTCTCGGAATTGAAAATTGAGCATATATCTGGATGTCCCGTTGGTAGACAAATGCGCACGCCAACTTTCGTGACGTTCCGAGCTATTTTCTCACCCTTTAAGCCTAAGTCTAGCGAAAACGCACGGTCGAGTTTCGAATTTGACCAACTTCTCGGAATTAAAAATTGAGCATAGATTTGGATGTCCCGTTGGTAGACAAATGCGCACGCCAACTTTCGTCACATTACGAGCTAATTTCACACCCTTTAAGCTCAAGTCGAGCGAAAATGCACGGTTGAGTTTCGAATTTGACCAACTTCTCGGAATTGAAAATTGAGCATAGTTTTGGATGTCCCATTGGTAGACAAGCGTCCACACCAACTTTCGTGACGTTCCGAGCTATTTTCTCACAATTTAAGCCTAAGTCTAGCGAAAACACATGGTCGAGTTTCGAATTTGACCAACTTCTCGGAATTAGAAATTGAGCATAGATTTGGATGTCCCGTTGGTAGACAAATGCACACGCCAACTTTCGTCACATTACGAGCTAATTTCACACCCTTTAAGCTCAAGTCGAGCGAAAACGCACTTCTCGGAATTGAAAATTGAGCATAGATTTGGATATCCCGTTGGTAGGCAAATGCGCACGCTAACTTTCGTGACGTTCCGAGCTATTTTCTCACCCTTATAGCCTAGGTCTAGCGAAAATGCACGGTCGATTTTCCACTTTGACCAACTTCTCGGAATTTAAATTTTAGAATGGATTTGGATGTCACATTGTTAGACGAGCGTCCACGCCAACTTTCGTAATGTTCCGAGTTATTTTCACTCCCTTTAAGCCCAAGTCTAGCGAAAACGCACGATCGAGTTTCAACTTTGACGAACTTCTCGGAATTGAAATTTGAGAATAGTTTTGGATGTCCCATTGGTAGTCAAGCGTCCACACCAACTTTCGTGACGTTCCGAGCTATTTTATCCCCCTTTAAGCCGAAGTATAGTGAAAACGTACAGTCAAGTTTCGAATTTGACCAACTCCTCGGAATTAAAAATTGAGCCTAGATTTGGATGTCCGGTTGGTAGACAAATGCGCACGCCAACTTTCGTGACATTTCGAACTATTTTCTCACCCTTTAAGCCCAAGTCTAGTGAAAATGCACGGTCGATTTTCAACTTTCACCAACTTCTCGGAATATAAATTTGAGAATAGATTTGGATGTCCCATTGGTAGACGAGCGTGCACGCCAACTCTCGTGACGTTCCGAGCTATTTTCACACCCTTTAAGCCCAATTCTAGCGAAAACGAACGGTAAATTTTCAGCTTTGAACAACTTCTCGGAATTGAAATTTGAGAATAGATTTGGATGTCCCATTGGTAGACAAGCATCCACATCAACTTTCGTGACATTCCGAGCTATTTTCTTCCCATTTAAGCCCAACTCTAGAGAAAACGCACGGTCGCGTTTCATCTTTGACCAACTTCTCGGAATTGAAAATTGAGAATAGATTTGGATGTCCCATTTGTAGACATGCGCGCACAGCAATTTTCGTGACATTACGAGCTAATTTCACGTCCTTTAAGCCCAATTCTAGCGAAAACGCGACGATCGAGTTTCAACTTTGACCAACTTCTCGGAATTGAAATTTGAGAATAGTTTTGGATGTCCCATTGGTAGACAAGCGTCCACACCAACTTTCGTGACGTTCCGAGCTATTTTCTCCCCCTTTAAGCCCAAGTCTAGTGAAAACGCACGGTCGAGTTTCGAATTTGACCAACTTCTCGGAATTGAAAACTGAGCATAGATTTGGATGTCCCGTTGGTAGACAAATGCGCACGCCAACTTTCGTGACGTTCCGAGCTATTTTCTCACCCTTTAAGCCTAAGTCTAGCGAAAATGCACTGTCGATTTTCAACTTTGACAACATTCTCGGAATTTAAATTTGAGAATAGATTTGGATGTCACATTGGTCGACGTGCGTCCACGCCAACTTTCATGACGCTCCGAGCTATTTTCACACCCTTTAAGCCCAAGTCGAGCGAAAACGCATGATCGAGTTTCTACTTTGACCAACTTCTCGGAATTGAAATTTGAGAATAGTTTTGGATGTCCCATTGGTAGACAAGCGTCCACACCGTCTTTCGTGACGTTCCGAGCTATTTTCTCCCCCTTTAAGCCCAAGTCTAGCGAAAACGCACGGTCGAGTTTTGAATTTGACCAACTTCTCAGAATCGAAAATTGAGCATAGATTTAGATGTCCCGTTGGTAGACAAATGCGCGCGCCAGCTTTCGTGACGTTCCGAGCTATTTTCTCGCCCTTTAAGCCCAACTCTAGTGAAAACGCACGGTAAATTTTCAACTTTGACCAACTTGTTGTAATTTAAATTTGAGAATAGATTTGGATTTCCCATTAGTAGACAAGCGTCCACACCAACTTTCGTGACATTCCGAGCTATTTTCTCGCCCTTTAAGCCCAAGTCTAGCGAAAACGCACGGTAAATTTTCAACTTTGACCAATTTCTTGGAATTTAAATTTGAGAATAGATTTGGATGTTCCATTGGTAGACAAGCGTCCACACCAACTTTCGTGACATTCCGAGCTATTTTCTCGCCCTTTAAGCCCAAGTCTAGCGAAAACGCACGGTAAATTTTCAACTTTGACCAACTTCTTGGAATTTAAATTTGAGAATAGATTTGGATGTCCCATTGGTAGGCAAGCGTCCACACCAACGTTTTTGACATTCCGAGCTATTTTCTTCCCATTTAAGCCCAACTCTAGAGAAAACGCACGGTCGCGTTTCATCTTTGACCAACTTCTCGGAAATGAAAATTGAGAATAGATTTGGATGTCCCATTTGTAGACATGCGCGCACAGCAACTTTCGTGACATTACGAGCTAATTTCACACCCTTTAAGCCCAAGTCTATCAAAAACGCATGATCGAGTTTCAACTTTGACGAACTTCTCGAAATTGAAATTTGAGAATAGTTTTGGATGTCCCATTGGTAGACAAGCGTCCACACCAACTTTCGTGACGTTCCGAGCTATTTTCTCCCCCTTTAAGCCCAAGTCTAGCGAACACGCACGATCGAGTTTCAAGTTTGACCAACCTCTCGGAATTTAAATTTGAGAATAGATTTGGATGTCCCACTGGTAGACGAATGTCCACGCCAACTTTCATGACATTCCGAGCTATTTTCATCCCATTTAAGCCCAACTCTAGCGAAAACGCACAATCGCGTATCATCTTTGACCAACTTCTCGGAATTGAAAATTGAGAATAGATTTGGATGTCCCATTGGTAGACAAGCGTCCACACCAACTTTCATGACGTTCCGAGCTATTTTCTCCCCCTTTAAGCCCAAGTCTAGCTAAAACGCACGGTCGAGTTTCGAATTTGACCAACTTTTGGGAGTTGAAATTTGAAAATTGATTTGGGATGTCCCATTGGTAGACAAGTGCACATGCCAACGTTCGTGACGTTACGAGCTATTTTCCTCGGCTTTAAGCCCAACTCTAGCGAAAACGCAACGGTCGAGTTCGAATTTGACCAACTTCTCGGAATTGAAAATTGAGCATATATCTGGATGTCCCGTTGGTAGACAAATACGCACGCCAACTTTCGTGACGTTCCGAGCTATTTTCTCACCCTTTAAGCCTAAGTCTAGCGAAAACGCACGGTTTAGTTTCGAATTTGACCAACTTCTTGGAATTAAAAATTGAGCATAGATTTGGATGTCCCGTTGGTAGACAAATGCGCACGCCAACTTTCGTCATATTACGAGCTAATTTCACACCCTTTAAGCTCAAGTCGAGCGAAAATGCACGGTCGAGTTTCGAATTTGACCAACTTCTCGGAATTGAAAATTGAGCATAGATTTGGATGTCCCGTTGGTAGACAAATGCACACGCCAGCTTTCGTGACGTTCCGAGCTATTTTCTCACCCTTTAAGCCTAAGTCTAGCGAAAATGCACTGTCGATTTTCAAGTTTGACCAACTTCTCGGAATTTAAATTTGAGAATAGATTTGGGATGTCACATTGGTCGACGAGCGTCCACGCCAACTTTCATGACGCTCCGAGCTATTTTCTCCCCCTTTAAGCCCAAGTCTAGCGAAAACGCACGGTCGAGTTTCGAATTTGACCAACTTCTCGGAATTGAAAATTGAGCATAGATTTGGATGTCCCGTTGGTAGACAAATGCGCACGCCGGCTTTCGTGACGTTCCGAGCTATTTTCTCTCCCTTTAAGCCCAACTCTAGTGAAAACGCACGGTAAATTTTCAACTTTGACCAACTTCTTGGAATTTAAATTTGAGAATAGATTTGGATGTCCCATTGGTAGACCAGCGTCCACACCAACTTTCGTGACATTCCGAGCTATTTTCTCGCCCTTTAAGCCCAAGTCTAGCGAAAACGCACGGTAAATTTTCAACTTTGACCAACTTCTTGGAATTTAAATTTGAGAATAGATTTGGATGTTCCATTGGTAGACAAGCGTCCACACCAACTTTCGTGACATTCCGAGCTATTTTTTCTCCCTTTAAGCCCAAGTCTAGCGAAAACGCACGGTAAATTTTCAACTTTGACCAACTTCTTGGAATTTAAATTTGAGAATAGATTTGGATGTCCAATTGGTAGACAAGCGTCTACACCAACTTTTGTGACATTCCAAGCTATTTTCTTCCCATTTAAGCCCAACTCTAGAGAAAACGCACGGTCGCGTTTCATCTTTGACCAACTTCTCGGAAATGAAAATAGAGAATAGATTTGGATGTCCCATTGGTAGACAAGCGTCCACACCAAATTTCGTGACGTTCCGAGCTATTTTCTCCCCCTTTAAGCCCAAGTCTAGCGAACACGCACGATCGAGTTTTAACTTTGACCAACTTCTCGGAATTGAAATTTGAGAATAGTTTTGGATGTCCCATTGGTAGACAAGCGTCCACACCAACTTTCGTGACGTTCCGAGCTATTTTGTCACCCTTTAAGCCTAAGTCTAGCGAAAACACACGGTCGAGTTTCGAATTTGAACAACTTCTCGGAATTAGAAATTGAGCATAGATTTGGATGTCCCGTTGGTAGACAAATGCGCACGCCAACTTTCGTCACATTACGAGCTAATTTCACACCCTTTAAGCTCAAGTTGAGCGAAAACGCACGGTCGAGTTTCGAATTTGACCAACTTCTCGGAATTTAAAATTGAGCATAGATTTGGATGTCCCGTTGGTAGACAAATGCGCACGCTAAATTTCGTGACGTTCCGAGCTATTTTCTCAACCTTTAAGCCTAAGTCTAGCGAAAATGCACGGTCGATTTTCCACTTTGACCAACTTCTTGGAATTTAAATTTTAGAATGGATTTGGATGTCACATTGTTAGACGAGCGTCCACGCCAACTTTCGTAATGTTCCGAGCTATTTTCACTCCCTTTAAGCCCAAGTCTAGCGAAAACGCACGATCGAGTTTCAACTTTGACGAACTTCTCGGAATTGAAATTTGAGAATAGTTTTGGATGTCCCATTGGTAGACGAGCGTCCACACCAACTTTCGTGACGTTCCGAGCTATTTTCTCCCCCTTTAAGCCCAAGTATAGCGAAAACGTACAGTCGAGTTTCGAATTTGACCAACTCCTCGGAATTAAAAATTGAGCATAGATTTGGATGTCCCGTTGGTAGACAAATGCGCACGCTAACTTTCGTGACGTCCGAGCTATTTTCTCACCCTTTAAGCCTAAGTCTAGCGAAAATGCACGGTCGATTTTCCACTTTGACCAACTTCTCGGAATTTAAATTTTAGAATGGATTTGGATGTCACATTGTTAGACGAGCGTCCACGCCAACTTTCGTAATGTTCCGAGCTATTTTCACTTCCTTTAAGCCCAAGTCTAGCGAAAACGCAACGATCGAGTTTCAACTTTGACGAACTTCTCGGAATTGAAATTTGAGAATAGTTTTGGATGTCCCATTCGTAGACAAGCGTCCACACCAACTTTCGTGACGTTCCGAGCTATTTTCTCCCCCTTTAAGCCCAAGTATAGCGAAAACGTACAGTCGAGTTTCGAATTTGACCAACTCCTCGGAATTAAAAATTGAGCATAGATTTGGATGTCCCGTTGGTAGAAAAATGCGCACGCCAACTTTCGTGACATTTCGAACTATTTTCTCACCCTTTAAGCCCAAGTCTAGTGAAAATGCACGGTCGATTTTCAACTTTGACCAACTTCTCGGAATATAAATTTGAGAATAGATTTGGATGTCACATTGGTAGACGAGTGTGCACGCCAACTCTCGTGACGTTTCGAGCTATTTTCACACACTTTAAGCCCAATTCCAGCGAAAACGAACGGTAAATTTTCAGCTTTGAACAACTTCTCGGAATTGAAATTTGAGAATAGATTTGGATGTCCCATTGGTAGAAAAGCATCCACACCAACTTTCGTGACATTCCGAGCTATTTTCTTCCCATTTAAGCCCAACTCTAGAGAAAACGCACGGTCGCGCTTCATCTTTGACCAACTTCTCGGAATTGAAAATTGAGAATAGATTTGGATGTCCCAACTTTCGTAATGTTCCGAGCTATTTTCACTTACTTTAAGCCCAAGTCTAGCGAAAACGCACGATCGAGTTTCAACTTTGACGAACTTCTCGGAATTGAAATTTGAGAATAGTTTTGGATGTCCCATTGGTAGACAAGCGTCCACACCAACTTTCGTGACGTTCCGAGCTATTTTCTCCCCCTTTAAGCCCAAGTCTAGCGAAAACGCTACGGTCGAGTTTCGAATTTGACCAACTTCTCGGAATTGAAAATTGAGCATAGATTTGGATGTCCCGTTGGTAGACAAATGCGCACGCCAACTTTCGTCACATTACGAGCTAATTTCACACCCTTTAAGATCAAGTCGAGCGAAAATGCACGGTCGAGTTTCGAATTTGACCAACTTCTCGGAATTGAAAATTGAGCATAGATTTGGATGTCTCGTTGGTAGACAAATGCGCACGCCAACTTTCGTGACGTTCCGAGCTATTTTCTCCCCCTTTAATCCCAAGTCTAGCGAAAACGCACGATCGAGTTTCAACTTTGACCAACTTCTCGGAATTGAAATTTGAGAATAGTTTTGGATGTCCCATTGGTAGACAAGCGTCCACACCAACTTTCGTGACGTTCCGAGCTATTTTCTCACCCTTTAAGCCAAAGTCTAGCGAAAACACACGGTCGAGTTTCGAGTTTGACCAACTTCTCAGAATTAGAAATTGAGCATAGATTTGGATGTCCCATTGGTAGACAAATGCGCACGCCAACTTTCGTCACATTACGAGCTAATTTCACACCCTTTAAGCTCAAGTCGAGCGAAAATGCACGGTCGAGTTTCGAATTTGACCAACTTCTCGGAATTGAAAATTGAGCATAGATTTGGATGTCTCGTTGGTAGACAAATGCGCATGCCAACTTTCGTGACGTTCCGAGCTATTTTCTCCCCCTTTAAGCCCAAGTCTAGCGAAAACGCATGATCGAGTTTCAACTTTGACCAACTTCTCGGAATTGAAATTTGAGAATAGTTTTGGATGTCCCATTGGTAGACAAGCGTCCACACCAACTATCGTGACGTTCCGAGCTATTTTCTCCCCCTTTAAGCCCAAGTCTAGCGAAAACGCACGGTCGAGTTTCGAATTTGACCAACTTCTCGAAATTTAAAATTGAGCATAGATTTGGATGTCCCGTTGGTAGACAAATGCGCACGCCAACTTTCGTCACATTACGAGCTAATTTCACACCCTTTAAGATCAAGTCGAGCGAAAATGCACGGTCGAGTTTCGAATTTGACCAACTTCTCGGAATTGAAAATTGAGCATAGATTTGGATGTCTCGTTGGTAGACAAATGCGCACGCCAACTTTCGTGACGTTCCGAGCTATTTTCTCCCCCTTTAAGCCCAAGTCTAGCGAAAATGCACGATCGAGTTTCAACTTTGACCAACTTCTCGGAATTGAAATTTGAGAATAGTTTTGGATGTCCCATTGGTAGACAAGCGTCCACACCGTCTTTCGTGACGTTTCGAGCTATTTTCTCCCCCTTTAAGCCCAAGTCTAGCGAAAACGCACGATCGAGTTTCAACTTTGACCAACTTCTCGGAATTGAAATTTGAGAATAGTTTTGGATGTCCCATTGGTAGACAAGCGTCCACATTGTCTTTCGTGACGTTCCGAGCTATTTTCTCCCCCTTTAAGCCCAATTCTAGCGAAAACGCACGGTCGAGTTTCGAATCTGACCAACTTCTCGGAATTGAAAATTGAGCATAGATTTGGATGTCCCGTTGGTAGACAAATGCGCACGCCAGCTTTCGTGACGTTCCGAGCTATTTTCTCACCCTTTAAGCCTAAGTCTAGCGAAAATGCACTGTCGATTTTCAACTTTGACCAACTTCTTGGAATTTAAATTTGAGAATAGATTTGGATGTCACATTGGTCGACGAGCGTCCACGCCAACTTTCATGACGCTCCGAGCTATTTTCACCCCCTTTAAGCCCAACTCTAGTGAAAATGCACGGTAAATTTTCAACTTTGACCAACTTCTTGGAATTTAAATTTGAGAATAGATTTGGATGTCCCATTGGTAGACAAGCATCCACACCAAATTTCGTGACATTCCGAGCTATTTTCTCGCCCTTTAAGCCCAAGTCTAGCGAAAACGCACGGTAAATTTTCAACTTTGACCAACCTCTTGGAATTTAAATTTGAGAATTGATTTGGATGTTCCATTGGTAGACAGGCGTCTACACCAACTTTCGTGACATTCTGAGCTATTTTCTCGCCCTTTAAGCCCAAGTCTAGCGAAAACGCACGGTAAATTTTCAACTTTGACCAACTTCTTGGAATTTAAATTTGAGAATAGATTTGGATGTCCCATTGGTAGACAAGCGTCGACACCAACTTTTGTGACATTCCGAGCTATTTTCTTCCCATTTAAGCTGAACTCCAGAGAAAAGGCACGGTCGCGTTTCATCTTTGACCAACTTCTCGGATATGAAAATTGAGAATAGATTTGGATGTCCCATTTGTAGACATGCGCGCACAGCAACTTTCGTGACATTACGAGCTAATTTCACACCCTTTAAGCCCATGTCTAGCAAAAAAACATGATCGAGTTTCAACTTTGACGAACTTCTCGAAATTGAAATTTGAGAATAGTTTTGGATGTCCCATTGGTAGACAAGCGTCCACACCAACTTTCGTGACGTTCCGAGCTATTTTCTCCCCCTTTAAGCCCAAGTCTAGCGAAAACACACGGTCGAGTTTCGAATTTGACCAACTTCTCGGAATTGAAAATTGAGCATAGATTTGGATGTCCCGTTGGTAGACAAATGCGCACGCCAGCTTTCGTGACATTCCGAGCTATTTTCTCGCCCTTTAAGCCCAAGTCTAGCGAAAACGCACGGTAAATTTTCAACTTTGACCAACTTCTTGGAATTTAAATTTGAGAATAGATTTGGATGTCCCATTGGTAGACAAGCGTCCACACCAACTTTTGTGACATTCCGAGCTATTTTCTTCCCATTTAAGCCCAACTCTAGAGAAAACGCACGGCCGCGTTTCATCTCTGACCAACTTCTCGGAAATGAAAATTGAGAATAGATTTGGATGTCCCATTTGTAGACATGCGCGCACAGCAACTTTCGTGACATTACGAGCTAATTTCAAACCCTTTAAGCCCATGTCTAGCAAAAACGCATGATCAAGTTTCAACTTTGACGAACTTCTCGAAATTTAAATTTGAGAATAGTTTTGGATGTCCCATTGGTAGACAAGCGTCCACACCAACTTTCGTGACGTTCCGAGCTATTTTCTCCCCCTTTAAGCCCAAGTCTAGCGAACACGCATGATCGAGTTTCAAGTTTGACCAACCTCTCAGAATTTAAATTTGAGAAATGATTTGTATGTCCCACTGGTAGACGAGCGTCCACGCCAAATTTCATGACATTCCGAGCTATTTTCATCCCATTTAAGCCCAACTCTGGCGAAAACGCACGATCGCGTGTCATCTTTGACCAACTTCTCGGAATTGAAATTTGAGAATAGTTTTGGATGTCCCATTGGTAGACAAGCGTCCACACCAACTTTCGTGACGTTCCGAGCTATTTTCTCACCCTTTAAGCCAAAGTCTAGCGAAAACACACGGTCGAGTTTCGAGTTTGACCAACTTCTCGGAATTAGAAATTGAGCATAGATTTGGATGTCCCGTTGGTAGACAAATGCGCACGCCAACTTTCGTCACATTACGAGCTAATTTCACACCCTTTAAGCTCAAGTCGAGCGAAAATGCACGGTCGAGTTTCGAAATTGACCAACTTCTCGGAATTGAAAATTGAGCATAGATTTGGATGTCTCGTTGGTAGACAAATGCGCACGCCAACTTTCGTGACGTTCCGAGCTATTTTCTCCCCCTTTAAGCCCAAGTCTAGCGAAAACGCATGATCGAGTTTCAACTTTGACCAACTTCTCGGAATTAAAATTTGAGAATAGTTTTGGATGTCCCATTGGTAGACAAGCGTCCACACCGTCTTTCGTGACGTTCCGAGCTATTTTCTCCCCCTTTAAGCCCAAGTCTAGTGAAAATGCACGGTCGATTTTCAACTTTGACCAACTTCTCGGAATATAAATTTGAGAATAGATTTGGATGTCACATTGGTAGACGAGCGTGCACGCCAACTCTCGTGACGTTCCGAGCTATTTTCACACCCTTTAAGCCCAATTCTAGCGAAAACGAACGGTAAATTTTCAACTTTGAACAACTTCTCGGAATTGAAATTTGAGAATAGATTTCGATGTCCCATTGGTAGACAAGCATCCACACCAACTTTCGTGACATTCCGAGCTATTTTCTTCCCATTTAAGCCCAACTCTAAAGAAAACGCACGGTCGCGTTTCATCTTTGACCAACTTCTCGGAATTGAAAATTGAGAATAGATTTGGATGTCCCATTTGTAGACATGCGCGCACAGCAATTTTCGTGACATTACGAGCTAATTTCACGTCCTTTAAGCCCAATTCTAGCGAAAACGCATCATCGAGTTTCAACTTTGACCAACTTCTCGGAATTGGAATTTGAGAATAGTTTTGGATATCCCATTGGTAGACAAGCGTCCACACCAACTTTCGTGACGTTCCGAGCTATTTTCTCCCCCTTTCAGCCCAAGTCTAGTGAAAATGCACGGTCGAGTTTCGAATTTGACCAACTTCTCGGAATTGAAAATTGAGAATAGATTTGGATGTCCCGTTGGTAGAAAAATGCGCACGCCAACTTTCGTGACGTTCCGAGCTATTTTCTCACCCTTTAAGCCTAAGTCTAGCGAAAATGCACTGTCGATTTTCAACTTTGACCAACTTCTCGGAATTTAAATTTGAGAATAGATTTGGATGTCACATTGGTCGACGAGCGTTCACGCCAACTTTCATGACGCTCCGAGCTATTTTCACACCCTTTAAGCCCAAGTCGAGTGAAAACGCATGATCGAGTTTCAACTTTGACCAACTTCTCGGAATTGAAATTTGAGAATAGTTTTGGACGTCCCATTGGTAGACAAGCGTCCACACCGTCTTTCGTGACGTTCCGAGCTATTTTCTCCCCCTTTAAGCCCAAGTCTAGCGAAAATGCATGATCGAGTTTCAACTTTGACCAACTTCTCGGAATTGAAATTTGAGAATAGTTTTGGATGTCCCATTGGTAGACAAGCGTCCACACCGTCTTTCGTGACGTTCCGAGCTATTTTCTCCCCCTTTAAGCCCAAGTCTAGTGAAAACGCACGGTCGAGTTTCGAATTTGACCAACTTCTCGGAATTGAAAATTGAGCATAGATTTGGATGTCCCGTTGGTAGACAAATGCGCACGCCAGCTTTCGTGACGTTCCGAGCTATTTTCTCACCCTTTAAGCCTAAGTCTAGCGAAAATGCACTGTCGATTTTCAACTTTGACCAACTTCTTGGAATTTAAATTTGAGAAAAGATTTGGATGTCACATTGGTCCTTGAGCGTCCACGCCAACTTTCATGACGCTCTGAGCTATTTTCACCCCCTTTAAGCCCAACTCTAGTGAAAACGCACGGTAAATTTTCAACTTTGACCAACTTCTTGGAATTTAAATTTGAGAATAGATTTGGATGTCCCATTGGTAGACAAGCGTCCACACCAACTTTCGTGACATTCCGAGCTATTTTCTCGCCCTTTAAGCCCAAGTCTAGCGAAAACGCACGGTAAATTTTCAACTTTGACCAACTTCTTGGAATTTAAATTTGAGAATAGATTTGGATGTTCCATTGGTAGATAGGCGTCTACACCAACTTTCGTGACATTCCGAGCTATTTTTTCGCCCTTTAAGCCCAAGTCTAGCGAAAACGTACAGTCGAGTTTCGAATTTGACCAACTCCTCGGAATTAAAAATTGAGCATAGATTTGGATGTCCCGTTGGTAGACAAATGCGCACGCCAACTTTCGTGACATTTCGAACTATTTTCTCACCCTTTAAGCCCAAGTCTAGTGAAAATGCACAGTCGATTTTCAACTTTGACCAACTTCTCGGAATATAAATTTGAGAATAGATTTGGATGTCACATTGGTAGATGAGCGTGCACGCCAACTCTCGTGACGTTCCGAGCTATTTTCACACCCTTTAAGCCCAATTCTACCAAAAACGAACGGTAAATTTTGTTAAATATTGTAACTTCAAAGAATATTATATTTGTACTTTATTATTCCGGAGATGTTTCATCCCTCCGAGGTAACCCTATTATGTATCCGGAGATGTTTATTCCTCCGAGGGTTAGTATTAACTAGGGTTATTAGACCCACCATGTGTGGGTCGGCCCTGTAGTTATATTTTAGGGGTTATTAGACTTCTCTAGGTGAGGTCGGCCCCAACAGGTCTATTAGTCAGTTGAGATTCAAGTATAAATAGAGGAGGTGAACTCCTCATTAGATCACTCACTCACTTGTGGAAGAGTGCGCACTAGTTGAGGAGATCTGCTAAGGAGACTTAGGAGGAAGGAGCACATCTTGTATTTTGGTTGATCATCTTATTGAGGAAAGCTTTACTGGGTTTTCTACCCCATGAGGGTTTCCCAGGATATATAGTGTGTTTATCTTGTGATTGTGTTTCTATCAGAGATCTTGCTTGTCTATTTGGTTTAAATTCAACATGGTATCAGAGCTAGACTGAATAGGACATCTTTCACAAGGTAAGATTCTCTCTCTCTCTCTTTTTGGTGAAGTTAGGGTTTCAGCCCAAAGTTGGTATTTTTGATTTTTGGTTGCATGGCTGGATATCCCTCCTCAATACCTTTCTTTTAAGCTCTAGATCGAACTTTTTGGTTGGGTAGAACTCCGGGAATTGCAAACCCTAATTCTACCAAAAGTGCGATACATCAGATTTTGGTTTCAGAAAAAAGTTGGAATTTTTGATTTCTGATTGCATGGCTGGATAGCCCTTATCAAGAGCATTCTTTTAAGCTATAGATCGAACTTTTTGGTTAAGTAGAACTCCGGGAATTGCAAACCCTAATTCTACCAAAAGTGCGATAAAATTCTGTTTCAGTTTCCGGAAAAGTGAAAAGTAACTTTCCAAGTAAGTCTACTCTGTCTCTTGGACTCCCCCAAGAGAAGATGGCTCCAAATACTAAGCTTGAAGACAAGCTAGAAGGCTTAGAGAATTTCCGGGCATGGAAATACAGAATTGGTCTCATTCTTGAAGAGAATGACCTTGCTCATTATATCAAGGAGGAGGTTGCAGAACCAGAAGAAGATGAAGCCAAGGAAAAACACAGGAAGGATATGATTAGGGCAAAGAGAATCATAGCTGATTCAATTAAAGACCACTTGATTCCCCAAGTGTCTTCCAAGAAGACTCCAAAGGAAATGTATGATGCCCTAGGAAGAATGTATGAAGGGAAGAACATCAACAGAAAGATGAATCTAAGGACTCAGTTGAAGAGTACCAAGATGCACAAAGGAGAATCCATTCAAGACTACTTCTCAAGAGTCTCTCTAATCAAACAGCAACTAGATGCCATTGGTGATACTCTTGATGAAGATGAACTTGTGATGACAGCTCTAAATGGTCTCACTAGATCATGGGAATCCTTCATCCAAACCATGTGTGCCAGAAAAGAAAGCATGAAGTTTGATGTAGTATGGGAGGATTGTGTTCAAGAAGAAGCTAGGGTTTCCAACAGAGAGGCATTGCTCAAGGAAGATGACCAAGCCTTGGCCACCCATACCAAGAGAAGAAAGAATCGATCCTACTTTAAGAAGGATAGTCAAAAGGAGTCTCATCCTCCACAGAGATTTCAAAAGAAAAGAGGACCCTTCCAAGGAAGAGACTACTCCTCATTCCAATGTTTCATTTGTCACAAACTAGGACACATTGCCAAAGATTGTCCTAGCAAAAAGATTAAGGGTACTCAACACAGAAGACATCATGCACATCTTGCAGAAGATGAGAGTGAAGAAGAAGTTGAAGAAGAAAGGCCTCTCAAGAAAAGATCTAGAAAAGAAGAAGAAGATGAAGAAAGGACTTTCTCCAAAAGAAGATCTAGAAGAAATGAAGAAGAAGATGCAGAAGAGTATGTTCTTTTCTACGCACTCTCTGGATCTATAACACCAGGAGAAGATACATGGGTAATTGATAGTGGTGCCTCAAAGCACATGACAGGACAAAAGAAGACTTTATCAAGTCTTGAAGAAAAGACCTCTCCACTAAAGGTATCTCTTGGAGATAACTATCAGTATCCCATTAAAGGAGTTGGAGAAGCAAACTACAAACTTGATTCTGGAACCCCCATGAAAATGAAAGAAGTTTTGTATGTTCCAGGGTTGAAGAAGAATTTACTTTCAATATCAGCTTTGGACAAGAAAGGCTATAGAGTTGCATTCATTGATGGACAAGTGTTAATGTGGTCCAAAGGCAAATCCATTAAGGATGCAATTGTCATTGGTGAAGAAGAAGGAGGCTTGTATAAACTCAAGGGTCATCCAGAAGCTGCCCTTGATCATGAAACTTCTAGTCCCAGTGAGCTATGGCATAGAAGACTGGCTCACATTAACTACAAAGCCTTACCCTATGTAAGCAAGGTAGTCATAGGACTACCAGACTTGAAGGTGGATCATAATGGCTCTTGTAAAGGATGTAAGAAAGGGAAGAATGTCAAGAACCCCTTTCCAAAGAGTGAAACAAAAACTAAGAGTATCTTGGAGTTAATACACTCAGATGTATGTGGTCCAATGCCCACCACCTCCTTAAGTGGTTTTGAATACTACCTTTCTTTCATTGATGATCATTCAAGGAAAACTTGGATTTACTTTCTAAAAGGTAAGAATGAAGTCTTTGGAAATTTCAAAGAATTCAAGGCTCTAATAGAGAATCTCACAGAAAAGAAAATCAAGATTCTCAAAACAGATAATGGTGGAGAATATACTTCAAAAGAGTTTGAAGAATTTTGTAGAGAAGCTGGAATCAAGAGAGAACTAACCACTCCCTACAATCCCCAACAAAATGGGGTTGCAGAAAGGAAAAATAGAACCATCATGGAAGCTGTGAAGACTATGATACATGACCAGGATCTTCCCATGTATCTATGGGCTGAAGCAGCCAAGACAGCAGTTTATGTGCAAAATAGATTATCTCACAGTGCTCTTGAATTCAAAACTCCAGAAGAAGTGTTTACAGGTAAGAAGCCTGAGGTAAGTCATCTCAAAATATTTGGGTGTCCTATGTACATCCACATTCCAAAAGAAAAGAGAACCAAGTTGGATCCCTCAGGAAAGAAGGGAATGTTTGTTGGTTATTGTGAAACTTCCAAAGCCTTCAGAATCTACATACCAGGTTTTCATCATATAGAAATAAGTAGAGATGTAACCTTTGATGAGGAAGCAGCCCTCAAGAAATCCAGGAAGTGTCAACTTGAAGAAGTTTATGAAAAAGATTCTTCTCCCAGAGTCTCAAAGACTGTTCATGTCCCTGAAGAGGATACACCAGAGGATCATGACATGCTAGAACCACAAGAACCTCCTGTAGCAGATTTATCTAGGAAGAGAAGACCAGCATGGGCTAGAGATATCATTCAAGGAGCTGAAAGATATGGTGCTCCCGAAGGTTCCACTAGAGAAAGGAAGAAACCAAAACTAGTAACCAACTATATGGCTTTGATGTGTAATCTTGTGGATCAACTACCCACCAGCTATGAAGAGGCAGCTCAAAAGAAAGAATGGGTAGAAGCAATGACAGAAGAATATCAGTCAATAATGAAAAATGATGTTTGGGATATAGTTCCCAAACCAAAAGATAAAAGTGTGGTTTCCTCCAAATGGATTTTTAAGATAAAGCATGCTGCAGATGGTAGCATTGAAAAGTACAAAGCAAGATTTGTAGCCAGAGGATTCTCTCAGAAGGAGGGAATTGACTATGAAGAAACTTTTGCACCTGTTGCTAGGTATACTTCAATTAGAACTATCATGGCACTTGCATCCATGATGAAATGGAAATTGCACCAAATGGATGTTAAGACAGCTTTTCTGAATGGTGTAATTGAAGAAGAAGTATATATAGAACAACCTCAAGGTTTTGAGGTCAAAGACGGAAGGACCCATGTATGCAAACTGAAAAAGGCACTATATGGCTTGAAGCAAGCTCCCAGAGCTTGGTATGGAAGAATTGACAGTTTCCTATTAAGCATGGGCTTTACCAAAAGTAAAGCTGACCCCAACCTCTATCTTAAAGTAATGAATGATGAACCTGTTATATTGCTATTATATGTAGATGATCTATTTCTAACAGGAAATGAGAAACAAATCATTGAAAGCAAGAAGAAGCTTTCTTCAGAATTCGAGATGAAAGATCTCGGACTAATGCACTACTTCTTAGGCCTAGAAGTGTGGCAAGAGCCAAAAGGGATCTTTCTAAATCAAGGTAAGTATACTGTGGAGATCCTCAAAAGATTTGATATGTTGGAGTGTAAAGCTATGGCCACTCCCATGGACTCCAACTTAAAACTGTTAGCTAATGATTCGTCAGAAATAGTAGATATAACCCTATATAGACAAATCATTGGATCATTGATGTACTTGACAAATACTAGGCCTGATATATGCTTTGCTGTAAATACTCTCAGTCAGTTTCAAGTAGAACCTAGAAAGGTTCACCTTATAGCTGCAAAGCATATCATGAGGTACCTAAAAGGTACAGTGGACTTTGGCCTTTACTATCTTGGAGACAATGAACTCAAGTTGCATGGTTTCTCAGATTCTGATTGGGCAGGTAGTGTCTCAGACAGAAAAAGTACTTCAGGTGGATGTTATGGTCTTGGATCTGCCATGGTCTCCTGGTTCAGCAAGAAACAATCTAGTGTGGCCCTCAGTACCGCTGAAGCAGAATATATAGCTGCTTGCTCTGCCAGCTGTGAAGCAGTGTGGCTTCGGAAACTCTTATCTGGAATCTTTGACTTAGAAATGGATCCCACTGTGATTATGTGTGATAATCAAAGCTGCATTAAGATGACTGAAAATCCTGTGTTCCATGATAAGTCAAAACACATTGAGATCCGTTACTTCTATATACGAGACATGGTGCAGAGAGGAGCCATCAAGCTCGAGTATATAAGCACTGAGGAGCAGGTTGCTGATATCTTAACTAAACCTATGTCTCGAGTGAAGTTTGAGTACTTTCGAGACAAGCTTGGTTTAGTTCAGAAGGACCTTCCTCGAAAGGGGGAGTAGTATAGTATTACTATCATTTACTTTCTGTTTTGTTAGCTACCTACATTTATTTAGATTTAGAACTCTTACATATCATTTATGCTAGATGTACACATGTTTTGATGTGATGTGTACATGTTTTGATTAGTGATGTATAGATGTTTTGATGTACACATGTTTTGATGTGATGTGTACATGTTTTGATTAGTGATGTATACATGTTTTGATGCACATATGTTTTGATGTGATGTATACATGTTTTGATTAGTGATGTATACATGTTTTGATGCACATATGTTTTGATGTGATGTATACATGTTTTGATTAGTGATGTATACATGTTTTGATGCACATATGTTTTGATGTGATGTATACATGTTTTGATTAGTGATGTATACATGTTTTGATGTACATATGTTTTGATGTGATGTATACATGTTTTGATTAGTGATGTATACATGTTTTGATGCACATATGTTTTGATTAGTGATGTATACATGTTTTGATGTACACATGTTTTGATGTGATGTGTACATGTCTTGATTAGTGATGTATACATGTTTTGATGTACATATCTTTCGATGTGATATGTACATACTTTGATGAGATGTATACATGGTTTGATGTGATACATGATTGTACCTGTATGGATAAGAATACAGTTGAGGGGATTGGATCATCCCTGGACTTTCAGTCCTAAAGAGAACCGTAGACGTAAGGTCTCCGAGAATGAAGTCCTTAGTGGACAGTTGAGGGGATTGGATCATCCCTGGACTTTCAGTCCTAAAGAGAACCGTAGACGTAAGGTCTCCGAGAATGAAGTCCTTAGTGGACAGTTGAGGGGATTGGATCATCCCTGGACTTTCAGTCCTAAAGAGAACCGTAGACGTAAGGTCTCCGAGAATGAAGTCCTCAGTGGACAGTTGAGGGGATTGGATCATCCCTGGACTTTCAGTCCTAAAGAGAGCCATAGACGTAAGGTCTCCGAGAATGAAGTCCTTGATGGACTTGAGGGGATTGGATCATCCCTGGACTTTCAGTCCTAAAGAGAGCCGTAGACGCAAGGTCTCCGAGAATGAAGTCCTTGATGGACTTGAGGGGATTGGATCATCCCTGGACTTTCAGTCCTAAAGAGAGCCGTAGACGCAAGGTCTCCGAGAATGAAGTCCTTGATGGACTTGAGGGGATTGGATCATCCCTGGACTGTCAGTCCTAAAGAGAGCCGTAGACGTAAGGTCTTCGAGAATGAATTGAGTGGATTAAATCATCCCTGGACAGTAAATCCAGTAATTCCGAAAGGAAGGATAGTCCTAAATGAATTGTGGTTGGATTAAATCATCCTTGGACAGTAAATCCAGTAATTCCGAAAGGAAGGATAGTCCTAAATGAATTGTGGTTGGATTAAATCATCCTTGGACAGTAAATCCAGTAATTCCGAAAGGAAGGATAGTCCTAAATGAATTGTGGTTGGATTAAATCATCCTTGGACAGTAAATCCAGTAATTCCGAAAGGAAGGATAGTCCTAAATGAATTGTGGTTGGATTAAATCATCCTTGGAAAGTAAATCCAGTAATTCCGAAAGGAAGGATAGTCCTAAATGAATTGTGGTTGGATTAAATCATCCTTGGACAGTAAATCCAGTAATTCCGAAAGGAAGGATAGTCCTAAATGAATTGTGGTTGGACTAATCATCCTTAGACAGCAAATCCAGGAGGGATAGTCTTAAATATGATTGTGGTTGGACTAATCATCCTTAGACAGCAAATCCAGGAGGGATAGTCTTAAATGTGATTGTGATTGGACTAATCATCCTTAGACAACAAATCCAGGAGGGATAGTCTTAAATATGATTGTGGTTGGACTAATCATCCTTAGACAGCAAATCCAGGAGGGATAGTCTTAAATATGATTATGGTTGGACTAATCATCCTTAGACAGCAAATCCAGGAGGGATAGTCTTAAATATGATTGTGTGATGACGATGCTGTTGATCGTGTGATGACGATGCTGCTGATCGTGTGATGACGATGCTGCTGATCATGTGATGACGATGCTGCTGATTGTGTGATGACGATGCTGCTGATCGTGTGATGACGATGCTGCTGATCGTGTGATGACGATGCTGCTGATCATGTAATGACGATGCTGCTGATCGTGTGATCGTGTGATGACGATGCTGCTGATCGTGTGATGACGATGCTGCTGATCGTGTGATGACGATGCTGCTGATCGTATGATGACGACGCTGCTGATTATGTGATGACGATGCTGCTGATCGTGATGTTGATGTTAATGTACTAGTAACTGTTTGAGTTACTAATGAAGTCAAATTGAAGAAAGCTTCCAATGATTTATAGATGTATCATGTGCAGTGACTCCATGCTCCTGCAGATGCTGTTATAATATCCTTCTCGTTAAGGGGGAGTGTTAAATATTGTAACTTCAAAGAATATTATATTTGTACTTTATTATTCCGGAGATGTTTCATCCCTCCGAGGTAACCCTATTATGTATCCGGAGATGTTTATTCCTCCGAGGGTTAGTATTAACTAGGGTTATTAGACCCACCATGTGTGGGTCGGCCCTGTAGTTATATTTTAGGGGTTATTAGACTTCTCTAGGTGAGGTCGACCCCAACAGGTCTATTAGTCAGTTGAGATTCAAGTATAAATAGAGGAGGTGAACTTTTCATTAGATCACTCACTCACTTGTGGAAGAGTGCGCACTAGTTGAGGAGATCTGCTAAGGAGACTTAGGAGGAAGGAGCACATCTTGTATTTTGGTTGATCATCTTATTGAGGAAAGCTTTACTGGGTTTTCTACCCCATGAGGGTTTCCCAGGATATATAGTGTGTTTATCTTGTGATTGTGTTTCTATCAGAGATCTTGCTTGTCTATTTGGTTTAAATTCAACAAATTTTCAGCTTTGAACAACTTCTCGGAATTGAAATTTGAGAATAGATTTGGATGTCCCATTGGTAGACAAGCATCCACACCAACTTTCGCGACATTCCGAGCTATTTTCTTCCCATTTAAGCCCAAATCTAGAGAAAACGCACGGTCGCGTTTCATCTTTGACCAACTTCTCGGAATTGAAAATTGAGAATAGATTTGGATGTCCCATTTGTAGACATGCGCGCACAGCAATTTTCGTGACATTACGAGCTAATTTCACGTCCTTTAAGCCCAATTCTAGCGAAAACGCATGATCGAGTTTCAACTTTGACCAACTTCTCGGAATTGAAATTTGAGAATAGTTTTGGATGTCCCATTCGTAGACAAGCGTCCACACCAACTTTCGTGACGTTCCGAGCTATTTTCTCCCCCTTTAAGCCCAAGTCTAGCGAAAATGCACGGTCGAGTTTCGAATTTGACCAACTTCTCGGAATTGAAAATTGAGCATAGATTTGGATGTCCCGTTGGTAGACAAATGCGCACGCCAACTTTCGTCACATTACGAGCTAATTTCACACCCTTTAAGCTCAAGTCGAGCGAAAATGCACGGTCGAGTTTCGAATTTGAACAACTTCTCGGAATTGAAAATTGAGCATAGATTTGGATGTCTCGTTGGCAGACAAATGCGCACGCCAACTTTTGTGACGTTCCGAGCTATTTTCTCCCCCTTTAAGCCCAAGTCTACCGAAAACGCACGATCGAGTTTCAACTTTGACCAACTTCTCGGAATTGAAATTTGAGAATAGTTTTGGATGTCCCATTGGTAGACAAGCGTCCACACCAAATTGCGTGACGTTCCGAGCTATTTTCTCACCCTATAAGCCTAAGTCTAGGGAAAACACACGGTCAAGTTTCGAATTTGACCAACTTCTCGGAATTAGAAATTGAGCATAGATTTGGATGTCCCGTTGGTAGACAAATGCGCACGCCAACTTTCGTCACATTACGAGCTAATTTCACACCCTTTAAGCTCAAGTCGAGCGAAAACGCACGGTCGAGTTTCGAATTTGACCAACTTCTCGGAATTGAAAATTGAGCATAGATTTGGATGTCCCGTTGGTAGACAAATGCGCATGCTAACTTTCGTGACGTTCTGAGCTATTTGCTCACCCTTTAAGCCTAAGTCTAGCGAAAATGCACGGTCGATTTTCCACTTTGACCAACTTCTCGGAATTTAAATTATAGAATGGATTTGGATGTCACATTGTTAGACGAGCGTCCACGCCAACTTTCGTAATGTTCCGAGCTATTTTCACTCCCTTTAAACCCAAGTCTAGCCAAAACGCACGATCGAGTTTCAACTTTGACGAACTTCTCGGAATTGAAATTTGAGAATAGTTTTGGATGTCCCATTGGTAGACAAGCGTCCACACCAACTTTCGGTACGTTCCGAGCTATTTTCTCCCCCTTTAAGCCCAAGTATAGCGAAAACGTACAGTCGAGTTTCGAATTTGACCAACTCCTCGAAATTAAAAATTGAGCATAGATTTGGATGTCCCGTTGGTAGACAAATGCGCATGCCAACTTTCGTGACATTTCGAACTATTCTCTCACCCTTTAAGCCAAAGTCTAGTGAAAATGCACAGTCGATTTTCAACTTTGACCAACTTCTCGGAATATAAATTTGAGAATAGATTTGGATGTCACATTGGTAGACGAGCGTGCACGCCAACTCTCGTGACGTTCCGAGCTATTTTCACACCCTTTAAGCCCAATTCTAGCGAAAACGAACGGTAAATTTTCAGCTTTGAACAACTTCTCGGAATTGAAATTTGAGAATAGATTTGGATGTCGCATTGGTAGACAAGCATCCACACCAACTTTCGTGACATTCCGAGCTATTTTCTTCCCATTTAAGCCCAACTCTAGAGAAAACGCACGGTCGCGTTTCATCTTTGACCAACTTCTCGGAATTGAAAATTGAGAATAGATTTGGATGTCCCATTTGTAGACATGCGCGCACAGCAATTTTCGTGACATTACGAGCTAATTTCACGTCCTTTAAGCCCAATTCTAGCGAAAACGCACCATCGAGTTTCAACTTTGACCAACTTCTCGGAATTGAAATTTGAGAATAGTTTTGGATATCCCATTGGTAGACAAGCGTCCACACAAGCTTTCGTGACGTTCCGAGCTATTTTCTCCCCCTTTAAGCCCAAGTCTAGTGAAAACGCACGGTCGAGTTTCGAATTTGACCAACTTCTCGGAATTGAAAATTGAGAATAGATTTGGATGTCCCGTTGGTAGACAAATGCGCATGCCAACTTTCGTGACGTTCTGAGCTATTTTCTCACCCTTTAAGCCTAAGTCTAGCGAAAATGCACTGTCGATTTTCAACTTTGACCAACTTCTCGGAATTTAAATTTGAGAATAGATTTGGATGTCACATTGGTCGACGAGGGTCCACGCCAACTTTCATGACGCTTCGAGCTATTTTCACACCCTTTAAGCCCAAGTCGAGTGAAAACGCATGATCGAGTTTCAACTTTGACCAACTTCTCGGAATTGAAATTTGAGAATAGTTTTGGACGTCCCATTGGTAGACAAGCGTCCACACCGTCTTTCGTGACGTTCCGACCTATTTTCTCCCCCTTTAAGCCCAAGTCTAGCGAAAACGCATGATCGAGTTCCAACTTTGACAAACGTCTCGGAATTGAAATTTGAGAATAGTTTTGGATGTCCCATTGGTAGACAAGCGTCCACACCGTCTTTCGTGACGTTCCGAGCTATTTTCTCCCCCTTTAAGCCCAAGTCTAGCGAAAACGCACGGTCGAGTTTCGAATTTGACCAACTTCTCGGAATTGAAAATTGAGCATAGATTTGGATGTCTCGTTGGTAGACAAATGTGCACGCCAGCTTTCGTGACGTTCCGAGCTATTTTCTCACCCTTTAAGCCTAAGTCTAGCGAAAATGCACTGTCGATTTTCAACTTTGACCAACTTCTCGGAATTTAAATTTGAGAATAGATTTGGATGTCACATTGGTCGACGAGCGGCCACGCCAACTTTCATGACGCTCCGAGCTATTTCACCCCCTTTAAGCCCAACTCTAGTGAAAACGCACGGTAAATTTTCAACTTTGACCAACTTCTTGGAATTTAAATTTGAGAATAGATTTGGATGTCCCATTGGTAGACAAGCGTCCACACCAACGTTCGTGACATTCCGAGCTATTTTCTCGCCCTTTAAGCCCAAGTCTAGCGAAAACGCACGGTAAATTTTCAACTTTGACCAACTTCTTGGAATTTAAATTTGAGAATAGATTTGGATGTTCCATTGGTAGACAAGCGTCTACACCAACTTTCGTGAAATTCTGAGCTATTTTCTCGCCCTTTAAGCCCAAGTCTAGCGAAAACGCACGGTAAATTTTCAACTTTGACCAACTTCTTGGAATTTAAATTTGAGAATAGATTTGGATGTCCCATTGGTAGACAAGCGTCGACACCAACTTTTGTGACATTCCGAGCTATTTTCTTCCCATTTAATCCCAACTCCAGAGAAAACGCACGGTCGCGTTTCATCTTTGACCAACTTCTCGGAAATGAAAATTGAGAATAGATTTGGATGTCCCATTTGTAGACATGCGCGCACAGCAACTTTCGCGACATTACGAGCTAATTTCACACCCTTTAATCCCAAGTCTAGCAAAAACGCATGATCGAGTTTCAACTTTGACGAACTTCTCGAAATTGAAATTTGAGAATAGTTTTGGATGTCCCATTGGTAGACAAGCGTCCACACCAACTTTCGTGACGTTCCGAGCTATTTTTTCCCCCTTTAAGCCCAAGTATAGCGAAAACGTACAGTCGAGTATCGAATTTGACCAACTCCTCGGAATTAAAAATTGAGCATAGATTTGGATGTCCCGTTGGTAGACAAATGCGCACGCCAACTTTTGTGACATTTCGAACTATTTTCTCACCCTTTAAGCCCAAGTCTAGTGAAAATGCACGGTCGATTTTCAACTTTGACCAACTTCTCGGAATATAAATTTGAGAATAGATTTGGATGTCACATTGGTAGACGAGCGTGCACGCAAACTCTCGTGACGTTCCGAGCTATTTTCACACCCTTTAAGCCCAATTCTAGCGAAAACGAACGGTAAATTTTCAGCTTTGAACAACTTCTCGGAATTGAAATTTGAGAATAGATTTGGATGTCCCAAGTCGAGCGAAAACGCATGATCGAGTTTCAACTTTGACCAACTTCTCGGAGTTGAAATTTGAGAATAGTTTTGGATGTCCCATTGGTAGACAAGCGTCCACACCGTCTTTCGTGACGTTCCGAGCTATTTTCTCCCCCTTTAAGCCCAAGTCTAGCGAAAACGCACGGTCGAGTTTCGAATTTGACCAACTTCTCGGAATTGAAAATTGAGCATAGATTTGGATGTCCCGTTGGTAGACAAATGCGCACGCCAGCTTTCGTGACATTCCGAGCTATTTTCTCGCCCTTTAAGACCAAGTCTAGCGAAAATGCACGGTAAATTTTCAACTTTGACCAACTTCTTGGAATTTAAATTTGAGAATAGATTTGGATGTCCCATTGGTAGACAAGCGTCCACACCAACTTTTGTGACATTCCGAGCTATTTTCTTCCCATTTAAGCCCAACTCTAGAGAAAACGCACGGCCGCGTTTCATCTTTGACCAACTTCTCGGAAATGAAAATTGAGAATAGATTTGGATGTCCCATTTGTAGACATGCGCGCACAGCAACTTTCGTGACATTACGAGCTAATTTCACACCCTTTAAGCCCAAGTCTAGCAAAAACGCATGATCGAGTTTCAACTTTGACGAACTTCTCGAAATTGAAATTTGAGAATAGTTTTGGATGTCCCATTGGTAGACAAGCGTCCACACCAACTTTCGTGACGTTCCGAGCTATTTTCTCCCCCTTTAAGCCCAAGTCTAGCGAAAATGCACGGTCGAGTTTCGAATTTGACCAACTTCTCGGAATTGAAAATTGAGCATAGATTTGGATGTCCCGTTGGTAGACAAATGCGCACGCCAACTTTCGTCACATTACGAGCTAATTTCACACCCTTTAAGCTCAAGTCGAGCGAAAATGCACGGTCGAGTTTCGAATTTGACCAACTTCTCGGAATTGAAAATTGAGCATAGATTTGGATGTCTCGTTGGTAGACAAATGCGCACGCCAACTTTCATGACGTTCCAAGCTATTTTCTCCCCCTTTAAGCCCAAGTCTAGCGAAAACGCACGATCGAGTTTCAACTTTGACCAACTTCTCGGAATTGAAATTTGAGAATAGTTTTGGATGTCCCATTGGTAGACAAGCGTCGACACCAACTTTCGTGACGTTCCGAGCTATTTTCTCCCCGTTTAAGCCCAAGTCTAGCGAACACGCACGATCGAGTTTCAAGTTTGACCAACCTCTCGGAATTTAAATTTGAGAATATATTTGGATGTCCCATTGGTAGACGAGCGTCCACGCCAACTTTCATGACATTCCGAGCTATTTTCATCCCATTTAAGCCCAACTCTGGCGAAAACGCACGATCGCGTATCATCTTTGACCAACTTCTCGGAATTGAAAATTGAGAATAGATTTGGATGTCCCATTGGTAGACAAGCGTCCACACCAACTTTCATGACGTTCCGAGCTATTTTCTCCCCCTTTAAGCCCAAGTCTAGCGAAAACGCACGGTCGAGTGTCGAATTTGACCAACTTTTGGGAGTTGAAATTTGAAAATAGATTTGGATGTCCCGTTGGTAGACAAGTGCACATGACAACTTTCGTGACGTTACGAGCTATTTTCCTCGGCTTTAAGCCCAACTCTAGCGAAAACGCACGGTCGAGTTCGAATTTGACCAACTTCCCGGAATTGAAAATTGAGCATATATCTGGATGTCTTATTGGTAGACAAATGCGCACGCCAACTTTCGTGACGTTCCGAGCTATTTTCTCACCCTTTAAGCCTAAGTCTAGCGAAAATGCACGGTCGAGTTTCAAATTTGACCAACTTCTCGGAATTAAAAATTGAGCACATATTTGGATGTCCCGTTGGTAGACAAATGTGCACACCAACTTTTGTCACATTACGAGCTAATTTCACACCCTTTAAGCTCAAGTCGAGCGAAAATGCACGGTCGAGTTTCGAATTTGACCAACTTCTCGGAATTGAAAATTGAGCATAGATTTGGATGTCTCGTTGGTAGACAAATGTGCACGCCAAATTTCGTGACGTTCCGAGCTATTTTCTCCCCCTTTAAGCCCAAGTCTAGCGAAAACGCACGATCGAGTTTCAACTTTGACCAACTTCTCGGAATTGAAATTTGAGAATAGTTTTGGATGTCCCATTGGTAGACAAGCGTCCACACCAACTTTCGTGACGTTCCGAGCTATTTTCTCACCCTTTAAGCCTAAGTCTAGCGAAAACACACGGTCGAGATTCGAATTTGACCAATTTCTCGGAATTAGAAATTGAGCATAGATTTGGATGTCCTGTTGGTAGACAAATGCGCACGCCAACTTTCGTCACATTACGAGCTAATTTCACACTTTTTAAGCTCAAGTCGAGCGAAAACGCACGGTCGACTTTTGATGACCAACTTCTCGAAATTGAAAATTGAGCATAGATTTGGATGCCCCGTTGGTAGACAAATGCGCACGCTAACTTTCGTGACGTTCCGAGCTATTTTCTCACCCTTTAAGCCTAAGTCTAGCGAAAATGCACGGTCGATTTTCCACTTTGAGAAACTTCTCGGAATTGAAATTTGAGAATAGTTTTGGATGTCCCATTGGTAGACAAGCGTCCACACCAACTTTCGTGACGTTCCGAGCTATTTTCTCCCCCTTTAAGCCCAAGTATAGCGAAAACGTACAGTCGAGTTTCGAATTTGACCAACTCCTCGGAATTAAAAATTGAGCATAGATTTGGATGTCCCGTTGGTAGACAAATGCGCACGCCAACTTTCGTGACATTTCGAACTATTTTCTCACCCTTTAAGCCCAAGTCTAGTGAAAATGCACGGTCGATTTTCAACTTTGACCAACTTCTCGGAATATAAATTTGAGAATAGATTTGGATGTCACATTGGTAGACGAGTGTGCACGCCAACTCTCGTGACGTTCCGAGCTATTTTCACACCCTTTAAGCCCAATTCTAGCAAAAACGAACGGTAAATTTTCAGCTTTGAACAACTTCTCGGAATTGAAATTTGAGAATAGATTTGGATGTCCCATTGGTAGACAAGCATCCACACCAACTTTCGTGACATTCCGAGCTATTTTCTTCCCATTTAAGCCCAACTCTAGAGAAAACGCACGGTCGCGTTTCATCTTTGACCAACTTCTCGGAATTGAAAATTGAGAATAGATTTGGATGTCCCATTTGTAGACATGCGCGCACAGCAATTTTCGTGACATTACGAGCTAATTTCACGTCCTTTAAACCCAATTCTAACGAAAACGCATGATCGAGTTTCAACTTTGACCAACTTCTCGGAATTGAAATTTGAGAATAGTTTTGGATGTCCCATTGGTAGACAAGCGTCCACACCAACTTTCGTGACGTTCCGAGCTATTTTCTCCCCCTTTAAGCCCAAGTCTAGCGAAAATGCACGGTCGAGTTTCGAATTTGACCAACTTCTCGGAATTGAAAATTGAGCATAGATTTGGATGTCCCGTTGGTAGACAAATGCGCACGCCAACTTTCGTCACATTACGAGCTAATTTCACACCCTTTAAGCTCAAGTCGAGCGAAAATGCACGGTCGAGTTTCGAATTTGACCAACTTCTCGGAATTGAAAATTGAGCATAGATTTGGATGTCTCGTTGGTAGACAAATGCGCACGCCAACTTTCATGACGTTCCAAGCTATTTTCTCCCCCTTTAAGCCCAAGTCTAGCGAAAACGCACGATCGAGTTTCAACTTTGACCAACTTCTCGGAATTGAAATTTGAGAATAGTTTTGGATGTCCCATTGGTAGACAAGCGTCGACACCAACTTTCGTGACGTTCCGAGCTATTTTCTCACCCTTTAAGCCTAAGTCTAGCGAAAACACACGGTCGAGTTTCGAATTTGACCAATTTCTCGGAATTAGAAATTGAGCATAGATTTGGATGTCCCGTTGGTAGACAAATGCGCACGCCAACTTTCGTCACATTACGAGCTAATTTCACACCCTTTAAGCTCAAGTCGAGCGAAAACGCACGGTCGAGTTTCGAATTTGACCAACTTCTCGGAATTGAAAATTGAGAATAGATTTGGATGTCCCGTTGGTAGACAAATGCGCATGCTAACTTTCGTGACGTTCCGAGCTATTTTCTCACCCTTTAAGCCTAAGTCTAGCGAAAATGCACGGTCGATTTTCCACTTTGACAAACTTCTCGGAATTTAAATTTTAGAATGGATTTGGATGTCACATTGTTAGACGAGCGTCCACGCCAACTTTCGTAATGTTCCGAGCTATTTTCACTCCCTTTAAGCCCAAGTCTAGCGAAAATGCACGATCGAGTTTCAACTTTGACGAACTTCTCGGAATTGAAATTTGAGAATAGTTTTGGATGTCCCATTGGTAGACAAGCGTCCACACCAACTTTCGTGACGTTCCGAGCTATTTTCTCCCCCTTTAAGCCCAAGTATAGCGAAAACGTACAGTCGAGTTTCGAATTTGACCAACTCCTCGGAATTAAAAATTGAGCATAGATTTGGATGTCCCGTTGGTAGACAAATGCGCATGCCAACTTTCGTGACATTTCGAACTATTTTCTCACCCTTTAAGCCCAAGTCTAGTGAAAATGCACGGTCGATTTTCAACTTTGACCAACTTCTCGGAATATAAATTTGAGAATAGATTTGGATGTCACATTGGTAGACGATCGTGCACGCCAACTCTCGTGACGTTCCGAGCTATTTTCACACCCTTTAAGCCCAATTCTAGCGAAATCGAACGGTAAATTTTCAGCTTTGAACAACTTCTCGGAATTGAAATTTGAGAATAGATTTGGATGTCCCATTGGTAGACAAGCATCCACACCAACTTTCGTGACATTCCGAGCTATTTTCTTCCCATTTAAGCCCAACTCTAGAGAAAACGCACGGTCGCGTTTCATCTTTGACCAACTTCTCGGAATTGAAAATTGAGAATAGATTTGGATGTCCCATTTGTAGACATGCGCGCACAGCAATTTTCGTGACATTACGAGCTAATTTCACGTCCTTTAAGCCCAATTCTAGCGAAAACGCACCATCGAGTTTCAACTTTGACCAACTTCTCGGAATTGAAATTTGAGAATAGTTTTGGATGTCCCATTGGTAGACAAGCGTCCACACCAACTTTCGTGTCGTTCCGAGCTATTTTCTCCCCCTTTAAGCCCAAGTCTAGCGAAAACGCACGGTCGAGTTTTGAATTTGACCAACTTCTCGGAATTGAAAATTGAGCATAGATTTGGATGTCCCGTTGGTAGACAAATGCGCACGCCAACTTTCGTGACGTTCCGAGCTATTTTCTCACCCTTTAAGCTCAGGTCGAGCGAAAATGCACTGTCGATTTTCAACTTTGACCAACTTCTCGGAATTTAAAATTGAGCATAGATTTGGATGTCCCATTGGTAGACAAATGCGCACACCAACTTTCGTGACGTTCCGAGCTATTTTCTCCCCCTTTAAGCCCAAGTCTAGCGAAAACGCACGATCGAGTTTCAACTTTGACCAACTTCTCGGAATTGAAATTTGAGAATAGTTTTGGATGTCCCGTTGGTAGACAAGCGTCCACACCAACTTTCGTGACGTTCCGAGCTATTTTCTCACCCTTTAAGCCTAAGTCTAGCGAAAACACACGGTCGAGTTTCGAATTTGACCAACTTCTCGGAATTAGAAATTGAGCATAGATTTGGATGTCCCGTTGGTAGACAAATGCGCACGCCAACTTTCGTCACATTACGAGCTAATTTCACACCCTTTAAGCTCAAGTCGAGCGAAAACGCACGGTCGAGTTTCGAATTTGACCAACTTCTCGGAATTGAAAATTGAGCATAGATTTGGATGTCCCGTTGGTAGACAAATGCGCATGCTAACTTTCGTGACGTTCTGAGCTATTTTCTCACCCTTTAAGCCTAAGTCTAGCGAAAATGCACGGTCGATTTTCCACTTTGACCAACTTCTCGGAATTTAAATTTTAGAATGGATTTGGATGTCACATTGTTAGACGAGCGTCCACGCCAACTTTCGTAATGTTCCGAGCTATTTTCACTCCCTTTAAACCCAAGTCTAGCGAAAACGCACGATCGAGTTTCAACTTTGACGAACTTGTCGGAATTGAAATTTGAGAATAGTTTTGGATGTCCCATTGGTAGACAAGCGTCCACACCAACTTTCGTGACGTTCCGAGCTATTTTCTCCCCCTTTAAGCCCAAGTATAGCGAAAACGTACAGTCAAGTTTCGAATTTGACCAACTCCTCGGAATTAAAAATTGAGCATAGATTTGGATGTCCCGTTGGTAGACAAATGCGCACGCCAACTTTCGTGACATTTCGAACTATTTTCTCACCCTTTAAGCCCAAGTCTAGTGAAAATGCACGGTCGATTTTCAACTTTGACCAACTTCTCGGAATATAAATTTGAGAATAGATTTGGATGTCACATTGGTAGACGAGCGTGCACGCCAACTCTCGTGACGTTCCGAGCTATTTTCACACCCTTTAAGCCCAATTCTAGCGAAAACGAACGGTAAATTTTCAGCTTTGAACAACTTCTCGGAATTGAAGTTTGAGAATAGATTTCGATGTCCCATTGGTAGACAAGCATCCACACCAACTTTCGTGACATTCCGAGCTATTTTCTTCCCATTTAAGCCCAACTCTAGAGAAAACGCACGGTCGCGTTTCATCTTTGACCAACTTCTCGGAATTGAAAATTGAGAATAGATTTGGATGTCCCATTTGTAGACATGCGCGCACAGCAATTTTCGTGACATTACGAGCTAATTTCACGTCCTTTAAGCCCAATTCTAGCGAAAACGCACCATCGAGTTTCAACTTTGACCAACTTCTCGGAATTGAAATTTGAGAATAGTTTTGGATGTCCTATTGGTAGACAAGCGTCCACACCAACTTTCGTGACGTTCTGAGCTATTTTCTCCCCCTTTAAGCCCAAGTCTAGCGAAAACGCACGGTCGAGTTTCGAATTTGACCAACTTCTCGGAATTCAAAATTGAGCATAGATTTGGTTGTTCCGTTGGTAGACAAATGCGCACGCCAACTTTCTCGACGTTCCGACCTATTTTCTCACCCTTTAAGCCTAAGTCTAGCGAAAATGCACTGTCGATTTTCAACTTTGACCAACTTCTCGGAATTTAAATTTGAGAATAGATTTGGATGTCACATTGGTCGACGAGTGTCCACGCCAGCTTTCATGCCGCTCCGAGCTATTTTCACACCGTTTAAGCCCAAGTCGAGCGAAAACGCATGATCGAGTTTCAACTTTGACCAACTTCTCGGAAGTGAAATTTGAGAATAGTTTTGGATGTCCCATTTGTAGACAAGCCTCCACACCAACTTTCGTGACGTTCCGAGCTATTTTCTCCCCCTTTAAGCCCAAGTCTAGCGAACACGCACGATCGAGTTTCAAGTTTGACCAACCTCTCGGAATTTAAATTTGAGAATAGATTTGGATGTCCCATTGGTAGACGAGCGTCCACGCCAACTTTCATGACATTATGAGCTATTTTCACACCCTTTAAGCCCAATTCTAGCGAAAACGAACGGTAAATTTTCAGCTTTGAACAACTTCTCGGAATTGAAAATTGAGCATAGATTTGGATGTCCCGTTGGTAGACAAATGCGCACGCCAACTTTCGTGACGTTCCGAGCTATTTTCTCACCCTTTAAGCCTAAGTCTAGCGAAAATGCACGATCGATTTTCCACTTTGACCAACTTCTCGGAATTTAAATTTTAGAATGGATTTGGATGTCACATTGGTCGACGAGCGTCCACGCCAACTTTCATGACGCTCTGAGCTATTTTCAATCCCTTTAAGCCCAAGTTGAGCGAAAACGCATGATCGAGTTTCAACTTTGACCAACTTCTCGGAATTGAAATTTGAGAATAGTTTTGGATGTCCCATTGGTAGAAAAGCGTCCACACCGTCTTTCGTGACGTTACGAGCTATTTTCTCCCCCTTTAAGCCCAAGTCTAGCGAAAACGCACGGTCGAGTTTCGAATTTGACCAACTTCTCGGAATTGAAAATTGAGCATAGATTTGGATGTCCCGTTGGTAGACAAATGCGCACGCCAACTTTCGTGACGTTCCGAGCTATTTTCTCACCCTTTAAGCCTAAGTCTAGCGAAAATGCACTGTCGATTTTCAACTTTGACCAACTTCTCGGAATTTAAATTTGAGAATAGATTTGGATGTCACATTGGTCGACGAGTGTCCATGCCAACTTTCATGCCGCTCCGAGCTATTTTCACACCGTTTAAGCCCAAGTCAAGCAAAAACGCATGATCGAGTTTCAACTTTGACCAACTTCTCGGAATTGAAATTTGAGAATAGTTTTGGATGTCCCATTGGTAGACAAGCGTCCACACCGTCTTTCGTGATGTTCCGAGCTATTTTCTCCCCCTTTAAGCCCAAGTCTAGCGAAAACGCATGGTCGAGTTTCGAATTTGACCAACTTCTTGGAATTGAAAATTGAGCATAGATTTGGATGTCCCTATGGTAGGCAAATGCGCACGCCAGCTTTCGTGACGTTCCGAGCTATTTTCTCGCCCTTTAAGCCCAACTCTAGTGAAAACGCACGGTAAATTTTCAACTTTGACCAACTTCTTGGAATTTAAATTAGAGAATAGATTTGGATGTCCCATTGGTAGACAAGCGTCCACACCAACTTTCGTGACATTCCGAGCTATTTTCTCGCCCTTTAAGCCCAAGTCTAGCGAAAACGCACGGTAAATTTTCAACTTTGACCAACTTCTTGGAATTTAAATTTGAGAATAGATTTGGATGTTCCATTGGTAGACAAGCATCCACACCAACTTTCGTGACATTTCGAGCTATTTTCTCGCCCTTTAAGCCCAAGTCTAGCGAAAACGCACGGTAAATTTTCAACTTTAACCAACTTCTTGGAATTTAAATTTGAGAATATATTTGGATGTCCCATTGGTAGACAAGCGTCCACACCAACTTTTGTGACATTCCGAGCTATTTTCTTCCCATTTAAGCCCAACTCTAGAGAAAACGCACGGTCGCGTTTCATCTTTGACCAACTTCTCGGAAATGAAAATTGAGAATAGATTTGGATGTCCCATTTCTAGACATGCGCGCACAGCAACTTTCGTGACATTACGAGCTAATTTCACACCCTTTAAGCCCAAGTCTAGCAAAAACGCATGATCGAGTTTCAACTTTGACGAACTTCTCGGAATTGAAATTTGAGAATAGTTTTGGATGTCCCATTGGTAGACAAGCATCCACACCAACTTTCGTGACGTTCCGAGCTATTTTCTCCCCCTTTAAGCCCAAGTCTAGCGAACACGCACGATCGAGTTTCAAGTTTGACCAACCTCTCGGAATTTTAATTTGAGAATAGATTTGGATGTCCCATTGGTAGACGAGCGTCCACGCCAACTTTCATGACATTCCGAGCTATTTTCATCCCATTTAAGCCCAACTCTAGCGAAAACGCACGATCGCATATCATCTTTGACCAACTTCTCGGAATTAAAAATTGAGAATAGATTTGGATGTCCCATTGGTAGAAAAGCGTCCACACCAACTTTCATGACGTTCCGAGCTATTTTCTCCCCCTTTAAGCCCAAGTCTAGCGAAAACGCACGGTCGAGTTTCGAATTTGACCAAGTTTTGGGAGTTGAAATTTGAAAATAGATTTGGATGTCCCATTGGTAGACAAGTGCACATGCCAATTTTCGTGACGTTACGAGCTATTTTCCTCGGCTTTAAGCCCAACTCTAGCGAAAACGCACGGTCGAGTTTCGAATTTGACCAACTTCTCGGAATTAAAAATTGAGCATAGATTTGGATGTCCCGTTGGTAGACAAATGCGCACGCCAACTTTCGTCACATTACGAGCTAATTTCACACCCTTTAAGCTCAAGTCGAGCGAAAATGCACGGTTGAGTTTCGAATTTGACCAACTTCTCGGAATTGAAAATTGAGCATAGATTTGGATGTCTCGTTGGTAGACAAATGCGCACGCCAACTTTCGTGACGTTCCGAGCTATTTTCTCCCCCTTTAAGCCCAAGTCTAGCGAAAACGCACGATCGAGCTTGAACTTTGCCCATCTTCTCGGAATTGAAATTTGAGAATAGTTTTGGATGTCCCATTGGTAGAAAATCGTCCACACCAAATTTCGTGACGTTCCGAGCTATTTTCTCACCCTTTAAGCCTAAGTCTAGCGAAAACACACGGTCGAGTTTCGAATTTGACCAACTTCTCGGAATTAGAAATTGAGCATAGATTTTGATGTCCCGTTGGTAGACAAATGCGCACGCCAACTTTCGTCACATTACGAGCTAATTTCACACCCTTTAAGCTCAAGTCGAGCGAAAACGCACGGTCGAGTTTCGAATTTGACCAACTTCTCGGAATTGAAAATTGAGCATAGATTTGGATGTCCCGTTGGTAGACAAATGTGCACGCTAACTTTCGTGACGTTCTGAGCTATTTTCTCACCCTTTAAGCCTAAGTCTAGCGAAAATGCACGGTCGATTTTCCACTTTGACCCACTTCTCGGAATTTAAATTTTAGAATGGATTTGGATGTCACATTGTTAGACGAGCGTCCACGCCAACTTTCGTAATGTTCCGAGCTATTTTCACTCCCTTTAAGCCCAAGTCTAGTGAAAACGCACGATCGAGTTTCAACTTTGACGAACTTCTCGGAATTCAAATTTGAGAATAGTTTTTGATGTCCCATTGGTAGACAAGTGTCCACACCAACTTTCGCGACGTTCCGAGATATTTTCTCCCCCTTTAAGCCCAAGTATAGTGAAAACGTACAGTCGAGTTTCGAATTTGACCAACTCCTCGGAATTAAAAATTGAGGATAGATTTGGATGTCCCGTTGGTAGACAAATGCGCACGCCAACTTTCGTGACATTTCGAACTATTTTCTCACCCTTTAAGCCCAAGTCTAGTGAAAATGCAAGGTCGCGTTTCATCTTTGACCAACTTCTCGGAAATGAAAATTGAGAATAGATTTGGATGTCACATTGGTAGACGAGCGTGCACGCAAACTCTCGTGACGTTCCGAGCTATTTTCACACCCTTTAAGCCCAATTCTAGCGAAAACGCACGGTCGCGTTTCATCTTTGACCAACTTCTCGGAAATGAAAATTGAGAATAGATTTGGATGTCCCATTTGTAGACATGTGCGCACAGCAACTTTCGTGACATTACGAGCTAATTTCACACCCTTTAAGCCCAAGTCTAGCAAAAACGCATGATCGAGTTTCAACTTTGACGAACTTCTCGAAATTGAAATTTGAGAATAGTTTTGGATGTCCCATTGGTAGACAAGCGTCCACACCAACTTTCGTGACGTTCCGAGCTATTTTCTCCCCCTTTAAGCCCAAGTCTAGCGAACACGCACGATCGAGTTTCAAGTTTGACCAACCTCTCGGAATTTAAATTTGAGAATAGATTTGGATGTCCCATTGGTAGACGAGCGTCCACGCCAACTTTCATGACATTCCGAGCTATTTTCACACCCTTTAAGCCCAATTCTAGCGAAAACGAACGGTAAATTTTCAGCTTTGAACAACTTCTCGGAATTGAAAATTGAGCATAGATTTGGATGTCCCGTTGGTAGACAAATGCGCACGCTAACTTTCGTGACGTTCCGAGCTATTTTCTCACCCTTTAAGCCTAAGTCTAGCGAAAATGCACGATCGATTTTCCACTTTGACCAACTTCTCGGAATTTAAATTTTAGAATGGATTTGGATGTCACATTTTTAGACGAGCGTCCACGCCAACTTTCGTAATTTTCCGAGCTATTTTCACTCCCTTTAAGCCCAAGTCTAGCGAAAACGCACGATCGAGTTTCACCTTTGACGAACTTCTCGGAATTGAAATTTGAGAATAGTTTTGGATGTCCCATTGGTAGACAAGCGTCCACACCAACTTTCGTGACGTTTCGAGCTATTTTCTCCCCCTTTAAGCCCAAGTATAGCGAAAACGTACAGTCGAGTTTCGAATTTGACCAACTCCTCGGAATTAAAAATTGAGCATAGATTTGGATGTCCCGTTGGTAGACAAATGCGCACGCCAACTTTCGTGACATTTCGAACTATTTTCTCACCCTTTAAGCCCAAGTCTAGTGAAAATGCACGGTCGATTTTCAACTTTGACCAACTTCTCGGAATATAAATTTGAGAATAGATTTGGATGTCACATTGGTAGACGAGCGTGCACGCCAACTCTCGTGACGTTCCGAGCTATTTTCACACCCTTTAAGCCCAATTCTAGCGAAAACGAACGGTAAATTTTCAGCTTTGAACAACTTCTCCGAATTGAAATTTGAGAATAGATTTGGATGTCCCATTGGTAGACAAGCATCCACACCAACTTTCGTGACATTCCGAGCTATTTTCTTCCCATTTAAGCCCAACTCTAGAGAAAATGCACGGTCGCGTTTCATCTTTGACCAACTTCTCGGAATTGAAAATTGAGAATAGATTTGGATGTCCCATTTGTAGACAAATGCGCACGCCAACATTCGTGACCTTCCGAGCTATTTTCACGTCCTTTAAGCCCAATTCTAGCGAAAACGCACGGTCGATTTTCAACTTTGACCAACTTCTCGGAATTGAAATTTGAGAATGGATTTGGATGTCCCATTGGTAGACAAGCGTCCACGCCAACTTTCGTGACGTTCCGAGCTATTTTCTCCCCCTTTAAGCCCAAGTCTAGCGAAAACGCACGGTCGAGTTTCGAATTTGACCAACTTCTCGGAATTGAAAATTGAGCATAGTTTTGGATGTCCCGTTGGTAGACAAATGCGCACGCCAGCGTTCGTGACGTTCCGAGCTATTTTCTCGCCCTTTAAGCCCAACTCTAGTGAAAACACACGGTAAATTTTCAACTTTGACCAACTTCTTGGAATTTAAATTTGAGAATAGATTTGGATGTCCCATTGGTAGACAAGCGTCCACACCAACTTTCGTGACATTCCGAGCTATTTTCTCGCCCTTTAAGCCCAAGTCTAGCGAAAACGCACGGTAAATTTTCAACTTTGACCAACTTCTTGGAATTTAAATTTGAGAATAGATTTGGATGTTCCATTGGTAGACAAGCGTCCACACCAACTTTCGTGACATTCCGAGCTATTTTCTCGCCCTTTAAGCCCAAGTCTAGCGAAAACGCACGGTAAATTTTCAACTTTGACCAACTTCTTGGAATTTAAATTTGAGAATAGATTTGTTGTCCCATTGGTAGACAAGCGTCCACACCAACTTTTGTGACATTCCGAGCTATTTTCTTCCCATTTAAGCCCAACTCTAGAGAAAACGCACGGTCGCGTTTCATCTTTGACCAACTTCTCGGAAATGAAAATTGAGAATAGATTTGGATGTCCCATTTGTAGACATGCGCGCACAGCAACTTTCGTGACATTACGAGCTAATTTCACACCCTTTAAGCCCAAGTCTAGCAAAAACGCATGATAGAGTTTCAACTTTGACGAACTTCTCGAAATTGAAATTTGAGAATAGTTTTGGATGTCCCATTGGTAGACAAGCGTCCACACCAACTTTCGTGACGTTCCGAGCTATTTTCTCCCCCTTTAAGCCCAAGTCTAGCGAACACGCACGACCGAGTTTCAAGTTTGACCAACCTCTCGGAATTTAAATTTGAGAATAGATTTGGATGTCCCATTGGTAGACGAGCGTCCACGCCAACTTTCATGACATTCTGAGCTATTTTCATCCCATTTAAGCCCAACTCTAGCGAAAACGCACGATCGCGTATCATCTTTGACCAACTTCTCGGAATTGAAAATTGAGAATAGATTTGGATGTCCGATTGGTACACAAGCGTCCACACCAACTTTCATGACGTTCCGAGCTATTTTCTCCCCCTTTAAGCCCAAGTCTAGCGAAAACGCACGGTCGAGTTTCGAATTTGACCAACTTTTGGGAGTTGAAATTTTAAAATAGATTTGGATGTCCCGTTGGTAGACAAGTGCACATGCCAACTTTCGTGACGTTACGAGCTATTTTCCTCGGCTTTAAGCCCAACTCTAGCGAAAACGCACGGTCGAGTTCGAATTTGACCAACTTCTCGGAATTGAAAATTGAGCATATATCTGGATGTCCCGTTGGTAGACAAATGCGCACGCCAACTTTCGTGACGTTCCGAGCTATTTTCTCACCCTTTAAGCCTAAGTCTAGCGAAAACGCACGTTCGAGTTTCGAATTTGACCAACTTCTCGGAATTAAAAATTGAGCACAGATTTGGATGTCCCGTTGGTAGACAAATGCGCACGCCAACTTTCGTCACATTACGAGCTAATTTCACACCCTTTAAGCTCAAGTCGAGCGAAAATGCATGGTCGAGTTTCGAATTTGACCAACTTCTCAGAATTGAAAATTGAGCATAGATTTGGATGTCTCGTTGGTAGACAAATGCGCACGCCAAATTTCATGACGTTCCGAGCTATTTTCTCCCCCTTTAAATCCAAGACTAGCGAAAACGCACGATCGAGTTTCAACTTTGACCAACTTCTCGGAATTGAAATTTGAGAATAGTTTTGGATGTCCCATTGGTAGACAAGCGTCCACATCAACTTTCGGTATGTTCCGAGCTATTTTCTCCCCCTTTAAGCCCAAGTATAGCGAAAACGTACAGTCGAGTTTCGAATTTGACCAACTCCTCGGAATTAAAAATCGAGCATAGATTTGGATGTCCCGTTGGTAGACAAATGCGCACGCCAACTTTCGTGACATTTCGAACTATTTTCTCCCCCTTTAAGCCCAAGTCTAGTGAAAATGCACGGTCGATTTTCAACTTTGACCAACTTCTCGGAATATAAATTTGAGAATAGATTTGGATGTCACATTGGTAGACGAGCGTGCACGCCAACTCTCGTGACGTTCCGAGCTATTTTCACACCCTTTAAGCCCAATTCTAGCGAAAACGAACGGTAAATTTTCAGCTTTGAACAACTTCTCGGAATTGAAATTTGAGAATAGATTTGGATGTTCCATTGGTAGACAAGCATCCACACCAACTTTCGTGACATTCCGAGCTATTTTCTTCCCATTTAAGCCCAACTCTAGAGAAAACGCACGGTCGCGTTTCATCTTTGACCAACTTCTCGGAATTGAAAATTGAGAATAGATTTGGATGTCCCATTTGTAGACATGCGCGCACAGCAATTTTCGTGACATTACGAGCTAATTTCACGTCCTTTAAGCCCAATTCTAGCGAAAACGCACGATCGAGTTTCAACTTTGACCAACTTCTCGGAATTGAAATTTGAGAATAGTTTTGGATGTCCCATTGGTAGACAAGCGTCCACACCAACTTTCGTGACATTCCGAGCTATTTTCTCGCCCTTTAAGCCCAAGTCTAGCGAAAACGCACGGTAAATTTTCAACTTTGACCAACTTCTTGGAATTTAAATTTGAGAATAGATTTGGATGTTCCATTGGTAGACAAGCATCCACACCAACTTTCGTGACATTCCGAGCTATTTTCTCGCCCTTTAAGCCCAAGTCTAGCGAAAACGCACGGTAAATTTTCAACTTTGACCAACTTCTTGGAATTTAAATTTGAGAATAGATTTGGATGTCCCATTGGTAGACAAGCGTCCACACCAACTTTTGTGACATTCCGAGCTATTTTCTTCCCATTTAAGCCCAACTCTAGAGAAAACGCACGGTCGCGTTTCATCTTTGACCAACTTCTCGGAAATGAAAATTGAGAATAGATTTGGATGTCCCATTTGTAGACATGCGCGCACAGCAACTTTCATGACATTACGAGCTAATTTCACACCCTTTAAGCCCAAGTCTAGCGAAAACGCACGGTCGAGTTTTGAATTTGACCAACTTTTGGGAGTTGAAATTTGAAAATAGATTTGGATGTCCCGTTGGTAGACAAGTGCACATGCCAACTTTCGTGACGTTACGAGCTATTTTCCTCGTCTTTAAGCCCAACTCTAGAGAAAACGCACGGTCGAGTTAGAATTTGACCAACTTCTCGGAATTGAAAATTGAGCATATATCTGGATGTCCCGTTGGTAGACAAATGCGCACGCCAACGTTCGTGACGTTCCGAGCTATTTTCTCACCCTTTAAGCCTAAGTCTAGCGAAAACGCACGGTCGAGTCTCGAATTTGACCAACTTCTCGGAATTAAAAATTGAGCACGGATTTCGATGTCCCGTTGGTAGACAAATGCGCACGCCAACTTTCGTCACATTACGAGCTAATTTCACACCCTTTAAGCTCAAGTCGAGCGAAAATGCACGGTCGAGTTTCGAATTTGACCAACTTCTCGGAATTGAAAATTGAGCATAGATTTGGATGTCTCGTTGGTAGACAAATGCGCACGCCAAATTTCGTGACGTTCCGAGCTATTTTCTCCCCCTTTAAGCCCAAGTCTAGTTAAAATGCACGGTCGATTTTCAACTTTGACCAACTTCTCGGAATATAAATTTGAGAATAGATTTGGATGTCACATTGGTAGACGAGCGTGCACGCCAACTCTCGTGACGTTCCGAGCTATTTTCACACCCTTTAAGCCCAATTCTAGCGAAAACGAACGGTAAATTTTCAGCTTTGAACAACTTCTCGGAATTGAAATTTGAGAATAGATTTGGATGTCCCATTGGTAGACAAGCATCCACACAAACTTTCGTGACATTCCGAGCTATTTTCTTCCCATTTAAGCCCAACTCTAGAGAAAACGCACGGTCGCGTTTCATCTTTGACCAACTTCTCGGAATTGAAAATTGAGAATAGATTTGGATGTCCCATTTGTAGACATGCGCGCACAGCAATTTTTGTGACATTACGAGCTAATTTCACGTCCTTTAAGCCCAATTCTAGCGAAAACGCACGATCGAGTTTCAACTTTGACCAAATTCTCGGAATTGAAATTTGAGAATAGTTTTGGATGTCCCATTGGTAGACAAGCGTCCACACCAACTTTCGTGACGTTTCGAGCTATTTTCTCCCCCTTTAAGCCCAAGTTTAGCGAAAACGCACGGTCGAGTTTCGAATTTGACCAACTTCTCGGAATTGAAAATTCAGCATAGATTTGGATGTCCCGTTGGTAGACAAATGAGCACGCCAACTTTCGTGACGTTCCGAGCTATTTTCTCACCCTTTAAGCCTAAGTCTAGCAAAAATGCACTGTCGATTTTCAACTTTGACCAACTTCTCGGAATTTAAATTTGAGAATAGATTTGGATGTCACATTGGTCGACGAGCGTCCACGCCAACTTTCATGACGCTTCGAGCTATTTTCACACCCTTTAAGCCCAAGTCGAGCGAAAACGCATGATCGAGTTTCAACTTTGACCAACTTCTCGGAATTGAAATTTGAGAATAGTTTTGGATGTCCCATTGGTAGACAAGCGTCCACACCGTCTTTCGTGACGTTCCGAGCTATTTTCTCCCCCTTTAAGCCCAAGTCTAGCGAAAACGCACGGTCGAGTTTCGAATTTGACCAACTTCTCGGAATTGAAAATTGAGCATAGATTTGGATGTCCCGTTGGTAGACAAATGCGCACGCCAGCTTTCGTGACGTTCCGAGCTATTTTCTCGCCCTTTAAGCCCAACTCTAGTGAAAACGCACGGTAAATTTTCAACTTTGACCAACTTCTTGGAATTTAAATTTGAGAATACATTTGGATGTCCCATTGGTAGACAAGCGTCCACACCAACTTTCGTGACATTCCGAGCTATTTTCTCGCCCTTTAATCCCAAGTCTAGTGAAAACGCACGGTAAATTTTCAACTTTGACCAACTTCTTGGAATTTAAATTTGAGAATAGATTTGGATGTTCCATTGGTAGACAAGCATCCACACCAACTTTCGTGACATTCCGAGCTATTTTCTTGCCCTTTAAGCCCAATTCTAGCGAAAACGCACGGTAAATTTTCAACTTTGACCAACTTCTTGGAATTTAAATTTGAGAATAGATTTGGATGTCCCAATGGTAGACAAGCGTCCACACCAACTTTTGTGACATTCCGAGGTATTTTCTTCCCATTTAAGCCCAACTCTAGAGAAAACGCACGGTCACATTTCATCTTTGACAACCTTCTCGGAAATGAAAATTGAGAATAGATTTGGATGTCCCATTTAAACATGCGTGCACAGCAACGTTCGTGACATTACGAGCTAATTTCACACCCTTTAAGCCCAAGTCTAGCAGAAACGCATGATCGAGTTTCAACTTTGACGAACTTCTCGAAATTGAAATTTGAGAATAGTTTTGGATGCCCCATTGGTAGACAAGCGTCCACACCAACTTTCGTGACGTTTCGAGCTATTTTCTCCCCCTTTAAGCCCAAGTCTAGCGAACACGCACGATCGAGTTTCAAGTTTGACCAACCTCTCGTAATTTAAATTTGAGAATAGATTTGGATGTCCCATTGGTAGACGAGTGTCCACGCCAACTTTCATGACATTCCGAGCCATTTTCATCCCATTTAAGCCCAACTCTAGCGAAAACGCACGATCGCGTATCATCTTTGACCAACTTCTCGGAATTGAAAATTGAGAATAGATTTGGATGTCCCATTGGTAGACAAGCGTCCACACCAACTTTCATGACGTTCCGAGCTATTTTCTCCCCCTTTAAGCCCAAGTCTAGCGAAAACGCACGGTCGAGTTTCGAATTTGACCAACTTTTGGGAGTTGAAATTTGAAAATAGATTTGGATGTCCCGTTGGTAGACAAGTGCACATGCCAACTTTCGTGACGTTACGAGCTATTTTCCTCGGCTTTAAGCCCAACTCTAGCGAAAACGCACGGTCGAGTTCGAATTTGACCAACTTCTCGGAATTGAAAATTGAGCATATATCTGGATGTCCCGTTGGTAGACAAATGCGCACGCCAACTTTCGTGACGTTCCGAGCTATTTTCTCACCCTTTAAGCCTAAGTCTAGCGAAAACGCACGGTCGAGTTTCGAATTTGACCAACTTCTCGAAATTAAAAATTGAGCACAGATTTGGATGTCCCGTTGGTAGACAAATGTGCACGCCAACTTTCGTCACACTACGAGCTAATTTCACACCCTTTAAGCTCAAGTCGAGCGAAAATGCACGGTCGAGTTTCGAATTTGACCAACTTCTCAGAATTGAAAATTTAGCATAGATTTGGATGTCTCGTTGGTAGACAAATGTCCCCCTTTAAGCCCAAGTCTAGCGAAAACGCACGATCGAGTTTCAACTTTGACCAACTTCTCGGAATTGAAATTTGAGAATAGTTTTCGATGTCCCATTGGTAGACAAGCGTCCACACCAACTTTCGTGACATTCCGAGCTATTTTCTCACCCTTTAAGCCTAAGTCTAGCGAAAACACACGGTCGAGTTTCGAATTTGACTAACTTCTCGGAATTAGAAATTGAGCATAGATTTGGATGTCCCGTTGGTAGACAAATGCGCACGCCAACTTTCGTCACATTACGAGCTAATTTCACACCCTTTAAGCTGAAGTCGAGCGAAAACGCACGGTCGAGTTTCGAATTTGACCAACTTCTCGGAATTGAAAATTGAGCATAGATTTGGATGTCCCGTTGGTAGACAAATGCGGACGCTAACTTTCGTGAAGTTCCGAGCTATTTTCTCACCCTTTAAGCCTAAGTCTAGCGAAAATGCACGGTCGATTTTCCACTTTGACCAACTTCTCGGAATTTAAATTTTAGAATGGATTTGGATGTCACATTGTTAGACGAGCGTCCACGCCAACTTTCGTAATGTTCCAAGCTATTTTCACTCCCTTTAAGCCCAAGTCTAGCGAAAACGCACGATCGAGTTTCAACTTTGACGAACTTCTCGGAATTGAAATTTGAGAATAGTTTTTGATGTCCCATTGGTAGACAATCGTCCACACCAACTTTCGTGACGTTCCGAGCTATTTTCTCCCCCTTTAAGCCCAAGTATAGCGAAAACGTACAGTCGAGTTTCGAATTTGTCCAACTCCTCGGAATAAAAAATTGAGCATAGATTTGGATGTCCCGTTGGTAGACAAATGCGCACGCCAACTTTCGTGACATTTCGAACTATTTTCTCACCCTTTAAGCCCAAGTCTAGTGAAAATGCACGGTCGATTTTCAACTTTAACCAACTTCTCGGAATATAAATTTCAGAATAGATTTGGATGTCACATTGGTAGACGAGCGTGCACGCCAACTCTCGTGACGTTCCGAGCTATTTTCACACCCTTTAAGCCCAATTCTAATGAAAACGAACGGTAAATTTTCAGCTTTGAACAACTTCTCGGAATTGAAATTTGAGAATAGATTTGGATGTCCCATTGGTAGACAAGCATCCACACCAACTTTCGTGACATTCCGAGCTATTTTCTTCCAATTTAAGCCCAACTCTAGAGAAAACGCATGGTCGCGTTTCATCTTTGACCAACTTCTCGGAATTGAAAATTGAGAATAGATTTGGATTTCCCATTTGTAGACAAATGCGCACGCCAACATTCGTGACGTTCCGAGCTATTTTCACGTCCTTTAAGCCCAATTCTAGCGAAAACGCACGGTCAATTTTCAACTTTGACCAACTTCTCGGAATTGAAATTTGAGAATGGATTTGGATGTCCCATTGGTAGACAAGCGTCCACGCCAACTTTCGTGACGTTCCGAGCTATTTTCTCCCCCTTTAAGCCCAAGTCTAGCAAAAACGCACGGTCGAGTTTCGAATTTGAACAACTTCTCGGAATTCAAAATTGAGCATAGATTTGGATGTCCCGTTGGTAGACAAATGCGCACGCAAGCTTTCGTGACGTTCCGAGCTATTTTCTCACCCTTTAAGCCTAAGTCTAGCGAAAATGCACTGTCGATTTTCAACATTGACCAACTTCTCGGAATTTAAATTTGAGAATAGATTTGGATGTCACATTGGTCGACGAGCGTCCACGCCAACATTCATGACGCTCCGAGCTATTTTCACACCCTTTAAGCCCAAGTCGAGCAAAAACGCATGATCGAGTTTCAACTTTGACCAACTTCTCGGAATTGAAATTTGAGAATAGTTTTGGATGTCCCATTGGTAGACAAGCGTCCACACCAACTTTCGTGACGTTCCGATCTATTTTCTCACCCTTTAAGCCCAAGTCTAGCGAAAACGCACGGTCGAGTTTTGAATTTGACCAACTTCTCGGAATTGAAAATTGAGCATAGATTTGGATGTCCCATTGGTAGACAAATGCGCACGCCAACTTTCGTGACGTTCCGAGCTATTTTCTCACCCTTTAAGCCTAAGTCTAGCGAAAATGCACTGTCGATTTTCAACTTTGACCAACTTCTCAGAATTTAAATTTGAGAATATATTTGGATGTCACATTGGTCGACGAGCGTCCATGCCAACTTTCATGACGATCCGAGCTATTTTCACACCCTTTAAGCCCAAGTCGAGGGAAAACGCATGATCGAGTTTCAACTTTGACCAACTTCTCGGAATTGAAATTTGAGAATAGTTTTGGATGTCCCATTGGTAGACAAGCATCCACACCGTCTTTCGTGACGTTCCGAGCTATTTTCTCCCCCTTTAAGCCCAAGTCTAGCGAAAACGCACGGTCGAGTTTCGAATTTGACCAACTTCTTGGAATGGAAAATTGAGCATAGATTTGGATGTCCCGTTGGTAGACAAATGCGCACGCCAGCTTTCGTGACGTTCCGAGCTATTTTCTCGCCCTTTAATCCCAACTCTAGTGAAAACGCACGGTAAATTTTCAACTTTGACCAACTTCTTGGAATTTAAATTTGAGAATAGATTTGGATGTCCCATTGGTAGACAAGCGACCACACCAACTTTCGTGACATTCCGAGCTATTTTCTCGCCCTTTAAGCCCAAGTCTAGCGAAAACGCACGGTAAATTTTCAACTTTGAGCAACTTCTTGGAATTTAAATTTGAGAATAGATTTGGATGTTCCATTGGTAGACAAGCGTCCACACCAACTTTCGTGACATTTCGAGCTATTTTCTCACCCTTTAAGCCCAAGTCTAGCGAAAACGCACAGTAAATTTTCAACTTTGACCAACTTCTTGGAATTTAAATTTGAGAATAGATTTGGATGTCCCATTGGTAGACAAGCGTCCACACCAACTTTTGTGACATTCCGAGCTATTTTCTTCCCATTTAAGCCCAACTCTAAAGAAAACGCACGGTCGCGTTTCATCTTTGACCAACTTCTCGGAAATGAAAATTGAGAATAGATTTGGATGTCCCATTTGTAGACATGCGCGCACAGCAACTTTCGTGACATTACGAGCTAATTTCACACCCTTTAAGCCCAAGTCTAGCAAAAATGCATGATCGAGTTTCAACTTTGACGAACTTCTCGAAATTGAAATTTGAGAATAGTTTTGGATGTCCCATTGGTAGACAAGCGTCCACACCAACTTTCGTGACGTTCCGATCTATTTTCTCCCCCTTTAAGCCCAAGTCTAGCGAACACGCACGATCGAGTTTCAAGTTTGACTAACCTCTCGGAATTTAAATTTCAGAATAGATTTGGATGTCCCATTGGTAGACGAGCGTCCACGCCAACTTTCATGACATTCCGAGCTATTTTCATCCCATTTAAGCCCAACTCTAGCGAAAACGCACGATCGCGTATCATCTTTGACCAACTTCTCGGAATTGAAAATTGAGAATAGATTTGGATGTCCCATTGGTAGACAAGCGTCCACACCAACTTTCATGACGTTCCGAGCTATTTTCTCCCCCTTTAAGCCCAAGTCTAGCGAAAACGCACAGTCGAGTTTCGAATTTGACAAACTTTTGGGAGTTGAAATTTGAAAATAGATTTGGATGTCCCGTTGGTAGACAAGTGCACATGCCAAATTTTGTGACGTTACGAGCTATTTTCCTCGGCTTTAAGCCCAACTCTAGCGAAAACGCACGGTCGAGTTCGAATTTGACCAACTTCTCGGAATTGAAAATTGAGCATATATCTGGATGTCCCATTGGTAGACAAATGCGCACGCCAACTTTCGTGACATTCCGAGCTATTTTCTCACCCTTTAAGCCTGAGTCTAGCGAAAACGCACGGTCGAGTTTCGAATTTGACCAACTTCTCGGAATTAAAAATTGAGCACAGATTTGGATGTCCCGTTGGTAGACAAATGCGCACGCCAACTTTCGTCACATTACGAGCTAATTTCACACCCTTTAAGCTCAAGTCGAGCGAAAATGCACGGTCGAGTTTCGAATTTGACCAACTTCTCGGAATTGAAAATTGAGAATAGATTTGGATGTCTCATTGGTAGACAAATGCGCATGCCAACTTTCGTGACGTTCCGAGCTATTTTCTCCCCCTTTAAGCCCAAGTCTAGCGAAAACGCACGATTGAGTTTCAACTTTGACCAACTTCTGGGAATTTAAATATGAGAATAGTTTTGGATGTCCCATTGGTAGACAAGCGTCCACACCAACTTTCGTGATGTTCCGAGCTATTTTCTCACCCTTTAAGCCTACGTCTAGCGAAAAAACACGGTCTAGTTTCGGATTTTACCAACTTCTCGGAATTAGAAATTGAGCATAGATTTGGATGTCCCGTTGGTAGACAAATGCGCACGTCAACTTTCGTCACATTACGAGCTAATTTCACACCCTTTAAGCTCAAGTCGAGCGAAAACGCACGGTCGAGTTTCGAATTTGACCAACTTCTCGGAATTGAAAATTGAGCATAGATTTGGATGTCTCATTGGTAGACAAATGCGCATGCCAACTTTCGTGACGTTCCGAGCTATTTTCTCCCCCTTTAAGCCCAAGTCTAGCGAAAACGCACGATTGAGTTTCAACTTTGACCAACTTCTGGGAATTTAAATATGAGAATAGTTTTGGATGTCCCATTGGTAGACAAGCGTCCACACCAACTTTCGTGATGTTCCGAGCTATTTTCTCACCCTTTAAGCCTACGTCTAGCGAAAAAACACGGTCTAGTTTCGGATTTTACCAACTTCTCGGAATTAGAAATTGAGCATAGATTTGGATGTCCCGTTGGTAGACAAATGCGCACGTCAACTTTCGTCACATTACGAGCTAATTTCACACCCTTTAAGCTCAAGTCGAGCGAAAACGCACGGTCGAGTTTCGAATTTGACCAACTTCTCGGAATTGAAAATTGAGCATAGATTTGGATGTCCCGTTGGTAGACAAATGCGCACGCTAACTTTCGTGACGTTCCGAGCTATTTTCTCACCCTTTAAGCCTAAGTCTAGCAAAAATGCACGGTCGATTTTCCACTTTGACCAACTTCTCGGAATTTAAATTTTAGAATGGATTTGGATGTCACATTGTTAGACGAGCGTCCACGCCAACTTTCGTAATGTTCCGAGCTATTTTCACTCCCTTTAAGCCCAAGTCTAGCGAAAACGCACGATCGAGTTTCAACTTTGACGAACTTCTCGGAATTGAAATTTGAGAATAGTTTTGGATGTCCCATTGGTAGACAAGCGTCCACACCAACTTTCGTGACATTCCGAGCTATTTTCTCCCCCTTTAAGCCCAAGTATAGCGAAAACGTACAGTCGAGTTTCGAATTTGACCAACTCCTCGGAATTAAAAATTGAGCATAGATTTGGATGTCCCGTTGGTAGACAAATGCGCACGCCAAATTTCGTGACATTTCGAACTATTTTCTCACCCTTTAAGCCCAAGTCTAGTGAAAATGCAGGGTCGATTTTCAACTTTGACCAACTTCTCAGAATATAAATTTGAGAATAGATTTTGATGTCACATTGGTAGACGAGCCTGCACGCCAACTCTTGTGACGTTCCGAGCTATTTTCACATCCTTTAAGCCCAATTCTAGCGAAAACGAACGGTAAATTTTCAGCTTTGAACAACTTCTCGGAATTGAAATTTGAGAATAGATTTGGATGTCCCATTGGTAGACAAGCATCCACACCAACTTTCGTGACATTCCGAGCTATTTTCTTCCCATTTAATCCCAACTCTAGAGAAAACGCACGGTCGCGTTTCATCTTTGACCAACTTCTCGGAATTGAAAATTGAGAATAGATTTGGATGTCCCATTTGTACACAAATGCGCACGCCAACATTCGTGACGTTCCGAGCTATTTTCACATCCTTTAAGCCCAATTCTAGCGAAAACGCACGGTCGATTTTCAACTTTGACCAACTTGTCGGAATTGAAATTTGAGAATGGATTTGGATCTCCCATTGGTAGACAAGCATCCACGCCAACTTTCGTGACGTTCCCAGCTATTTTCTCCCCCTTTAAGCCCAAGTCTAGCGAAAATCCACGGTCGAGTTTCGAATTTGACCAACTTCTCGGAATTGAAAATTGAGCATAGATTTGGATGTCCCGTTGGTAGACAAATGCGCACGCCAGCTTTCGTGACGTTCCGAGCTATTTTCTCACCCTTTAAGCCTAAGTCTAGCGAAAATGCACTGTCGATTTTCAACTTTGACCAACTTCACTGAATTTAAATTTGAGAATAGATTTGGATGTCACATTGGTCGACGAGCGTCCACGCCAACTTTCATGACGCTCCGAGCTATTTTCACACCCTTTAAGCCCAAGTCGAGCGAAAACGCATGATCGAGTTTCAACTTTGACCAACTTCTCGGAATTGAAATTTGAGAATAGTTTTGGATGTCCCATTGGTAAACAAGCGTCCACACCGTCTTTCGTGACGTTCCGAGCTATTTTCTCCCCCTTTAAGCCCAAGTCTAGCGAAAACGCACGGTCGAGTTTCGAATTTGACCAACTTCTCGGAATTCAAAATTGAGCATAGATTTGGATGTCCCGTTGGTAGACAAATGCGCACGCCAGCTTTCGTGACGTTCCGAGCTATTTTCTCGCCCTTTAAGCCCAACTCTAGTGAAAACGCACGGTAAATTTTCAACTTTGACCAACTTCTTGGAATTTAAATTTGAGAATAGATTTGGATGTTCCATTGGTAGACAAGCGTCCACACCAACTTTCGTGACATTCCGAGCTATTTTCTCGCCCTTTAAGCCCAAGTCTAGCGAAAACGCACGGTAAATTTTCAACTTTGACCAACTTCTTGGAATTTAAATTTGAGAATAGAATTGGATGTCCCATTGGTAGACAAGCGTCCACACCAACTTTTGTGACATTCCAAGCTATTTTCTTCCCATTTAAGCCCAACTCTAGAGAAAACGCACGGTCGCATTTAATCTTTGACCAACTTCTTGGAAATGAAAATTGAGAATAGATTTATATGTCCCATTTGTAGACATGCGCGCACAGCAACTTTCGTGACATTACGAGCTAATTTCAAACCCTTTAAGCCCAAGTCTAGCAAAAACGCATGATCGAGTTTCAACTTTGACGAACTTCTCGAAATTGAAATTTGAGAATAGTTTTGGATGTCCCATTGGTAGACAAGCGTCCACACCAACTTTCGTGACGTTCCGAGCTATTTTCTCCCCCTTTAAGCCCGAGTCTAGCGAACACGCACGATCGAGTTTTAACTTTGACCAACCTCTCGGAATTTAAATTTGTGAATAGATTTGGATGTCCCATTGGTAGACGAGCGTCCACGCCAACTTTCATGACATTCCGAGCTATTTTCATCCCATTTAAGCCCAACTCTAGCGAAAACGCACGATCGTGTATCATCTTTGACCAACTTCTCGGAATTGAAAATTGAGAATAGATTTGGATGTCCCATTGGTAGACAAGCGTGCACACCAACTTTCATGACGTTCCGAGCTATTTTCTCCCCCTTTAAGCCCAAGTCTAGCGAAAACGCACGGTCGAGTTTCGAATTTGACCAACTTTTGGGAGTTGAAATTTGAAAATAGATTTGGATGTCCCGTTGGTAGACAAGTGCACATGCCAACTTTCGTGACGTTACGAGCTATTTTCCTCGGCTTTAAGCCCAACTCTAGCGAAAGCGCACAGTCGAGTTCGAATTTGACCAACTTCTCGGAATTGAAAATTGAGCATATATCTGGATGTCCCGTTGGTAGACAAATGTGCACGCCAACGTTCGTGACGTTCCGAGCTATTTTCTCACCCTTTAAGCCTAATTCTAGCGAAAACGCACGGTCGAGTTTCGAATTTGACCAACTTCTCGGAATTAAAAATTGAGCACAGATTTGGATGTCCCGTTGGTAGACAAATGCGCACGCCAACTTTCGTCACATTACGAGCTAATTTCACACCCTTTAAGCTCAAGTCGAGCGAAAATGCATGGTCGAGTTTCGAATTTGACCAACTTCTCGGAATTGAAAATTGAGCATAGATTTGGATGTCTCGTTGGTAGACAAATGCGCACGCCAACTTTCGTGACGTTCCGAGCTATTTTCTCCCCCTTTAAGCCCAAGTCTAGCGAAAACGCACGATCGAGTTTCAACTTTGACCAACTTCTCGGAATTGAAATTTGAGAATAGTTTTGGATGTCCCATTGGTAGACAAGCGTCCACACCAACTTTCGTGACGTTCCGAGCTATTTTCTCACCCTTTAAGCCTAAGTATAGCGAAAACACACGGTCGAGTTTCGAATTTGACCAACTTCTCGGAATTAGAAATTGAGCATAGATTTGGATGTCCCGTTGGTAGACAAATGCGCACGCCAACTTTCGTCACATTACGAGCTAATTTCACACCCTTTAAGCTCAAGTCGAGCGAAAACGCACGGTCGAGTTTTGAATTTGACCAACTTCTCGGAATTGAAAATTGAGCAAAGATTTGGATGTCCCGTTGGTAGACAAATGCGCACGTTAACTTTCGTGACGTTCCGAGCTATTTTCTCACCCTTTAAGCCTAAGTCTAGCGAAAATGCACGGTCGATTTTCCACTTTGACCAACTTCTCGGAATTTAAATTTTAGAATGGATTTGGATGTCACATTGTTAGACGAGCGTCCACGCCAACTTTCGTAATGTTCCGAGCTATTTTCACTCCCTTTAAGCCCAAGTCTAGCGAAAACGCACGATCGAGTTTCAACTTTGACGAACTTCTCGGAAATGAAATTTGAGAATAGTTTTGGATGTCCCATTGGTAGACAAGCGTCCACAACAACTTTCGTGACGTTCCGAGCTATTTTCTCCCCCTTTAAGCCCAAGTATAGCGAAAATGTACAGTCTAGTTTCGAATTTGACCAACTCCTCGGAATTAAAAATTGAGCATAGATTTGGATGTCCCGTTGGTAGACAAATGCGCACGCCAACTTTCGTGACATTTCGAACTATTTTCTCACCCTTTAAGCCCAATTCTAGCGAAAACGAACGGTAAATTTTCAGCTTTGAACAACTTCTCGGAATTGAAATTTGAGAATAGATTTGGATGTCCCATTGGTAGACAAGCATCCACACCAACTTTCGTGACATTCCGAGCTATTTTCTTCCCATTTAAGCCCAACTCTAGAGAAAACGCACGGTCGCGTTTCATCTTGGACCAACTTCTAGGAATTGAAAATTGAGAATAGATTTGGATGTCCCATTTGTAGACATGCGCGCACAACAATTTTCGTGACATTACGAGCTAATTTCACGTCCTTTAAGCCCAATTCTAGCGAAAACGCACGATCGAGTTTCAAATTTGACCAACTTCTCGTAATTAAAATTTGAGAATAGTTTTGGATGTCCCATTGATAGACAAGCGTCCACACCAACTTTCGTGACGTTCCGAGCTATTTTCTCCCCCTTTAAGCCCAAGTCTAGCGAAAACGCACGGTAAATTTTCAACTTTGACCAACTTCTTGGAATTTAAATTTGAGAATAGATTATGATGTTCCATTGGTAGACAAGCGTCCACACCAAGTTTCGTGACATTCCGAGCTATTTTCTCGCCCTTTAAGCCCAAGTCTAGCGAAAACGCACGGTAAATTTTCAACTTTGACCAACTTCTTGAAATTTAAATTTGAGAATAGATTTGGATGTCCCATTGGTAGACAAGCGTCCACACCAACTTTTGTGACATTCCGAGGTATTTTCTTCCCATTTAAGCCCAACTCTAGAGAAAACGCACGGTCGCGTTTCATCTTTGACCAACTTCTCGGAAATGAAAATTGAGAATAGATTTGGATATCCCATTTGTAGACATGCGCGCACAGCAACTTTGGTGACATTACGAGCTAATTTCACACCCTTTAATCCCAAGTCTAGCAAAAACGCATGATCGAGTTTCAACTTTGACGAACTTCTCGAAATTGAAATTTGAGAATAGTTTTGGATGTCCCATTGGTAGACAAGCGTCCACACCAAATTTCGTGACGTTCCGAGCTATTTTCTCCCCCTTTAAGCCCAAGTCTAGCAAACACGCACGATCGAGTTTCAAGTTTGACCAACCTCTCGGAATTTAAATTTGAGAATAGATTTGGATGTCCCATTGGTAGACGAGCGTCCACGCCAACTTTCATGACATTTCGAGCTATTTTCATCCCATTTAAGCCCAACTCTAGCAAAAACGCACGATCGCGTATCATCTTTGACCAACTTCTCGGAATTGAAAATTGAGAATAGATTTGGATGTCCCATTGGTAGACAAGCGTCCACACCAACTTTCATGACGTTCCGAGCTATTTTCTCCCCCTTTAAGCCCAAGTCTAGCGAAAACGCACGGTCGAGTTTCGAATTTGACCAACTTTTGGGAGTTGAAATTTTAAAATAGATTTGGATGTCCCGTTGGTAGACAAGTGCACATGCCAACTTTCGTGACGTTACGAGCTATTTTCCTCGGCTTTAAGCCCAACTCTAGCGAAAACGCACGGTCGAGTTCGAATTTGACCAACTTCTCGGAATTGAAAATTGAGCATATATCTGGATGTCCCGTTGGTAGACAAACGCGCACGCCAACTTTCGTGACGTTCCGAGCTATTTTCTCACCCTTTAAGCCTAAGTCTAGCGAAAACGCACGGTCGAGTTTCGAATTTGACCAACTTCTCGGAATTAAAAATTGAGCACAGATTTGGATGTCCCGTTGGTAGACAAATGCGCACAGCCAACTTTCGTCACATTACGAGCTAATTTCACACCCTTTAAGCTCAAGTCGTGCGAAAATGCACGGTCGAGTTTCAAACCACACCAACTTCTCGGAATTGAAAATTGAGCATAGATTTGGATGTCTCGTTGGTAGACAAATGCGCACGCCAACTTTCGTGACGTTCCGAGCTATTTTCTCCTCCTTTAAGCCCAAGTCTAGCGAAAACGCACGATCGAGTTTCAAATTTGACGAACTTCTCGAAATTGAAATTTGAGAATAGTTTTGGATGTCCCATTGGTAGACAAGCGTCCACACCAACTTTCGTGACGTTCCGAGCTATTTTCTCCCCCTTTAAGCCCAAGTCTAGAGAACACGCACGATCGAGTTTCAAGTTTGACCAACCTCTCGGAATTTAAATTTGAGAATAGATTTGGATGTCCCATTGGTAGACGAGCGTCCACGCCAACTTTCATGACATTCCGAGCTATTTTCATCCCATTTAAGCCCAACTCTAGCGAAAACGCACGATCGCGTATCATCTTTGACCAACTTCTCGGAATTGAAAATTGAGAATAGATTTGGATGTCCCATTGGTAGACAAGCGTCCACACCAACTTTCATGACGTTCCGAGCTATTTTCTCCCCCTTTAAGGCCAAGTGTAGCGAAAACGCACGGTCGAGTTTCGAATTTGACCAACTTTTGGGAGTTGAAATTTGAAAATATATTTGGATGTCCCGTTGGTAGACAAGTGCACATGCCAAGTTTCGTGACGTTACGAGCTATTTTCCTCGGCTTTAAGCCCAACTCTAGCGAAAACGCACGGTCGAGTTCAAATTTGACCAACTTCTCGGAATTGAAAATTGAGCATATATCTGGATGTCCCGTTGGTAGACAAATGCGCACGCCTACTTTCGTGACGTTCCGAGCTATTTTCTCACCCTTTAAGCCTAAGTCTAGCGAAAACGCGACGGTCAAGTTTTGAATTTGACCAACTTCTCGGAATTAAAAATTGAGCACAGATTTGGATGTCCCGTTGGTAGACAAATGCGCACGCCAACTTTCGTCACATTACGAGCTAATTTCACACCCTTTAAGCTCAAGTCGAGCGAAAATGCACAGTCGAGTTTCGAACCACACCAACTTCTCGGAATTGAAAATTGAGCATAGATTTGGATGTCTCGTTGGTAGACAAATGCGCACGCCAACTTTCGTGACGTTCCGAGCTATTTTCTCCTCCTTTAAGCCCAAGTCTAGCGAAAACGCACGATCGAGTTTCAACTTTGATGAACTTCTCGAAATTGAAATTTGAGAATAGTTTTGGATGTCCCATTGGTAGACAAGCGTCCACACAAACTTTCGTGACGTTCCGAGCTATTTTCTCCCCCTTTAAGCCCACGTCTAGCAAACACGCACGATCGAGTTTCAAGTTTGGCCAACCTCTCGGAATTTAAATTTGAGAATAGATTTGGATGTCCCATTGGTAGACGAGCGTCCACGCCAACTTTCATGACATTCCGAGCTATTTTCATCCCATTTAAGCCCAACTCTAGCGAAAACGCACGATCGCGTATCATCCTTGACCAACTTCTCGGAATTGAAAATTGAGAATAGATTTGGATGTCCCATTGGTAGACAAGCGTCCACACCAACTTTCATGACGTTCCGAGCTGTTTTCTCCCCCTTTAAGCCCAAGTCTAGCGAAAACGCACGGTCGAGTTTCGAATTTGACCAAATTTTGGGAGTTGAAATTTGAAAATAGATTTGGATGTCCCGTTGGTAGACAAGTGCACATGCCAACTTTCGTGACGTTACGAGCTATTTTCCTCGGCTTTAAGCCCAACTCTAGCGAAAGCGCACAGTCGAGTTCGAATTTGACCAACTTCTCGGAATTGAAAATTGAGCATATATCTGGATGTCCCGTTGGTAGACAAATGTGCACGCCAACGTTCGTGACGTTCCGAGCTATTTTCTCACCCTTTAAGCCTAAGTCTAGCGAAAACGCACGGTCGAGTTTCGAATTTGACCAACTTCTCGGAATTAAAAATTGAGCACAGATTTGGATGTCCCGTTGGTAGACAAATGCGCACGCCAACTTTCGTCACATTACAAGCTAATTTCACACCCTTTAAGCTCAAGTCGAGCGAAAATGCACGGTCGAGTTTCGAATTTGACCAACTTCTCGGAATTGAAAATTGAGCATAGATTTGGATGTCTCGTTGGTAGACAAATGCGCACGCCAACTTTCGTGACGTTACGAGCTATTTTCTCCCCCTTTAAGCCCAAGTCTAGCGAAAACGCACGATCGAGTTTCAACTTTGACCAACTTCTCGGAATTGAAATTTGAGAATAGTTTTGGATGTCCCATTGGTAGACAAGCGTCCACACAAACTTTCGTGACGTTCCGAGCTATTTTCTCACCCTTTAAGCCTAAGTATAGCGAAAACACACGGTCGAGTTTCGAATTTGACCAACTTCTCGGAATTAGAAATTGAGCATATATTTGGATGTCCCGTTGGTAGACAAATGCGCACGCCAACTTTCGTCACATTACGAGCTAATTTCACACCCTTTAAGCTCAAGTCGAGCGAAAACGCACGGTCGAGTTTCGAATTTGACCAACTTCTCAGAATTGAAAATTGAGCAAAGATTTGGATGTCCCGTTGGTAGACAAATGCGCACGTTAACTTTCGTGACGTTCCGAGCTATTTTCTCACCCTTTAAGCCTAAGTCTAGCGAAAATGCACGGTCGATTTTCCACTTTGACCAACTTCTCGGAATTTAAATTTTAGAATGGATTTGGATGTCACATTGTTAGACGAGCGTCCACGCCAACTTTCGTAATGTTCCGAGCTATTTTCACTCCCTTTAACCCAACTCTAGCGAAAACGCACGATCGCGTTTCAACTTTGACGAACTTCTCGGAAATGAAATTTGAGAATAGTTTTGGATGTCCCATTGGTAGACAAGCGTCCACACCAACTTTCGTGACGTTCCGAGCTATTTTCTCCCCCTTTAAGCCCAAGTATAGCGAAAATGTACAGTCTAGTTTCGAATTTGACCAACTCCTCGGAATTAAAAATTAAGCATAGATTTGGATGTCCCGTTGGTAGACAAATGCGCACGCCAACTTTCGTGACATTTCGAACTATTTTCTCACCCTTTAAGCCCAATTCTAGCGAAAACGAACGGTAAATTTTAAGCTTTGAACAACTTCTCGGAATTGAAATTTGAGAATAGATTTGGATGTCCCATTGGTAGACAAGCATCCACACCAACTTTCGTGACATTCCGAGCTATTTTCTTCCCATTTAAGCCCAACTCTAGAGAAAACGCACGGTCGCATTTCATCTTGGACCAACTTCTAGGAATTGAAAATTGAGAATAGATTTGGATGTCCCATTTGTAGACATGCGCGCACAACAATTTTCGTGACATTACGAGCTAATTTCACGTCCTTTAAGCCCAATTCTAGCGAAAACGCACGATCGAGTTTCAAATTTGACCAACTTCTCGTAATTAAAATTTGAGAATAGTTTTGGATGTCCCATTGGTAGACAAGCGTCCACACCAACTTTCGTGACGTTCCGAGCTATTTTCTCCCCCTTTAAGCCCAAGTCTAGCGAAAACGCACGGTAAATTTTCAACTTTGACCAACTTCTTGGAATTTAAATTTGAGAATAGATTTGGATGTTCCATTGGTAGACAAGCGTCCACACCAACTTTCGTGACATTCCGAGCTATTTTCTCGCCCTTTAAGCCCAAGTCTAGCGAAAACGCACGGTAAATTTTCAACTTTGACCAACTTCTTGGAATTTAAATTTGAGAATAGATTTGGATGTCCCATTGGTAGACAAGCGTCCACACCAACTTTTGTGACATTCCGAGGTATTTTCTTCCCATTTAAGCCCAACTCTAGAGAAAACGCACGGTCGCGTTTCATCTTTGACCAACTTCTCGGAAATGAAAATTGAGAATAGATTTGGATATCCCATTTGTAGACATGCACGCACAGCAACTTTCGTGACATTACGAGCTAATTTCACACCCTTTAAGCCCAAGTCTAGCAAAAACGCAAGATCGAGTTTCAACTTTGACGAACTTCTCGAAATTGAAATTTGAGAATAGTTTTGGATGTCCCATTGGTAGACAAGCGTCCACACCAACTTTCGTGACGTTCCGAGCTATTTTCTCCCCCTTTAAGCCCAAGTCTAGCGAACACGCACGATCGAGTTTCAAGTTTGACCAACCTCTCGGAATTTAAATTTGAGAATATATTTGGATGTCCCATTGGTAGACGAGCGTCCACGCCAACTTTCATGACATTTCGAGCTATTTTCATCCCATTTAAGCCCAACTCTAGCAAAAACGCACGATCGCGTATCATCTTTGACCAACTTCTCGGAATTGAAAATTGAGAATAGATTTGGATGTCCCATTGGTAGACAAGCGTCCACACCAACTTTCATGACGTTCCGAGCTATTTTCTCCCCCTTTAAGCCCAAGTCTAGCGAAAACGCACGGTCGAGTTTCGAATTTGACCAACTTTTGGGAGTTGAAATTTTAAAATAGATTTGGATGTCCCGTTGGTAGACAAGTGCACATGCCAACTTTCGTGACGTTACGAGCTATTTTCCTCGGCTTTAAGCCCAACTCTAGCGAAAACGCATGGTCGAGTTCGAATTTGACCAACTTCTCGGAATTGAAAATTGAGCATATATCTGGATGTCCCGTTGGTAGAAAAATGCGCACGCCAACTTTCGTGACGTTCCGAGCTATTTTCTCACCCTTTAAGCCTAAGTCTAGCGAAAACGCACGGTCGAGTTTCGAATTTGACCAACTTTTCGGAATTAAAAATTGAGCACAGATTTGGATGTCCCGTTGGTAGACAAATGCGCACGCCAACTTTCGTCACATTACGAGCTAATTTCACACCCTTTAAGCTCAAGTCGTGCGAAAATGCACGGTCGAGTTTCAAACCACACCAACTTCTCGGAATTGAAAATTGAGCATAGATTTGGATGTCTCGTTGGTAGACAAATGCGCAGGCCAACTTTCGTGACGTTCCGAGCTATTTTCTCCTCCTTTAAGCCCAAGTCTAGCGAAAACGCACGATCGAGTTTCAAATTTGACGAACTTCTCGAAATTGAAATTTGAGAATAGTTTTGGATGTCCCATTGGTAGACAAGCGTCCACACCAACTTTCGTGACGTTCCGAGCTATTTTCTCCCCCTTTAAGCCCAAGTCTAGCGAACACGCACGATCGAGTTTCAAGTTTGACCAACCTCTCGGAATTTAAATTTGAGAATAGATTTGGATGTCCCATTGGTAGACGAGCGTCCACGCCAAATTTCATGACATTCCGAGCTATTTTCATCCCATTTAAGCCCAACTCTAGCGAAAACGCACGATCGCGTATCATCTTTGACCAACTTCTCGGAATTGAAAATTGAGAATAGATTTGGATGTCCCATTGGTAGACAAGCGTCCACACCAACTTTCATGACGTTCCGAGCTATTTTCTCCCCATTTAAGGCCAAGTCTAGCGAAAACGCATGGTCGAGTTTCGAATTTGACCAACTTTTGGGAGTTGAAATTTGAAAATAGATTTGGATGTCCCGTTGGTAGACAAGTGCACATGCCAAGTTTCGTGACGTTACGAGCTATTTTCCTCGGCTTTAAGCCCAACTCTAGCGAAAACGCACGGTCGAGTTCAAATTTGACCAACTTCTCGGAATTGAAAATTGAGCATATATCTGGATGTCCCGTTGGTAGACAAATGCGCACGCCAACTTTCGTGACGTTCCGAGCTATTTTCTCCTCCTTTAAGCCCAAGTCTAGCGAAAACGCACGATCGAGTTTCAACTTTGATGAACTTCTCGAAATTGAAATTTGAGAATAGTTTTGGATGTCCCATTGGTAGACAAGCGTCCACACAAACTTTCGTGACGTTCCGAGCTATTTTCTCCCCCTTTAAGCCCAAGTCTAGCAAACACGCACGATCGAGTTTCAAGTTTGGCCAACCTCTCGGAATTTAAATTTGAGAATAGATTTGGATGTCCCATTGGTAGACGAGCGTCCACGCCAACTTTCATGACATTCCGAGCTATTTTCATCCCATTTAAGCCCAACTCTAGCGAAAACGCACGATCGCGTATCATCCTTGACCAACTTCTCGGAATTGAAAATTGAGAATAGATTTGGATGTCCCATTGGTAGACAAGCGTCCACACCAACTTTCATGACGTTCCGAGCTGTTTTCTCCCCCTTTAAGCCCAAGTCTAGCGAAAACGCACGGTCGAGTTTCGAATTTGACCAACTTTTGGGAGTTGAAATTTGAAAATAGATTTGGATGACCCGTTGGTAGAAAAGTGCACATGCCAACTTTCGTGACGTTACGAGCTATTTTCCTCGGCTTTAAGCCCAACTCTAGCGAAAACGCACGGTCGAGTTCGAATTTGACCAACTTCTCGGAATTGAAATTTGAGAATAGTTTTGGATGTCCCATTGGTAGACAAGCATCCACACCAACTTTCGTGACGTTCCGAGCTAATTTCACACCCTTTAAGCCTAAGTCTAGCGAAAACACACGGTCAAGTTTCGAATTTGACCAACTTCTCAGAATTAGAAATTGAGCATAGATTTGGATGTCCCGTTGGTAGACAAATGCGCACGCCAACTTTCGTCACATTACGAGCTAATTTCACACCCTTTAAGCTCGAGTCGAGCGAAAACGCACGGTCGAGTTTCGAATTTGACCAACCTCTCAGAATTGAAAATTGAGCATAGATTTGGATGTCCCGTTGGTAGACAAATGCGCACGCTAACTTTCGTGACGTTCCGAGCTATTTTCTCACCCTTTAAGCCTAAGTCTAGTGAAAATGCACGGTCGATTTTCAACTTTGACCAACTTCTCGGAATATAAATTTGAGAATAGATTTGGATGTCACATTGGTAGACGAGCGTGCACGCCAACTCTCGTGACGTTCCGAGCTATTTTCACACCCTTTAAGCCCAATTCTAGCGAAAACGAACGGCAAATTTTCAGCTTTGAACAACTTCTCGGAATTGAAATTTGAGAATAGATTTGGATGTCCCATTGGTAGACAAGCATCCACACCAACTTTCGTGACATTCCGAGCTATTTTCTTCCCATTTAAGCCCAACTCTAGAGAAAACGCACGGTCGCGTTTCATCTTTGACCAACTTCTCGGAATTGAAAATTGAGAATAGATTTGGATGTCCCATTTGTAGACATGCGCGCACAACAATTTTCATGACATTACGAGCTAATTTCACGTCCTTTAAGCCCAATTCTAGCGAAAACGCACGATCGAGTTTCAACTTTGACCAACTTCTCGGAATTGAAATTTGAGAATAGTTTTGGATGTCCCATTGGTAGACAAGCGTCCACACCAACTTTCGTGACGTTCTGAGCTATTTTCTCCCCCTTTAAGCCCAAGTCTACCGAAAACGGACGGTCGAGTTTCGAATTTGACCAACTTCTCGGAATTGAAAATTGAGCATAGATTTGGATGTCCCGTTGGTGGAAAAATGCGCACGCCAACTTTCGTGACGTTCCGAGCTATTTTCTCACCCTTTAAGCCTAAGTCTAGCGAAAATGCACTGTCGATTTTCAACTTTGACCAACTTCTCGGATTTTAAATTTGAGAATAGATTTGGATGTCACATTGGTCGACGAGCGTCCACGCCAACTTTCATGACGCTCCGAGCTATTTTCACACCCTTTAAGCCCAAGTCGAGCGAAAACGCATGATCGAGTTTCAACTTTGACCAACTTCTCGGAATTGAAATTTGAGAAGAGTTTTGGATGTCCCATTGGTAGACAAGCGTCCACACCAACTTTCGTGACGTTCTGAGCTATTTTCTACCCCTTTAAGCCCAAGTCTAGCGAAAACGCACGGTCGAGTTTCGAATTTGACCAACTTCTCGGAATTGAAAATTGAGCATAGATTTGGATGTCCCGTTGGTAGACAAATGCGCACGCCAGCTTTCGTGACGTTCCGAGCTATTTTCTCGCCCTTTAAGCCCAAGTCTAGCGAAAACGCACGGTAAATTTTCAACTTTGACCAACTTCTTGGAATTTAAATTTGAGAATAGATTTGGATGTCCCATTGGTAGACAAGCGTCCACACCAACGTTTGTGACATTCCGAGCTATTTTCTTCCCATTTAAGCCCAACTCTAGAGAAAACGCACGGTCGCGTTTCATCTTTGACCAACTTCTCGGAAATGAAAATTGAGAATAGATTTGGATGTCCCATTTGTAGACATGAGCGCACAGCAACTTTCGTGACATTACGAGCTAATTTCACACCCTTTAAGCCCAAGTCTAGCAAAAACGCATGATCGAGTTTCAACTTTGACGAACTTCTCGAAATTGAAATTTGAGAATAGTTTTGGATGTCCCATTGGTAGACAAGCGTCCACACCAACTTTCGTGACGTTCCGAGCTATTTTCTCCCCCTTTAAGCCCAAGTCTAGCGAACACGCACGATCGAGTTTCAAGTTTGACCAACCTCTCGGAATTTAAATTTGAGAATAGATTTGGATGTCCCATTGGTAGATGAGCGTCCACGCCAACTTTCATGACATTCCGAGCTATTTTCATCCCATTTAAGCCCAACTCTAGCGAAAACGCACGATCGCGTATCATCTTTGACCAACTTCTCGGAATTGAAATTTGAGAATAGATTTGGATGTCCCATTGGTAGACAAGCGTCCACACCAACTTTCATGACGTTCCGAGCTATTTTGTCCCCCTTTAAGCCCAAGTCTAGCGAAAATGCACGGTCGCGTTTCGAAGTTGACCAACTTTTGGGAGTTGAAATTTGAAAATAGATTTGGATGTCCCGTTGGTAGACAAGTGCACATGCCAACTTTCGTGATGTTACGAGCTATTTTCCTCGGTTTTAAGCCCAACTCTAGCGAAAACGCACGGTCGAGTTCGAATTTGACCAACTTCTCGGAATTCAAAATTGAGCATATATCTGGATGTCCCGTTGGTAGACAAATGCGCACGCCAACTTTCGTGACGTTCCGCGCTATTTTCTCACCCTTTAAGCCTGAGTCTAGCGAAAATGCATGGTCAAGTTTCGAATTTGACCAACTTCTCGGAATTAAAAATTGAGCACAGATTTGGATGTCCCGTTGGTAGACAAATGCGCACGCCAACTTTCGTCACATTACGAGCTAATTTCACACCCTTTAAGCTCAAGTCGAGCGAAAATGCACGGTCGAGTTTCGAATTTGACCAACTTCTCGGAATTGAAAATTGAGCATAGATTTGGATGTCTCGTTGGTAGACAAATGCGCACGCCAACTTTCGTGACGTTCTGAGCTATTTTCTCCCCCTTTAAGCCCAAGTCTAGCGAAAACGCACGATCGAGTTTCAACTTTGACCAACTTCTCGGAATTGAAATTTGAGAATAGTTTTGGATGTCCCATTGGTAGACAAGCGTCCACACCAACTTTCGTGACGTTCCGAGCTATTTTCTCACCCTTTAAGCCTAAGTCTAGCAAAAACACACGGTCGAGTTTCGAATTTGACCAACTTCTCGGAATTAGAAATTGAGCATAGATTTGGATGTCCCGTTGGTAGACAAATGCGCACGCCAACTTTCGTCACATTACGAGCTAATTTCACACCCTTTAAGCTCAAGTCGAGCGAAAACACACGGTCGAGTTTCGAATTTGACCAACTTCTCGGAATTGAAAATTGAGCATAGATTTGGATGTCCCGTTGGTAGACAAATGCGCACGCTAACTTTCGTGACGTTCCGAGCTATTTTCTCACCATTTAAGCCTAAGTCTAGCGAAAATGCACGGTCGATTTTCCACTTTGACCAACTTCTCGGAATTTAAATTTTAGAATGGATTTGGATTTCACATTGTTAAACGAGGGTCCACGCCAACTTTCGTAATGTTCCGAGCTATTTTCACTCCCTTTAAGCCCAAGTCTAGCGAAAACGCACGATCGAGTTTCAACTTTGACGAACTTCTCGGAATTAAAATTTGAGAATAGTTTTGGATGTCCCATTGGTAGACAAGCGTCCACACCAACTTCCGTGACGTTTCGAGCTATTTTCTCCCCCTTTAAGCCCAAGTATAGCGAAAACGTACAGTCGAGTTTCGAATTTGACCAACTCCTCGGAATTAAAAATTGAGCATAGATTTGGATGTCCCGTTGGTAGACAAATGCGCACGCCAACTTTCGTTACATTTGGAACTATTTTCTCACCCTTTAAGCCCAAGTCTAGTGAAAATGCACGGTCGATTTTCAACTTTGACCAACTTCTCGGAATATAAATTTGAGAATAGATTTGGATGTCACATTGGTAGACGAGCGTGCACGCCAACTCTCGTGACGTTCCGAGCTATTTTCACACCCTTTAAGCCCAATTCTAGCGAAAACGAACGGTAAATTTTCAGCTTTGAACAACTTCTCGGAATTGAAATTTGAGAATAGATTTGGATGTCCCATTGGTAGACAAGCATCCACACCAACTTTCGTGACATTCCGAGTTATTTTCTTCCCATTTAAGCCCAACTCTAGAGAAAACGCACGGTCGCGTTTCATCTTTGACCAACTTCTCGGAATTGAAAATTGAGAATAGATTTGGATGTCCCGTTGGTAGACATGCGCACAGCAATTTTCGTGACATTACGAGCTAATTTCACGTCCTTTAAGCCCAATTCTAGCGAAAACGCACGATCGAGTTTCAACTTTGACCAACTTCTTGTAATTGAAATTTGAGAATAGTTTTGGATGTCCCGTTGGTAGACAAGCGTCCACACCAACTTTCGTGACGTTCCGAGCTATTTTCTCCTCCTTTAAGCCCAAGTCTAGCGAAAACGCACGGTCGAGTTTCGAATTTGAGCAACTTCTCGGAATTGAAAATTGAGCATAGATTTGGATGTCCCGTTGGTAGACAAATGCGCACGCCAACTTTCGTGACGTTCCGAGCTATTTTCTCACCCTTTAAGCCTAAGCCTAGCGAAAATGCACTGTCGATTTTCAACTTTAACCAACTTCTCGGAATTTAAATTTGTAGAATAGATTTGGATGTCACATTGGTCGACGAGTGTCCACGCCAACTTTCATGACGCTCCGAGCTATTTTCACACCCTTTAAGCCCAAGTCGAGCGAAAACGCATGATCGAGTTTCAACTTTGACCAACTTCTCGGAATTGAAATTTGAGAATAGTTTTGGATGTCCCATTGGTAGACAAGCGTCCACACCGTCTTTCGTGACGTTCCGAGCTATTTTCTCCCCCTTTAAGCCCAAGTCTAGCGAAAACGCATGGTCGAGTTTCGAATTTGACCAACTTCTCAGAATTGAAAATTGAGCATAGATTTGGATGTCCCGTTGGTAGAAAAATGCGCACGCCAGCTTTCGTGACGTTCCGATCTATTTTCTCGCCCTTTAAGCCCAACTCTAGTGAAAACGCACGGTAAATTTTCAACTTTGACCAACTTCTTGGAATTTAAATTTGAGAATAGATTTGGATGTCCCATTGGTAGACAAGCGTCCACACCAACTTTCATGACATTTCGAGCTATTTTCTCGCCCTTTAAGCCCAAGTCTAGCGAAAACGCACGGTAAATTTTCAACTTTGACCAACTTCTTGGAATTTAAATTTGAGAATAGATTTGGATGTTCCATTGGTAGACAAGCGTCCACACCAACTTTTGTGACATTCCGAGCTATTTTCTCTCCCTTTAAGCCCAAGTCTAGCGAAAATGCACGGTAAATTTTCAACTTTGACCAACTTCTTGGAATTTAAATTTGAGAATAGATTTGGATGTCCCATTGGTAGACAAGCGTCCACACCAACTTTCGTGACATTCCGAGCTATTTTCTCGCCCTTTAAGCCCAAGTCTAGCGAAAACGCACGGTAAATTTTCAACTTTGACCAACTTCTTGGAATTTAAATTTGAGAATAGATTTGGATGTTCCATTGGTAGACAAGCGTCCACACCAACTTTCGTGACATTCCGAGCTATTTTCTCGCCCTTTAAGCCCAAATCTAGCGAAAACGCACGGTAAATTTTCAACTTTGACCAACTTCTTGGAATTTAAATTTGAGAGTAGATTTGGATGTCCCATTGGTAGACAAGCGTCCACACAAACTTTTGTGACATTCCGAGCTATTTTCTTCCCATTTAAGCCCAACTCTAGAGAAAACGCACGGTCGCGTTTCATCTTTGACCAACTTCTCGGAAATGAAAATTGAGAATAGATTTGGATGTCCCATTTGTAGACATGCGCGCACAGCAACTTTCGTGACATTACGAGCTAATTTCACACCCTTTAAGCCCAAGTCTAGCAAAAACGCATGATCGAGTTTCAACTTTGACGAACTTCTCGAAATTGAAATTTGAGAATAGTTTTGGATGTCGCATTGGTAGACAAGCATCCACACCAACTTTCGTGACGTTCCGAGCTATTTTCTCCCCCTTTAAGCCCAAGTCTAGCGAACATGCACGATCGAGTTTCAAGTTTGACCAACCTCTCGGAATTTAAATTTGAGAATAGATTTGGATGTCCCATTGGTAGACGAGCGTCCACGCCAACTTTCATGACATTCCGAGCTATTTTCATCCCATTTAAGCCCAACTCTAGCGAAAACGCACGATCGCGTATCAACTTTGACCAACTTCTCGGAATTGAAAATTGAGAATAGATTTGGATGTCCCATTGGTAGACAAGCGTCCACACCAACTTTCATGACGTTCCGAGCTATTTTCTCCCCCTTTAAGCCCAAGTCTAGCGAAAACGCACGGTCGAGTTTCGAATTTGACCAACTTTTGGGAGTTGAAATTTGAAAATAGATTTGGATGTCCCGTTGGTAGACAAGTGCACATGCCAACTTTCGTGACGTTACGAGCTATTTTCCTCGGCTTTAAGCCCAACTCTAGCGAAAACGCACGGTCGAGTTCGAATTTGACCAACTTCTCGGAATTGAAAATTGAGCATATATCTGGATGTCCCGTTGGTAGACAAATGCGCACGCCAAAATTCGTGACGTTCCGAGCTATTTTCTCACCCTTTAAGCCTAAGTCTAGCGAAAACGCACGGTCGAGTTTCGAATTTGACCAACTTCTCGGAATTAAAAATTGAGCATAGATCTGGATGTCCCGTTGGTAGACAAATGCGCACGCCAACGTTCGTCACATTACGAGCTAATTTCACACCCTTTAAGCTCAAGTCGAGCAAAAATGCACGGTCGAGTTTCGAATTTGACCAACTTCTCGGAATTGAAAATTGAGCATAGATTTGGATGTCTCGTTGGTAGACAAATGCGCACGCCAACTTTCGTGACGTTCCGAGCTATTTTCTCCCCCTTTAAGCCCAAGTCTAGCGAAAACGCACGATCGAGTTTCAACTTTGACCAACTTCTCGGAATTGAAATTTGAGAATAGTTTTGGATGTCCCATTGGTAGACAAGCGTCCACACCAACTTTCGTGACGTTCCGAGCTATTTCATCACCCTTTAAGCCTAAGTCTAGCTAAAACACACGGTCGAGTTTTGAATTTGACCAACTTCTCGGAATTAGAAATTGAGCATAGATTTGGATGTCCCGTTGGTAGAAAAATGCGCACGCCAACTTTCGTCACATTACGAGCTAATTTCACACCCTTTAAGCTCAAGTCGAGCGAAAACACACGGTCGAGTTTCGAATTTGACCAACTTCTCGGAATTGAAAATTGAGCATAGATTTGGATGTCCCGTTGGTAGACAAATGTGCACGCTAACTTTCGTGACGTTCCGAGCTATTTTCTCACCCTTTAAGCCTAAGTCTAGCGAAAATGCACGGTCGATTTTCCACTTTGACCAACTTCTCGGAATTTAAATTTTAGAATGGATTTGGATTTCACATTGTTAAACGAGGGTCCACGCCAACTTTCGTAATGTTCCGAGCTATTTTCACTCCCTTTAAGCCCAAGTCTAGCGAAAACGCACGATCGAGTTTCAACTTTGACGAACTTCTCGGAATTGAAATTTGAGAATAGTTTTGGATGTCCCATTGGTAGACAAGCGTCCACACCAACTTCCGTGACGTTTCGAGCTATTTTCTCCCCCTTTATGCCCAAGTATAGCGAAAACTTATAGTCGAGTTTCGAATTTGACCAACTCCTCGGAATTAAAAATTGAGCATAGATTTGGATGTCCCGTTGGTAGACAAATGCGCACGCCAACTTTCGTGACATTTGGAACTATTTTCTCACCCTTTAAGCCCAAGTCTAGTGAAAATGCACGGTCGATTTTCAACTTTGACCAACTTCTCGGAATATAAATTTGAGAATAGATTTGGATGTCACATTGGTAGACGAGCGTGCACGCCAACTCTCGTGACGTTCCGAGCTATTTTCACACCCTTTAAGCCCAATTCTAGCGAAAACGAACGGTAAATTTTCAGCTTTGAACAACTTCTCGGAATTGAAATTTGAGAATAGATTTGGATGTCCCATTGGTAGACAAGCATCCACACCAACTTTCGTGACATTCCGAGTTATTTTCTTCCCATTTAAGCCCAACTCTAGAGAAAATGCACGGTCGCGTTTCATCTTTGACCAACTTCTCGGAATTGAAAATTGAGAATAGATTTGGATGTCCCATTTGTAGACATGCGCACAGCAATTTTCGTGACATTACGAGCTAATTTCACGTCCTTTAAGCCCAATTCTAGCGAAAACGCACGATCGAGTTTCAACTTTGACCAACTTCTCGGAATTGAAATTTGAGAATAGTTTTGGATGTCCCATTGGTAGACAAGCGTCCACACCAACTTTCGTGACGTTCCGAGCTATTTTCTCCTCCTTTAAGCCCAAGTCTAGCGAAAACGCACGGTCGAGTTTCGAATTTGACCAACTTCTCGGAATTGAAAATTGAGCATAGATTTGGATGTCCCGTTGGTAGACAAATGCGCACGCCAACTTTCGTGACGTTCCGAGCTATTTTCTCACCCTTTAAGCCTAAGCCTAGCGAAAATGCACTGTCGATTTTCAACTTTAACCAACTTCTCGGAATTTAAATTTGAGAAAAGATTTGGATGTCACATTGGTCGACGAGTGTCCACGCCAACTTTCATGACGCTCCGAGCTATTTTGACACCCTTTAAGCCCAAGTCGACCGAAAACGCATGATCGAGTTTCAACTTTGACCAACTTCTCGGAATTGAAATTTGAGAATAGTTTTGGATGTCCCATTGGTAGACAAGCGTCCACACCGTCTTTCGTGACGTTCCGAGCTATTTTCTCCCCCTTTAAGCCCAAGTCTAGCGAAAACGCATGGTCGAGTTTCGAATTTGACCAACTTCTCGGAATTGAAAATTGAGCATAGATTTGGATGTCCCGTTGGTAGACAAATGCGCACGCCAGCTTTCGTGACGTTCCGAGCTATTTTCTCGCCCTTTAAGCCCAACTCTAGTGAAAACGCACGGTAAATTTTCAACTTTGACCAACTTCTTGGAATTTAAATTTGAGAATAGATTTGGATGTCCCATTGGTAGACAAGCGTCCACACCAACTTTCATGACATTCCGAGCTATTTTCTCGTCCTTTAAGCCCAAGTCTAGCGAAAACGCACGGTAAATTTTCAACTTTGACCAACTCTTTGGAATTTAAATTTGAGAATAGATTTGGATGTTCCATTGGTAGACAAGCGTCCACACCAACGTTTGTGACATTCCGAGCTATTTTCTCTCCCTTTAAGCCAAAGTCTAGCGAAAATGCACGGTAAATTTTCAACTTTGACCAACTTCTTGGAATTTAAATTTGAGAATAGATTTGGATGTCCCATTGGTAGACAAGCGTCCACACCAATTTTTGTGACATTCCGAGCTATTTTCTTCCCATTTAAGCCCAAGTCTAGAGAAAATGCACAGTCGCGTTTCATCTTTGACCAACTTCTCGGAAATGAAAATTGAGAATAGATTTGGATGTCTGTTGGCCCGGTTTTGCAACCAGGCTTAGTGCTATGGGAACCTGCTAACTAGTAGCAGCAGTTTCAATAGAATTAAAAACAAGAAACTAATTAAACAAGACTATTCATGGATCTATGCAAAGATATTAAGCAAATAACAAAAAATAATTTAAAATCAAGAACAAGATAATGTAAAATAATGAATTTGTATTGAAAGAATGGGGCAAGCAAGTGCTTGCGGAATCAATACCTCTAATGGTGAGGTTGAATAGCTCCAAGGATGAGCAACTCCAATCTCCAATGGTCTCTTCTCCAATGTGGTTTGGAATGGCTAAAATGCTCAAGGGAGATTTCAGCAGCATAAGGATGAGATAATGGATGGATGTGAAATGAGGAGCCCCTACCACCTTTTTATAGGTTTTGGTGGTGAGGAATACCATTTGTGGTTTTGTGGAAACCAAATGGTATTGACCAACATGGTTTAGGTACTTTTCCCTCCTTTTTCCTTTTTTGAATAAAAATAATATTTTAATTCCCTTTTTAATATTTTTGGGAATTTGGACCCTTTTTGAGGGTTTTTTATGCTTTTCAGTAAAAATAATCTTTTTTAATGGAAAAAGGGGTGTACTAAGGTCTTTTGCTGACCTTTTGTTGGTTTCAGAGGCTCAGATGGTGGAAAAGTGGACAAATGGGTCATGTGAATAAGGGAATGAGCTAGTGAGCACTTTTTAGGTGTTAACAGATTGCCCCCTGATGTGTGAGGGCAGGAGCTCATCGTATGGCCGATAGACATCATAGTTCTTTTGTCCTTTTTTCTGGGGTTTAGGGGAGAGAAGAGACCGGTTGGAGACTGGAGCCACGGCCCTTGGAAGCTGCAAAAAACAAAAAATATTACATGGCCTCAATATGAATGAGGTATAATCTCTGATAAAGGACGAGGCGGGAATTCCCATGCTCGTATCAAGACATATACAAAACAATTAGTCCCAAGAAGGGGGATCTAATACATAAAGAAATATACTGGTACATCATAATGGTCCAGAGGGGACATTATTGTGGGATATACTCATGATCATGGCTGATCTCAATAACTGATACACTGGAATAACTGTTGAACTGCTGAAACTGAATGTGTCCAACATCTGTATGTACTCAAAGACTATGAGTCATCTCTGAGAAATAATGTAACTGTATACTCAAGGGAGTATGAAACTGGGGTAAATCTGAATACTGTCGCCATGCGCAACCCGGATATCTATAGAAAAAGTGTAACTGGTGTTATCCATAGGAAGACTCTCAAATGTGGAGGAGTCAGGAGGTATCCGGGGTCTTCGACTACTAAGTGAAACGGACGAATACCCTGTGCGAGTCTCAACGATGCGATCAAGGTGTTGAAGTCGAGCATGTGAGAAACAACCATTTGGAGAGGCACTGAAGATTCCTCTCGAAATGATTCGTAGGCACTCATCATAAATGGTGATGAGTCCAAGACACAGGGACCTCTAGGTCTATTCTCTGGAATCAATGTGGTTGTTGTCGACAGAGGGAGACCAGCAACTAACAAGGCAATGATGTTTCCTTGATAGGAGCACGAGGTGTAAAACTGAAGTGTTGTAGTACTGATGGTAGGACTGACATATTTGTGGGAATGGGAAATAACTGGGTCAAAAAATGGGTAGACTCAAACTTCCTTTGTTCAGAGCATGATGACATGGTTAACCTGGCAGCGTAGGGAACTGACTTGTAGGTGTGGGGATCATTGCTTTGACTGAATGGTATATATTGACTCTGGGGGGGGCGGACGAGCTGATAGGTGCCGTCGAGGGATTATCAAGGTGACATACTGCAGAATACTCTGAACAAAGGCGACCAAAATGGGGAAGCTGCCTAATGAGTAGATGTGATCTGTCGTGGCGCCAAGAGGCACCATTGATTCCTTCTTCGTAGTTTCAATGAGGTCCAAGAAGGGATAAAAGTGTGCTCTGAAATGGTACGGTCCTGTGGATTTTGTGAGCCCAAGACGGCGCATGCTCATGGTTGCTTTCATGTTTTAGAGAGTCTAAAAACGGTAAGTGGACTCTATTGGTGTTTCTTTTTCGTAAGTTTAGTCTCCAAGGCCCGAAAAAGAATAAAATGATGCGGATGGAGAACTCTTCTAGCCGATGTGACTAGAGTATGCCTTTTTCGTAATTAGTCTACAAGGTCCGGAAAAGGGGTAAACTTATACCAGGTAGACGCCCTTTCAGATACTTTTAACGAGCATGAAAGGAAGCAAGGTTGCTCGGTGATCTTTTCATTGTTTTAGGAGTCAGAAAAGAGCTTAACAGAAACTCCCTAAATGCCTTTTTCGTAAAAGGGGTTGCTCGGCCCGAAAAAGGGGTAAAATTATACCGAACAAAAGTGGATTGATGAGGGTGATAAAAGGTCTCAAGCATCGTCATCGGTGCGGAAAACTGGATCCGACGATATAAGGCACGTCGAAAACGGAGGACGGCCGATGTGGCACGCAAACCGAGGTGACGAGGGAACATGGAAGAAATGGCCGAAAAATCAAAAGGTGAGAGCGAGAAATGATCTCAAGCATCATCACGAGCGCGGAAAACTGAATCCGACGATATAAGGCATGTCCCGAACTGAGAACGACCGAGGTGGCACGCAAACCGAGGTGACAAGGGGGTATGGAAAAAATGCCCTGAAAATCGGGACGTGACAGCGAGAAATGATCTCAAGCATCATCACGAGCGCGGAAAACTAAATCCGGTGATATATGGCACGTCCAAAACGGAGAACGGCCGATGTGGCACGCAAACCGAGGCCACGAAAGAGGCCAAAAAATAGTCAAAAAATGGACCCCGTGAAAACGGGAAACGGAAGGAACCTGCATGAAGTTCTCGCTGTGCTGATTCCAACGGTACCAACAGTTTGAGAAATGGACTTCGTATGATACCGCAATGGGTGTTGGAAAATTGGTGGGATTTCTATAAATAGGGCGTGGGGCCCAAATGACGTGTCATTGTTGCGTGCGAGTTTGATAGAGCTGTCAGAGCTTTTTCTCGATTTCTGGGAGATTTCACCGTTGGTTTTCGATTCAGCGAGTTGCAGGTAACTCTATTTGCCTTAGCCTTGTCAATTATGTCTTTTTTGTTTGGCAGCGGGCCCCCAAAGGACGCGAAATTCCATGTTGACTCTCCAACGTGGAACCGCGCGGGTTTCGGGGCTGAACCCGCGATGAACCGCGCGGGTTTTAGGCTGACAGTTGCGATGTTCATCGCGACTGTGAGGCTGGAACTCGCGATGATCATCGCGGGTTCATGGGGGATAGTCGCGATGTTCATCGCGACTGTCCGGCCAAAACCCGCGATGTTCATCGCGGGTTTTTGTATGGATCCCGCGATGGTCATCGCGGCTTTTTGTGGAAAAGCCGCGATGGGCATCGCGGCTTTTTGTGTAAAAGCCGCGATGGGCATCGCAGCTTTTTGTGTAAAAGCCGCGATGGGGTTTTTCTAAAATTTTTATGCTGGGGCTAAAAATTTCTTCTGTTTTTCTGGAAGGATGTTGAGGAGACCTCAGTCTTCGTGGCGGGAGAGGGAGATCGATGGTGATCTTATGTTGAGGATTGAGACCTATGCAGGGATGAGACAGACTCTGGCTATGAGCGGACTTTTGAAGTTCGCTCAAATTCCCCCTATTCGTTCGGTGAGGCGGCTCCTGAACAAACTTGTGAGTTGGTGGGTGCCGGCGGAGGGTGACTTCATTATTGGGGGTGAGAGGTTAGAGATTACTCTCACGGATGTTTATTTTTTGACTGGGTTGCCTCGCTTGGGTGAGGTGGGTGATATCATGCCGAGGTTGCCTCCAGGTATAGATATGGAGGACCTTTTACAGACTTTCTGTTCTGATGATGCTGTTTTACAAAACAGCTCTATTAGTCTGCGATCCCTGCGTGAGTGGGATATGCGAGCTGTTGGGGCCTGCGTTCTATGAATACTAGGTGCTGCTGCGCCACATCGTATGTCTGGGGGGCAGACGATGATGGTGGACTCTGTTCTGCAGGGTACTTATTATGCCTGGGGGCAGATGTTTCTGGCCGGAGTCCGGAGAGATCTGGACAAGGCCATTAGAGAGGGAGGCGAGTTTTGTTACGCCTCATTTTTATGTTGTTTTTTCTTTGAGCGGGTGCCGACCTTGCGGCCACGGGTACCCATTCGTGCTGGTATTCCGAGTGAGCCTCGTATGATGAGGTGGGGGCAGATGATGCCCCGTGGCGGCGGTGGTGTCCGTGGTTACTTCACGGAGGATTTTTATCAGCAGTGGGAGCAGATGCCTCTGGTGATTGAGGACTATCCCTATGCCGGCATGGATTACCGAGGTGACCCAAAGATGCCTCGTGCCCCAGGACAGGCCTGGAGTTTAGACGGTATGTTTGTGTTTTATTTGATATTATATCATATGCTGTATGATTTATCATTGATGATTATTGTTGTATAGTATTTGATGGCTTACTTGCTTTGTGCAGATGTGGGTCCAGTGCCACTGCCTGACTACGTGGCTCGGCAGGGGCGGGCGATGGTGGTTGCCCATCCACCTGTACCTGTACCTCCTCCGCGTGGTGGAGGATTTGCAGCTCGTGGGAGAGGGGTTGGCCCTCGTGATGACGCCATAGATGGTGTCCGACAGACTTTTGCCCAGATCCTAGCTGGGCTTCCCGAGGATGGTTGGAGAGACCTGGATCGGGGTATTTTGCAGGGTTGTTTTGGTGCGCCGCCTGAGTGGCAGTCGCTCCTATTGAGGACAGCGGTGTTCGTGGCGAGGAACAGGGATGATAGACGGGATGATCCGGCAGGGCCGGCTCAGGGGAGGATACGTATGCGGGACGATCCAGCGGGGCCTGCAGAGCGGAGAGTTCGGGCTCGTCATGACCCGGCGGGGCCAGCGGAGGAGGATTCGGAGGAGGAGCCTGAGGATCCTCGGGATCCAGCTGAATAGATGATACTGTATCTGCCCCCAAATGCTGATGAGCATATGGGGAAGCATTTTTTGTATGACAGATGTATTTTTTGTATATCAGGTGCTGAGGGCACTTATGACATGTTGACTATTTGATTTATATATATGTGTGGATATATATTTGGACATATTGTCGTGTATGCACATGGATGCACCTTTGTCTTTTGTATATGCCCGTGGAGGCACATGTTATGCACATGGATGCATTATGTTGTTTATTTATGTATGCCCGTGGAGGCAGATGTTATGCACGTGGATGCATTATTTGGTTATTTGTTTTATGCCCGTGGAGGCACATGTTATGCACGTGGATGCAATATTGGTTTTTGTATATGCCCGTGGAGGCACATGTTATGCACATGGATGCATTTTTTGTTTATGGATATGACATGATGTGATTGGTGTGCCAGTCGAGGAAACTGTTGGCCATATTATCTGCTACACTATTGAGGTGTCTTGGGACATGTGTGAATGAAATGGATTCAAACTGTCTAACCATTTGTTTAGTGCACAGGAATTTGCTGAAAAGACAGGGATCGCGTACCTGGTAATCATTGTTGAGCTGGGAAACTAGGAGCTGTGAGTCCAAGAAAATGTTGAGGTGACGGATGCTCATTTGGAGAGCAGCGGCCAGGAGACCAGTCACGGCATCGTATTCGGCTTGATTATTGGTAGCGGCACCTAAACATACTCCGTCAATGTGAATTAACTCATGTGAAGGGGAGTATATTACCCAAGATGCGGAGGCGAGATTGGGAGACCAACGGCTTGCACCATCAGCGAAACCGACATGGCAGAGTGGAAGAGGCTCCATCTGTGGTCATGCAGAGAAAAACAAATATTTAGGTTTTTTGAATTTTTGTCAATAAAGAAAGTATGCCTATACTAAAATGGACGATGGTGTCCATCATATTTTCTATGGGTAAAATCGTTTAAGGTACAACCCGTTGCGTGGGTTGCGTAGGGGATTCCCTTCTGAATCGGTCAGAATGTATGCCCCCTGCCCGAGGCAGGTGTGGATGATGTAGGGGCCTTGCCACATAGACACGAACTTTCCCTTTCCGGTTTTATCATGAGCTTGATCGTAAGCGAGGACAAGGTCTACCTCAGAAAAGGTTCTTGGGTGGACGTGTTTGTCGTAACTTAGTTTCGATCGTTGTTTAGCTGCTTCCATGTTTTGAATGGCTGTGCGCCGATCTTCATCGGCCTGCTCTAGGAGTAGTAAACGTTGCTCGATCGGGGAAGTGTCCGGTAGGAGTTCAACGGCGATATGTAAGGCTGGGATCTGGCACTCAATAGGGAGGACGGATTCGACACCGTGAACTAAATGGAAAGGGGTAAACCCGGTGGCGGTTTTGGTTGAGGTGCGGTAGGCCCATAGTGCCGGGAAAAGCATGTGGTGCCAATTGGATTTGTGCTTGTCTACAGTGCGTTGGAGAATGGTCTTCAAAATTTTATTGATCGCTTCGACTTGGCCGTTTCCTTGGGGATAGTAAGCGGAGGAGAAATGGTGTTCGAATTTCAACATGGTTGATAATTCCTTCCAGACAGCATCTTCGAAGTGAGAGCCGTGGTCAGAGACTAGTTGCTTGGGCACTCCGAAACGAGCGATAACGTGGTTGAAGAAAAACCGTGCTGCAGTATCGGCTTTGCAATTATAAGTCGGCATGGCTTCTGCCCACTTGGTGAAATAATATACAGCCACAACGATGTGTTTGTGACCGCCGGCTGACGTGGGGTTGCAGTCGAGGAAGTCAATGGCCCATTTGCAGAATGGTCCAACAATGATGACTGGATGAAGGGGGGCGGGGGGGGTTCTTGCTTTGGGGGCAAATAATTGGCAGTTCTGGCAATGCTTGACTGCGGTGATGCAATCAGTAAACAATGATGGCCAAAAATAACCGGCCCGAATGACTTTCTGGGCGGTAGCCATGCCGGAGAAATGGCCTCCACAGGCCCCGCTATGACAATCATTGAGGACTTGTTCTGCCTCACTATGGGATAGGCAGCGGCGTAAGATGGTATCAACGCCGCGTTGGTAAAGTACGTCCCCTATCAGGAGGTATCGGGGGGCGTGGTGTCGTATGCGACGGCGTCCATCACGATCGATGTGTGGTCGAAATTTTTGCGTACGAAGGTAAGTCAAAATGTCTCCGTACCAAGGGTCGTCAGACGAAATGATGAAGATCTGCTCGTCAATCAGGTCCGTTTGGATAACGGGTGATGTTGAAGAGGATGGGAGGTCCGTGATGAGGTGAGCAAGCGCGAGGGCTTTAGTGCTTTTGGGAGTTCTGAAAGTGAGGTCATATTCCTGGAGGATAATGACCCATTTAGCAACACGACCTTGTAGGAGCCACCGGGTGAGGAGATAGACCATAGGGTTGGAGTCGGCCACGACTGTGGTATGACTGAGTAGAATGTAGTGTCGCAATTTTTGAACAGAAAAGACTACAGCTAGGGCTAATCTTTCCTCGTATGGGTAACGCAGAGGTGGGCCAGACAAGGTCTGGCTGATGTAATAAATCACATGCTCCTGGTGGGAGGCATCTTCTTGGACCAAAACTCTGGACACAGCATATTCAGATGCTGAGACATAAAGGGTGAAGTCTTGAGAGAAATCCGGTGGGGATATCAAGGGGGCTTGTGTGAGAGATTTCTTGAGAGCTTCGAATTCCGTGTCTGCTTGCTCATCCCAAACAAAGGGTATGTGGGTGCGAAGTAAGCGTAAGAACCCGTGGACTTTGGTGGCATAATCAGGAACGAAGCGCCTGAGGAAATTGGACCGCCCTTGTAGACTTTGGAGCTGCCGAAGTGTGCGAGGAGGCGGAAGTTCTAAGATGGCTTTGACTTTCAGGGGATCGACAGTGATTCCGTCTTGGGAAACAATGAAACCCAACAACCGGCCAGCCGGGACGCAAAAGACACACTTGTGTGGGTTCAAGCGGATTTTATATTTGCGACAACGCAGGAAAACTTGCCGGAGGTCGTTAAGGTGGTCTGATCGTTTTCGGGAACGAGCTGTGAGGTCATCAAGGTAGACTCGCAGGATATGAACCAAGTCGTGAAAGCAATAGGTCATGGCCCGCTGGAAAGTGGCACCAGCGTTTTTAAGGCCAAATGGCATGACGCGGTAGGAAAAGGTGCCCCATGGGGTGGTGAAGGCAGTCTTGTACTGATCTTCCTTGCGGATGTAAATCTGGTTATATCCGGAAAACCCGTCCATGAAGGATAGGACTTCATGGCCCGCACACTCATCAATGAGTTGATCAATGAATGGCGTGGGGAAATTGTCTTTTGGACAAGCGTGGTTTAAATCGCGGAATTCAGTGCATACTCTAAGGGTTCCTTGCTTTTTGTTGACGGGAACGGGGTTCGACACCCAGGTGGTGTACGGAATAGGGTAAATGAATCCTGCTTGGCGAAGTTTCTCGACCTCAGCTTTAACAGCGGGGAGCTTGGAAGGGTGAATGGGTCGCTGTTTCTGACGAACAGGGGGTACCTCAGGCCATGTATCAATGTGGTGTTCAATAATGGCGGGGTCAAGACCAGGCATCTCAGTATAGGACCAAGCAAAGACATCACGGAACTCTTGAAAGAGCTTTTTGTACGCCTGAGTTTCTGCTTGAGTGCAAGATGCGCCCAGCGAGATGAGCTCAGGTTTCCCTGGTGTCGTGGAAATGTCTATCTGTATAGTGGGGGAAATGTTCGACATGTTCCCTTCTTCAAAGGCATCCGGTGCTGGGATGGGGTCCTTTAACCAATCGACCTTAGTGGGTATGAAATCTTTCGATTCGACCGATAGCTGGTTGGATGCAGTGGATGTAGATGCTTCCGGGAGGAAGTATGAGCGATGATGCATATCATCCCAAGGGTAGTCGGGTGCAGTGAGTGTCTCCAAAATTTGCTCATCAGTATTGAAGTAGTCAGACCATAAATCAAGGGTTTCTGGTTTGAAGGTTGTCGAAATCATATATATTGTATTGACTTCTTCCGACGAGGATGATGGCGGGGGGTGGATCTCCTCGATGAGGGGAGGAGATATCTCTAAGTCGACGTTGTTTAACTCGTACAACGCTGCTCTATAGTCAGGTAGATCAGGACAATGATGAGAGTAGTGGCCGTAAACACTGCATATAGCACAAGGATGGTTGGTGCGCAGTGATTTGTCGCGAGGCTGTAGAGGTGGCTCTAGTCTAACTACTGGGATGCTGATGTCATCGTCCAACATATTCATATGCTCTTGGAGTGCTGGTAAGTGTGGGCATTGATGAGTTGGATGGCCTATCTCATCGCACAACGAGCATTTAGGGAGAGCTCGAAACACCGGTGGGGGTTTAACTGCCTTAGGGGGTGGTATAGCAGTGTATGGTTGTGGACCTCTGCCCCCAGCGGGCTTGATAGGAGGGGGAGGATTCGTTGACGACGAAGGGATATTGAGGCTAGGAGGAGGTGTCGTTGACGACGAAGGGATTGCGACACCAGGAGGAGGTTGATTTGTGGTAACAATAGGTTGTACCGGTTGGAGGATGACGTTTGGTGTCAGCGGTCGAACAGGAGGCGGAATATACCACACGGGTAATCCCAATGTTAGCCCGGGTAGACTAAGGGTAGCCATAACCGGGGCGCTTACTACACCCGAAGGAGGAAATAGGAAGGGGATGGTGTGGATGGGTGTAACACCAATGTGACTGGGGATCAATGGTGGTTGACCACCGGATGTTTGCGTATTCTGTGAAAGAGTACAGAGGTTTGCGACTTGGGTCTCCGGTGACGGTGGTGGAATGGCCTGGAATGAAGAGGTCATTGGTGTATCTGAATAAAGTCCGGGTCCCAAAGAAGAGACAAAGGAGGTAGTTGCACTAGAAGTTGGTTGTTCAATCATGGGAAGAACATTTTCGGGTGCTACAGGGGCATTGGGATCATAGTATGTGAGTTGGTCGATTTTGACCACGCGTCCCTCATGGGGGAACATCATGGTGCGGAAAACGGAGGAGGCGACCGCTTTCATGGCGTACATGTAACTACGGCCAAGTAAAAGGTTATAATCGAGCTGGGCGTTAATGACCTCTATGTCGATGAGCACAGTTTTTCCACCCAATTGGACGGGAACCTTGGGTAGTAGACCTTGTGGTTGAGCTGACCGGCCGTCATAGGCCCGCAATGCGGTGGTGGATTGATGGAGAGTAGGGGATCCCAACTTCTGCCAAACAAATGTGGACATGACGCATGTGGAGGCACCCTCGTCAATGATACATCGATGGATGACAAGATTCCGAATGGAAACAGAAACTTGGACTGCTATGGTGGAAGGCAGACGTGGTTCGGACTGGTCCAAATCAAAGGTCATCAATTTCGAATCATTTGGATCAATCGCCCCAATGGAGGAAAGTAAAGTCTTGCGCTGAGTAGGACAGTTTTTCAAGACTTCTAAGGCAGACATGGCTGCGGGAGATTGAGCTAGGTCATCTACGATGTTGTAATTTGACGCAGCCCGTGCATTGGGGTTGTTGTTGATACGGCGGAGTGGGAAACGAGGTGCTTTAGATGCGCCATCAAGTGGAAGAGGTGGTATCCGTAACGGCTGATCAGTGGGATGAGCGTTAGTATCCTTGTCGGTGGGGGGGGCTTCAGAGGTAGGGCCATACTGGTTCCGGCGGGTTTGAATATTGACGTCGGCAGTGGACATCATCAATAAGTGGTGAGTCCCTGAATCAAACATGGGTTGATCAGGAGCGGCGTAAGTTATTTGCTGTGGTTGTACGTTGCCCTGTGGGGGGGCTAACGGCTGAGTGTTGACCACTCCTTGTGTTGGAAAAGGGTTTTGTAGAACCAAAGGCTGTTGTTGAGGTGGTGGAGGGTTGGGTGGCGGTTGAGGAGCCGCCTGCCCTTGACGATGGGCGTCATCTGTCCATAGTTGTTGAGCTCGCTCGAGATGTGGGCAAGCGTGGGTATAGTGGCCATAGACACCGCAAATGGAACAAGGATGGTTTGTTCGTAAATTAGCATTTTTGGGTTGCTTAGGTGACCGATCAGGATTCTGATGAGCAGGCACCGCGTTATTGTTTTGCGGAGGATGGGTAGGTTGTGGAGCTTGGTTATGGTTTTGGTTGTTTCCACGGTTACGTCCTCTTCCGCGGTTTGGTTGCCCACCCTGGTTGCGTTGGTTATTTTGGTATTGGGGCTGATGTTGTTGTGCGTACACATGCCCTTGAGCATTGGGGGGATTCTGGGGAGCCGCAGGTGCGGGAGCAGGTTGCGGTGGGTAGTATGCAGGTGGAGCTGGAGGTGGTCCAGTTGCCTGTTGGGGTTGTTGGTACCCCTGAGCTATTGGATTAGCTGGTGCAGCTTGCTGTGGGTACTGCAACGGTTGTGGTGAGAACTGAATGGGGTTCTGTGTAGCAGGTTGAGCATAGTATGTAGGAGGTACATATGCTGATGGCGCTTTCCCATAACAATGTTGTGGACAAGAGGGTCCATGAATGTGATGGGTCTGGTTTGTTGGAGCATAAGAAGTTGTTGCTCCGGAACTGGATGTAGCCCTAGAGAGGTCTGGGGCGGGCATGGTGCTCACCATGCTGAAAGGTTTAGGTTGGGGGGTGATTTGGCCAATGATGCAATCAGCCGCATGTGATGCCCCCGGTGCGTCACTACGTGAAGAGTCACCTCGTGGGGCGTCAGGTATGATTGTGTATAGATAACCCGACTGGGCGTATATAAGATCAAACTGTTGGGCTTTGAGGATGGCCCCTTCTTCAGACTGGGGTCTTTCAGATGCCACATCCTTCGCAATGAGAGGGAGGAGGGATTTTAGAAACCAATCTAAAAAGATACGGTCGTCTAATTTAATTTTGCAGAGGCTTCGGCGTCGACGCCACTCATGAATATGGTCAGTGATATGGGTGGCCGTGGTTTGTCTGCAAGACAGTAGGATCTCGACGCCCGCATCATAGCGGACAGGTAACTGAAAGAACTGCAGGAAGGTCGAGGCAAGGGAGGTAAATGTGGCATGCGTCCCATGGGGCTGCTCGATATACCATTTGGCTGCAGAGCCAGTGAAGGTGCGTTGTAAAAGCCGGAGGCGGATTGAGTCGTCCACTATGGAGTTGGAGGAACACCATAAATGGAAGGACATGATGTGGTTCTGGGGGTCTTCCCCTGCCTTACCCTCAAACTTAGGATGTCAGAGGGAAGTTTGGTGGGTATATGGGGCCACGTAGGATCATGTCTGATGGGGTCATTTGTTAGCCTAGCTAAGTCTGGCAGGTTCAGACTCGCCATGTATGGTAAGCTAGCAGATGTGGTAACTGGAACTAGGACATGCCTAGCCATTGTGGTATGGTGTAGGGGTCCAGTAGCGCCTAAAGGTATGCTAGGTATGGGAGGTATGTGCCCTCCCATAGGTGTGGTCTGGTATGGGTTAGTGCTTCCAAGTGCAACATGGGTTACACTTGGGTTAGGAATCGCACTAGGGATTCCTGGGATAGCACTCCCAAGTGCAACATGGGTTGCACTTGGGTTGGGAATCGCACTAGGGATTCCTGGGATGGGGTTTGTGGAAACCAAAGGGGGTATGACCCCCATGTTGGGTATACCCATGACAGGTGGTGGCCCTGTGTTAGGCATTCCTAAATGTGGAGTGTTACCCATATTGGGCATACCCAGGGGGGTGGTTGTTGCCGTGGATGGTACCACCGCAGAAGGGTCTGTAGATGTCTCACCTATGGTGCTGATAAATAGTGGATCAAATGGTGTTCCAGACATAATGGTGGTTGGTGGTAACTCTGTGGGGTTTTCGGATTCTACCTCCAAATCAAAGGTGAAGTGAGGTCTGTCAGAATCGGATGACTGTCTAATTGATTGACGATGTGTCGAATCAAGGGATAAGGCTTTGCGTCCGTGACGTGGAGAGCCAAGTGGACTAAACTCTGGGAGTTCGCCCTGTAGACGACGAGAGCGTCTAAAATTCTCAATGGTGAGAATATGTGTTTGGGTAAAAAATTTGTTTTAAGTATCAGGTGGTGATATATATATAAAAGACTCAAAACCCTAATGCGACCAAGGGTGCAAGAAGGGGAGTGAAAAAAAAGAAGGCTCTCAGGCCAAAAAATCAATCCTCAAAAAAGGCACTTATTCTAGCAGCTGTGCTACAATAAGTGGAGGAATGCAACAACTGGTCAGAATACCAACATGCAAACGGCTTCTATAAAAAATAGGTGTAACTAGACCAAGGGTGGGTTGAATCATGCAAACACCTAATCTAAAAGTATTGTGACTCAAACAGACGATATCCTCTGCAAGGTGATGAAATCCAAGTCAGACAATATGAATGTTGAGACAACGGCTAGATATACCCCTACCGGGAGGGACACCGGGTAATCAATCCTAAAGACAGGCTACTAGGATACTCCGTTCATGACGCGTCGAGAAAAGGTAAATCTGCCGTTTGTTCCTTTGATCGCAATATCCCAATACAGGGATATCCCGAGAACTGCGAATGGTAGCCCTTCGGTTACTGAATGGATTTCGGTATTCCACTCAGGCTTCCGGAACCATCCTCGCGACTTCAACCCTCCTAAGGGAGAGGCCTTCCCACAAACCGGTTTTGACCGCGCCAAAAAGTACTAAGAGATTTTAGCCCCCTAATTGGACAACTTCTATGTCTCAGATGTAAGAACTGAGGGGTGTTATTGGAACACCTATCCCCCCAATACTACCTAGCTACAAGAATTCTTTTAGTGTTCCCCAAGTGGGGTTAAAAGTGTGTTCAAATTAGGGTACGTTTTAAGGCTTAGTTCAATTAAGTGATCGTGTGAGTGCACGTGAGGTGTTGTAAACTGAACTTGAAAAAATTAAATGCTTTATAGGAAATTTTCAAAAAATAAAGGATTTTTCGAAAATAAAAAGAAAATATTTATGACTTTTTTCACTAAAAGGAATTTAAATGCTTTTCAAAAAATAACTCAAAAAACAATGGATTTTTTGGATTTATGAAAGCAAATAATAGACTTCTTTTAAAAGAAATAAATGGATTTCTTCGTTCAAGAAAATTGCTAAGGGCAAGATTTTAAAGAAGTAAACAGGAAAAAATTTGAATCTAGATGAAAATGCAAAATGAGTCTTTCTTTCACTTTCTTGAAAATTTTTAAAAAGATTTCTAGATATGCACTTTAAATAGTAAAAAAAATTTTCAAAGCTGTCAAATATGCAGAATTTAATACTGTAAAAAATGTGCTATGGGCAGAAACTACAGTAAAATTTTTTTTTCAAAATCGGGATGGCCGAATGAAAAATTCAACCGCGCGGGTTTTGACAGAAAAGCCGCGATGGACCGCGCGGGTTTTGGTCGCACAGTCGCGCTGGACCGCGCGGGTTTTGGCCGCACAGTCGCGATGGACCGCGCGGGTTTTAGCCGCACAGTCGCGATGGGCAAGGCGGAAATTGGCCGCGAAGCCGTGGTGTGCAGCGCGGAAAAACGCAGAAAAGTCGCGATGTACCGCGCGACTGTCTGGCAAAAATCCGCGATGGACCGCGCGGAAAAACGCAGAAAAGTCGCGATGGACCACGCGGCTGTCTGGCAAAAAGCCGCGAGGCGGAATCCGTGCACGGAAACCGAGAAACGAATCCGAAAATCAAGAATTTCGGGCTGTTAATGGGGCCAAAACTCAGAGCAGCAATGGATCTGCTGTCTAAGATGGCAGATCTATGGATTTAAAGGTTAAAAACTAATAAAAAACTAAGATTAAAGGCAAAACTAGAGATCTATTGTTCAAACCAAAGCGTAGTCGCCAAAAACTGTTGGCCCGGTTTTGCAACCAGGCTTAGTGCTATGGGCACCTGCTAACTAGTAGCAGCAGTTTCAATAGAATTAAAAACAAGAAACTAATTAAACAAGACTATTCATGGTTCTATGCAAAGATATTAAGCAAATAACAAAAAATAATTTAAAATCAAGAACAAGATAATGTAAAATAATGAATTTGTATTGAAAGAATGGGGCAAGCAAGTGCTTGCGGAATCAATACCTCTAATGGTGAGGTTGAATAGCTCCAAGGATGAGCAACTCCAATCTCCAATGGTCTCTTCTCCAATGTGGTTTGCAATGGCTAAAATGCTCAAGGGAGATTTCAACAGCATAAGGATGAGATAATGGATGGATGTGAAATGAGGAGCCCCTACCACCTTTTTATAGGTTTTGGTGGTGAGGAATACCATTTGTGGTTTTGTGGAAACCAAATGGTATTGACCAACATGGTTTAGGTACTTTTCCCTCCTTTTTCCTTTTTTGAATAAAAATAATATTTTAATTCCCTTTTTAATATTTTTGGGAATTTGGACCCTTTTTGAGGGTTTTTTATGCTTTTAAGGAAAAATAATCTTTTTTAATGGAAAAAGGGGTGTACTAAGGTCTTTTGGTGACCTTTTGTTGGTTTCAGAGGCTCAGATGGTGGAAAAGTGGACAAATGGGTCATGTGAATAAGGGAATGAGCTAGTGAGCACTTTTTAGGTGTTAACAATGTCCCATTTGTAGACATGCGCGCACAACAACTTTCGTGACATTACGAGCTAATTTCACACCCTTTAAGCCCAAGCCTAGCAAAAACGCATGATCGAGTTTCAACTTTGACGAACTTCTCGAAATTGAAATTTGAGAATAGTTTTGGATGTCCCATTAGTAGACAAGCGTCCACACCAACTTTCGTGACGTTCCGAGCTATTTACTCCCCCTTTAAGCCCAAGTCTAGCGAACATGCACGATCGAGTTTCAAGTTTGACCAACCTCTCGGAATTTAAATTTGAGAATAGATTTGGATGTCCCATTGGTAGACGAGCATCCACGCCAACTTTCACGACATTCCGAGCTATTTTCATCCCATTTAAGCCCAACTCTAGCGAAAACGCATGATCGCGTATCATCTTTGACCAACTTCTCGGAATTGAAAATTGAGAATAGATTTGGATGTCCCATTGGTAGACAAGCGTCCACACCAACTTTCATGACGTTCCGAGCTATTTTCTCCCCCTTTAAGCCCAAGTCTAGCGAAAACGCACGGTCGAGTTTCGAATTTGACCAACTTTTGGGAGTTGAAATTTGAAAATAGATTTGGATGTCCCGTTCGTAGACAAGTGCACATGCCAACTTTCGTGACGTTACGAGCTATTTTCCTCAGCTTTAAGCCCCACTCTAGCGAAAACGCACGGTCGAGTTCGAATTTGACCAACTTCTCGGAATTGAAAATTGAGCATATATCTGGATGTCCCGTTGGTAGACAAATGCGCACGCCAACTTTCGTGACGTTCCGAGCTATTTTCTCACCCTTTAAGCCTAAGTCTAGCGAAAACGCACGGTCGAGTTTCGAATTTGACCAACTTCTCGGAATTAAAAATTGAGCACAGATTTGGATGTCCCGTTGGTAGACAAATGCGCACGCCAACTTTCGTCACATTACGAGCTAATTTCACACCCTTTAAGCTCAAGTCGAGCGAAAATGCACGGTCGAGTTTCGAATTTGACCAACTTCTCGGAATTGAAAATTGAGCATAGATTTGGATGTCTCGTTGGTAGACAAATGCGCACGTCAACTTTCGTGACGTTCCGAGCTATTTTCTCCCCCTTTAAGCCCAAGTCTAGCGAAAACGCACGATCGAGTTTCAACTTTGACCAACTTCTCGGAATTGAAATTTGAGAATAGTTTTGGATGTCCCATTGGTAGACAAGCGTGCACACCAACTTTCGTGACGTTCCGAGCTATTTTCTCACCCTTTAAGCCTAAGTCTAGCGAAAACACACGGTCGAGTTTCGAATTTGACCAACTTCTCGGAATTAGAAATTGAACATAGATTTGGATGTCCCGTTGGTAGACAAATGCGCATGCCAACTTTCGTGACGTTCCGAGATATTTTCTCGCCCTTTAAGCCTAAGTCTAGCGAAAATGCACTGTCGATTTTCAACTTTGACCAACTTCTCGGAATTTAAATTTGAAAATAGATTTGGATGTCACATTGGTCAACGAGCGTCCACGCCAACTTTCATGACGCTCCTAGCTATTTTCACACCCTTTAAGCCCAAGTCGAGCGAAAACGCATGATCGAGTTTCAACTTTGACCAAATTCTCGGAATTGAAATTTGAGAATAGTTTTGGATGTCCCATTGGTAGACAAGTGTCCACACCGTCTTTCGTGACGTTCCGAGCTATTTTCTCCCCCTTTAAGCCCAAGTCTAGCGAAAACGCACGGTCGAGTTTCGAATTTGACCAACTTCTCGGAATTGAAAATTGAGCATAGATTTGGATGTCCCGTTGGTAGACAAATGCGCACGCCAGCTTTCGTGACGTTCCGAGCTATTTTTTCGCCCTTTAAGCCCAACTCTAGTGAAAACGCACGGTAAATTTTCAACTTTGACCAACTTCTTGGAATTTAAATTTGAGAATAGATTTGGATGTCCCATTGGTAGACAAGCGTCCACACCAACTTTCGTGACATTCCGAGCTATTTTCTCGCCCTTTAAGCCCAAGTCTAGCGAAAACGCACGGTAAATTTTCAACTTTGACCAACTTCTTGGAATTTAAATTTGAGAATAGATTTGGATGTTCCATTGGTAGACAAGCGTCCACACCAACTTTCGTGACATTCCGAGCTATTTTCTCGCCCTTTAAGCCCAAGTCTAGCGAAAACGCACGGTAAATTTTCAACTTTGACCAACTTCTTGGAATTTAAATTTGAGAATAGATTTGGATGTCCCATTGGTAGACAAGCGTCCACACCAACTTTTGTGACATTCCGAGCTATTTTATTCCCATTTAAGCCCAACTCTAGAGAAAACGCACGGTCGGGTTTCATCTTTGACCAACTTCTCGGAAATGAAAATTGAGAATAGATTTGGATGTCCCATTTGTAGACATGCGCGCACAGCAACATCCGTGACATTACGAGCTAATTTCACACCCTTTAAGCCCAAGTCTAGCAAAAACGCATGATCGAGTTTCAACTTTGACGAACTTCTCGAAATTGAAATTTGAGAATAGTTTTGGATGTCCCATTGGTAGACAAGCGTCCACACCAACTTTCGTGACGTTCCGAGCTATTTTCTCCCCGTTTAAGCCCAAGTCTAGCGAACACGCACGATCGAGTTTCAAGTTTGACCAACCTCTCGGAATTTAAATTTGAGAATAGATTTGGATGTCCCATTGGTAGACGAGTGTCCATGCCAACTTTCATGACATTCCGAGCTATTTTCATCCCATTTAAGCCGAACTCTAGCGAAAACGCACGATCGCGTATCATCTTTGACCAACTTCTCGGAATTGAAAATTGAGAATAGATTTGGATGTCCCATTGGTAGACAAGCGTCCACACCAACTTTCATGACGTTCCGAGTTATTTTCTCCCCCTTTAAGCCCAAGTCTAGCGAAAACGCACGGTCGAGTTTCAAATTTGACCAACTTTTGGGAGTTGAAATTTGAAAATAGATTTGGATGTCCCGTTGGTAGACAAGTGCACATGCCAACTTTCGTGACGTTACGAGCTATTTTCCTCGGATTTAAGCCCAACTCTAGCGAAAACGCACGGTCGAGTTCGAATTTGACCAACTTCTCGGAATTGAAAATTGAGCATATATCTGGATGTCCCGTTGGTAGACAAATGCGCACGCCAACTTTCGTGATGTTCTGAGCTATTTTCTCACCCTTTAAGCCTAAGTCTAGCGAAAACGCACGGTCGAGTTTCGAATTTGACCAACTTCTCGGAATTAAAAATTGAGCACAGATTTGGATGTCCCGTTGGTAGACAAATGCGCACGCCAACTTTCGTCACATTACGAGCTAATTTCACACCCTTTAAGCTCAAGTCGAGCGAAAATGCACGGTCGAGTTTCGAATTTGACCAACTTCTCGGAATTGAAAATTGAGCATAGAGTTGAATGTCTCGTTGGTAGACAAATGCGCACGCCAACTTTCGTGACGTTCCGAGCTATTTTCTCCCCCGTTAAGCCAAAGTCTAGCGAAAACGCATGATCGAGTTTCGAATTTGACCAACTTCTCGGAATAAAAAATTGAGCATAGATTTGGATGTCCGGTTGGTAGACAAATGCGCACGCCAACTTTCGTCACATTACGAGCTAATTTCACACCCTTTAAGCTCAAGTCGAGCGAAAACGCACGATCGAGTTTCGATTTTGACCAACTTCTCGGAATTGAAAATTGAGCATAGATTTGGATGTCCCGTTGGTAGACAAATGCGCACGCTAACTTTCGGACGTTCCGAGCTATTTTCTCACCCTTTAAGCCTAAGTCTAGCGAAAATGCACGGTCGATTTTCCACTTTGACCAACTTCTCGGAATTTAAATTTTAGAATGGATTTGGATGTCACATTGTTAGACGAGCGTCCACGCCAACTTTCGTAATGTTCCGAGCTATTTTCACTCCCTTTAAGCCCAATTCTAGCGAAAACGCACGATCGAGTTTCAACTTTGACGAACTTCTCGGAATTGAAATTTGAGAATAGTTTTGGATGTCCCATTGGTAGACAAGCGTCCACACCAACTTTCGTGACGTTCCGAGCTATTTTCTCCCCCTTTAAGCCCAAGTATAGCGAAAACCTACAGTCGAGTTTCGAATTTAACCAACTCCTCGGAATAAAAAATTGAGCATAGATTTGGATGTCCCGTTGGTAGACAAATGCGCACGCCAACTTTCGTGACATTTCGAACTATTTTCTCACCCTTTAAGCCCAAGTCTAGTGAAAATGCACGGTCGATTTTCAACTTTGACCAACTTCTCGGAATATAAATTTGAGAATAGATTTGGATGTCACATTGGTAGACGAGCGTGCACGCCAACTCTCGTGACGTTCCGAGCTATTTTCACACCCTTTAAGCCCAATTCTAGCGAAAACGAACGGTAAATTTTCAGCTTTGAACAACTTCTCGGAATTGAAATTTGAGAATAGATTTGGATGTCCCATTGGTAGGCAAGCGTCCACGCCAACTTTCGTGACGTTTCGAGCTATTTTCTCCCCCTTTAAGCCCAAGTCTAGCGAAAACGCACGGTCGAGTTTCGAATTTGACCAACCTCTCGGAATTGAAAATTGAGCATAGATTTGGATGTCCCGTTGGTAGACAAATGCGCACGCCAGCTTTCGTGACGTTCCGAGCTATTTTCTCACCCTTTAAGCCTAAGTCTAGCGAAAATGCACTGTCGATTTTCAACTTTGAGCAACTTCTCGGAATTTAAATTTGAGAATAGATTTGGATGTCACATTGGTCGACGAGCGTCCACGCCAACTTTCATGACGCTCCGAGCTATTTTCACACCCTTTAAGCCCAAGTCGAGTGAAAACGCATGATCGAGTTTCAACTTTGACCAACTTCTCGGAATTGAAATTTGAGAATAGTTTTGGATGTCCCATTGGTAGACAAGCGTCCACACCGTCTTTCGTGACGTTCCGAGCTATTTTCTCCCCCTTTAAGCCCAAGTCTAGCGAAAACGCACGGTAAATTTTCAACTTTGAAGAACTTCTTGGAATTTAAATTTGAGAATAGATTTGATTGTCCCATTGGTAGACAAGCGTCCACACCAACTTTCGTGACATTCCGAGCTATTTTCTCGCCCTTTAAGCCCAAGTCTAACGAAAACGCACGGTAAATTTTCAACTTTGACCAACTTCTTGGAATTTAAATTTGAGAATAGATTTGGATGTTCCATTTGTAGACATGCACGCACAGCAACTTTCATGACATTGCGAGCTAATTTCACACCCTTTAAGCCCAAGTCTAGCGAAAACGCACGATCGAGTTTCAACTTTGACGAACTTCTCGAAATTGAAATTTGAGAATAGTTTTGGATGTCCCATTGGTAGACAAGCGTCCACACCAACTTTCATGACGTTCCGAGCTATTTTCTCCCCCTTTAAGCCCAAGTCTAGCAAACACGCACGATCGAGTTTCAAGTTTGACCAACCTCTCGGAATTTAAATTTGAGAATAGATTTGGATGTCCCATTGGTGGACGAGCGTCCACGCCAACTTTTGTGACATTCCGAGCTATTTTCATCCCATTTAAGCCCAACTCTAGCGAAAACGCACGATCGCGTATCATCTTTGACCAACTTCTCGGAATTGAAAATTGAGAATAGATTTGGATGTCCCATTGGTAGACAAGCGTCCACCCCAACTTTCATGACGTTCCGAGCTATTTTCTCCCCCTTTAAGCCCAAGTCTAGCGAAAACGCACGGTCGAGTTTCGAATTTGACCAACTTTTGGGAGTTGAAATTTGAAAATAGATTTGGATGTCCCGTTGGTAGACAAGTGCACATGCCAACTTTCGTGACGTTACGAGCTATTTTCCTCGGCTTTAAGCCCAACTCTAGCGAAAACGCACGGTCGAGTTCGAATTTGACCAACTTCTCGGAATTGAAAATTGAGCATATATCTGGATGTCCCGTTGGTAGACAAATGCGCACGCCAACTTTCGTGACGTTCCGAGCTATTTTCTCACCCTTTAAGCCTAAGTCTAGCGAAAACGCACGGTCGAGTTTCGAATTTGACCAACTTCTCGGAATTAAAAATTGAGCACAGATTTGGATGTCCCGTTGGTAGACAAATGCGCACGCCAACTTTCGTCACATTACGAGCTAATTTCACACCCTTTAAGCTCAAGTCGAGCGAAAATGCACGGTCGAGTTTCGAATTTGACCAACTTCTCGGAATTGAAAATTGAGCATAGATTTGGATGTCTCGTTGGTAGACAAATGCGCACGCCAACTTTCGTGACGTTCCGAGCTATTTTCTCCCCCTTTAAGCCCAAGTCTAGCGAAAACGCACGATCGAGTTTCAACTTTGACCAACTTCTCGGAATTGAAATTTGAGAATAGTTTTGGATGTCCCATTGGTAGAAAAGCGTCCACACAACCTTTCGTGACGTTCCGAGCTATTTTCTCACCCTTTAAGCCTAAGTCTAGCGAAAACACACGGTCGAGTTTCGAATTTGACCAACTTCTCGGAATTAGAAATTGAGCATAGATTTGGATGTCCCGTTGGTAGAAAAATGCGCACGCCAACTTTCGTCACATTACGAGCTAATTTCACACCCTTTAAGCTCAAGTCGAGCGAAAACGAACGGTCGAGTTTCGAATTTGACCAACTTCTCGGAATTGAATATTGAGCATAGATTTGGATGTCCCGTTGGTAGACAAATGCGCACGCCAACTTTCGTCACATTACGGGCTAATTTCACACCCTTTAAGCTCAAGTCGAGCGAAAACGCACGGTCGAGTTTCAAATTTTACCAACTTCTCGGAATTGAAAATTGAGCATAGATTTGGATGTCCCGTTGGTAGACAAATGCGCATGCCAGCTTTCGTGACGTTCCGAGCTATTTTCTCGCCCTTTAAGCCCAACTCTAGTGAAAACGCACGGTAAATTTTCAGCTTTGACCAACTTCTTCGAATTTAAATTTGAGAATAGATTTGGATGTCCCATTGGTAGACAAGCGTCCACACCAACTTTCGTGACATTCCGAGCTATTTTCTCGCCCTTTAAGCCCAAGTCTAGCGAAAACGCACGGTAAATTTTCAACTTTGACCAACTTCTTGGAATTTAAATTTGAGAATAGATTTGGATGTTCCATTGGTAGACATGCGTCCACACCAACTTTCGTGACATTCCGAGCTATTTTCTCGCCCTTTAAGCCCAAGTCTAGCGAAAACGCACGGTAAATATTCAACTTTGACCAACTTCTTGGAATTTAAATTTGAGAATAGATTTGGATGTCCCATTGGTAGACAAGCGTCCACACCAACTTGTGTTACATTGCGAGCTATTTTCTTCCCATTTAAGCCCAACTCTAGAGAAAACGCACGGTCGCGTTTCATCTTTGACCAACTTCTCGGAAATGAAAATTGAGAATAGATTTGGATGTCCCATTTGTAGACATGCGCGCACAGCAACTTTCGTGACATTACGAGCTAATTTCACACCCTTTAAGCCCAAGTCTAGCAAAAACGCATGATCGAGTTTCAACTTTGACGAACTTCTCGAAATTGAAATTTGAGAATAGTTTTGGATGTCCCATTGGTAGACAAGCGTCCACACCAACTTTCGTGACGTTCCGAGCTATTTTCTCCCCGTTTAAGCCCAAGTCTAACGAACACGCACGATCGAGTTTCAAGTTTGACCAACCTCTCGGAATTTAAATTTGAGAATAGATTTGGATGTCCCATTGGTAGACGAGCGTCCACGCCAACTTTCATGACATTCCGAGCTATTTTCATCCCATTTAAGCCCAACTCTAGCGAAAACGCACGATCGCGTATCATCTTTGACCAACTTCTCGGAATTGAAAATTGAGAATAGATTTGGATGTCTCATTGGTAGACAAGCGTCCAAACCAACTTTCATGACGTTCCGAGCTATTTTCTCCCCCTTTAAGCCCAAGTCTAGCGAAAACGCACGGTCGAGTTTCGAATTTGACCAACTTTTGGGAGTTGAAATTTGAAAATAGATTTGGATGTACCGTTGGTAGACAAGTGCACATGCCAACTTTCGTGATGTTACGAGCTATTTTCCTCGCCTTTAAGCCCAACTCTAGCGAAAACGCACGGTCGAGTTCGAATTTTACCAACTTCTCGGAATTGAAAATTGAGCATATATCTGGATGTCCCGTTGGTAGACAAATGCACACGCCAACTTTCGTGACGTTCCGAGCTATTATCTCACCCTTTAATCCTAAGTCTAGCAAAAACGCACGGTCGAGTTTGGAATTTGACCAACTTCTCGGAATTAAAAATTGAGCACAGATTTGGATGTCCCGTTGGTAGACAAATGCGCACGCCAACTTTCGTCACATTACGAGCTAATTTCACACCCTTTAAGCTCAAGTCGAGCGAAAATGCACGGTCGAGTTTCGAATTTGACCAACTTCTCGGAATTGAGAATTGAGCATAGATTTGGATGTCTCGTTGGTAGACAAATGCGCACGCCAACTTTCGTGACGTTCCGAGCTATTTTCTCCCCCTTCAAGCCCAAGTCTAGCTAAAACGCACGATCGAGTTTCAACTTTGACCAACTTCTCGGAATTTAAATTTGAGAATAGTTTTGGATGTCCCATTGGTAGACAAGCGTCCACACCAACTTTCGTGACGTTCCGAGCTATTTTCTCACACTTTAAGCCTAAGTCTAGCGAAAACACACGGTCGAGTTTCGAATTTGACCAACTTCTCGGAATTAGAAATTGAGCATAGATTTGGATGTCCCATTGGTAGACAAATGCGCACGCCAACTTTCGTCACATTACGAGCTAATTTCACACCCTTTAAGCTCAAGTCAAGCGAAAACGCACGGTCGAGTTTCGAATTTGACCAACTTCTCGGAATTGAAAATTGAGCATAGATTTCGATATCCCGTTGGTAGACAAATGCGCACGCTAACTTTCGTGACGTTCTGAGCTATTTTCTCACCCTTTAAGCCTAAGTCTAGCGAAAATGCACGGTCGATTTTCCACTTTTACCAACTTCTCGGAATTTAAATTTTAGAATGGATTTGGATGTCACAATGTTAGACGAGCGTCCACGCCAACTTTCGTAATGTTCCGAGCTATTTTCACTCCCTTTAAGCCCAAGTCTAGCGAAAACGCACGATCGAGTTTCAACTTTGACCAACTTCTCGGAATTGAAATTTGAGAATAGTTTTGGATGTCCCATTGGTAGACAAGCGTCCACACCAACTCTCGTGACGTTCCGAGCTATTTTCTCCCCCTTTAAGCCCAAGTATAGCGAAAACGTACAGTCGAGTTTCGAATTTGACCAACTCCTCGGAATTAAAAATTGAGCATAGATTTGGATGTCCCGTTGGTAGACAAATGCGCACGCCAACTTTCGTGACATTTCGAACTATTTTCTCACCCTTTAAGCCCAAGTCTAGTGAAAATGCACGGTCGATTTTCAACTTTGACCAACTTCTCGGAATATAAATTTGAGAATAGATTTGGATGTCACATTGGTAGACGAGCGTGCACGCCAACTCTCGTGACGTTCCGAGCTATTTTCACACCCTTTAAGCCCAATTCTAGCGAAAACGAACGGTAAATTTTCAGCTTTGAACAACTTCTCGGAATTGAAATTTGAGAATAGATTTGGATGTCCCATTGGTAGACAAGCATCCACACCAACTTTCGTGACATTCCGAGCTATTTTCTTCCCATTTAAGCCCAACTCTAGAGAAAACGCACGGTCGCATTTCATCTTTGACCAACTTCTCGGAATTGAAAATTGAGAATAGATTTGGATGTCCCATTTGTAGACAAATGCGCACGCCAACATTCGTGACGTTCCGAGCTATTTTCTCACCCTTTAAGCCTAAGTCTAGCGAAAACGCACGGTCGAGTTTCGAATTTGACCAACTTCTCGGAATTAAAAATTGAGCACAGATTTGGATGTCCCGTTGGTAGACAAATGCGCACGCCAACTTTCGTCACATTACGAGCTAATTTCACACCCTTTAAGCTCAAGTCGAGCAAAAATGCACGGTCGAGTTTCAAATTTGACCAACTTCTCGGAATTGAAAATTGAGCATAGATTTGGATGTCTCGTTGGTAGACAAATGCGCACGCCAACTTTCGTGACGTTCCGAGCTATTTTCTCCCCCTTTAAGCCCAAGTCTAGCGAAAACGCACGATCCAGTTTCAACTTTGACCAACTTCTCGGAATTGAAATTTGAGAATAGTTTTGGATGTCCCATTGGTAGACAAGCGTCCACACCAACTTTCGTGACGTTCCGAGCTATTTTCTCACCCTTTAAGCCTAAGTCTAGCGAAAACACACGGTCGAGTTTCGAATTTGACCAACTTCTCAGAATTATAAATTGAGCATAGATTTGGATGTCCCGTTGGTAGACAAATGCGCACGCCAACTTTCGTGACATTTGAAACTATTTTCTCACCCTTTAAGCCCAAGTCTAGAGAAAACGCACGGTCGCGTTTCATCTTTGACCAACTTCTCGGAAATGAAAATTGAGAATAGATTTGGATGTCCCATTTGTAGACATGCGCGCACAGCAACTTTCGTGACATTACGAGCTAATTTCACACCCTTTAAGCCCAAGTCTAGCAAAAACGCATGATCGAGTTTCAACTTTGACGAACTTCTCGAAATTGAAATTTGAGAATAGTTTTGGATGTCCCATTGGTAGACAAGCGTCCACACCAACTTTTGTGACGTTCCGAGCTATTTTCTCCCCCTTTAAGCTCAAGTCTAGTGAAAACGCACGGTCGAGTTTCGAATTTGACCAACTTCTCGGAATTGAAAATTGAGCATAGATTTGGATGTCCCGTTGGTAGACAAATGCGCACGCCAACTTTCGTGACGTTCCGAGCTATTTTCTCACCCTTTAAGCCTAAGTCTAGCGAAAATGCACTGTCGATTTTCAACTTTGACCAACTTCTCGGAATTTAAATTTGAGAATAGATTTGGATGTCACATTGGTCGACGAGCGTCCACGCCAACTTTCATGACGCTCCGAGCTATTTTCACACCCTTTAAGCCCAAGTCGAGCGAAAACGCATGATCGAGTTTCAACTTTGACCAACTTCTCGGAATTGAAATTTGAGAATAGTTTTGGATGTCCCATTGGTAGACAAGTGTCCACACCAACTTTCATGACGTTCCGAGCTATTTTCTCCCCCTTTAAGCCCAAGTCTAGCGAAATCACACGGTCGAGTTTCAAATTTGAACAACTTCTCGGAATTGAAAATTGATCATAGATTTGGATGTCCCGTTGGTAGACAAATGCGCACGCAAGCTTTCGTGACGTTCCGAGCTATTTTCTCGCCCTTTAAGCCCAACTCTAGTGAAAACGCACAGTAAATTTTCAACTTTGACCAACTTCTTGGAATTTAAATTTGAGAATAGATTTGGATGTCCCAATGGTAGACAAGCGTGCACACCAACTTTCATGACTTTCCGAGCTATTTTCTCCCCCTTTAAGCCCAAGTCTAGCGAAAACGCACGGTCGAGTTTCGAATTTGACCAACTTCTCGGAATTGAAAATTGAGCATAGATTTGGATGTCCCGTTGGTAGACAAATGCGCACGCCAGCTTTCGTGACATTCCGAGCTATTTTCTCGCACTTTAAGCCCAAGTCTAGCGAAAACGCACGGTAAATTTTCAACTTTGACCAACTTCTTGGAATTTAAATTTGAGAATAGATTTGGATGTTCCATTGGTAGACAGGCGTCCACACCAACTTTCGTGACATTCCGAGCTATTTTCTCGCCCTTTAAGACCAAGTCTAGCGAAAACGCACGATAAATTTTCAACTTTGACCAACTTCTTGGAATTTAAATTTGAGAATAGATTTGGATGTCCCATTGGTAGACAAGCGTCCACACCAACTTTTGTGACATTCCGAGCTATTTTCTTCCCATTTAAGCCCAACTCTAGAGAAAATGCACAGTCGCGTTTCATCTTTGACCAACTTCTCGGAAATGAAAATTGAGAATAGATTTGGCTGTCCCATTTGTAGACATGCGCGCACAGCAACTTTCGTGACATTACGAGCTAATTTCACACCCTTTAAGCCCAAGCCTAGCAAAAACGCATGATCGAGTTTCAACTTTGACGAACTTCTCGAAATTGAAATTTGAGAATAGTTTTGGATGTCCCATTGGTAGACAAGCGTCCACACCAACTTTCGTGACGTTCCGAGCTATTTTCTCCCCCTTTAAGCCCAAGTCTAGCGAACACGCATGATCGAGTTTCAAGTTTGACCAACCTCTCGTTATTTAAATTTTAGAATAGATTTGGATGTCCCATTGGTAGACGAGCGTCCACGCCAACTTTCATGACATTTCGAGCTATTTTCATCCCATTTAAGCCCAACTCTAGCGAAAACGCACGATCGCGTATCATCTTTGAACAACTTCTCGGAATTGAAAATTGAGAATAGATTTGGATGTCCCATTGGTAGACAAGCATCCACACCAACTTTCATGACGTTCCGAGCTATTTTCTCCCCCTTTAAGCCCAAGTCTAGCGGAAACGCACGGTCGAGTTTCGAATTTGACCAACTTTTGGGAGTTGAAATTTGAAAATAGATTTGGATGTCCCGTTGGTAGACAAGTGCAGATGCCAATTTTCGTGAAGTTACGAGCTATTTTCCTCGGCTTTAAGCCCAACTCTAGCGAAAACGCACGGTCGAGTTCGAATTTGACCAACTTCTCGGAATTGAAAATTGAGCATATATCTGGATGTCCCGTTGGTAAACAAATGCGCACGCCAACTTTCGTGACGTTCCGAGCAATTTTCTCACCCTTTAAGCCTAAATCTAGCGAAAACACACCGTCGAGTTTCGAATTTGACCAACTTCTCGGAATTAAAAATTGAGCACAGATTTGGATGTCCCGTTGGTAGACAAATGCGCACGCCAACTTTCGTCACATTACGAGATAATTTCACACCCTTTAAGCTCAAGTCGAGCGAAAATGCACGGTCGAGTTTCGAATTTGACCAACTTCTCGGAATTGAAAATTGAGCATAGATTTGGATGTCTCGTTGGTAGACAAATGCGCACGCCAACTTTCGTGACGTTCCGAGCTATTTTCTCCCCCTTTAAGCCCAAGTCTAGCGAAAACGCACGATCGAGTTTCAACTTTGACCAACTTCTCGGAATTGAAATTTGAGAATAGTTTTGGATTTCCCATTGGTAGACAAGCGTCCACACCAACTTTCGTGACGTTCCGAGATATTTTCTCACCCTTTAAGCCTAAGTCTAGCGAAAACACACGGTCGAGTTTCGAATTTGACCAACTTCTCTGAATTAGAAATTGAACATAGATTTGGATGTCCCGTTGGTAGACAAATGCGCACGCCAACTTTCGTGACATTTGAAACTATTTTCTCACCCTTTAAGCCCAAGTCTAGTGAAAATGCACGGTCGATTTTCAACTTTGACCAACTTCTCGGAATAGAAATTTGAGAATAGATTGGATGTCACATTGGTAGACGAGCGTGCACGCCAACTCTCGTGACGTTCCGAGCTATTTTCACACCCTTTAAGCCCAATTCTAGCGAAAACGAACGGTAAATTTTCAGCTTTGAACAACTTCGCGGAATTGAAATTTCAGAATAGATTTGGATGTTCCATTGGTAGACAAGCATCCACACCAACGTTCGTGACATTCCGAGCTATTTTCTTCCCATTTAAGCCCAACTCTAGAGAAAACGCACGGTCGCGTTTCATCTTTGACCAACTTCTCGGAATTGAAAATTGAGAATAGATTTGGATGTCCCATTTGTAGACAAATGCGCACGCCAACATTCGTGACGTTCCGAGCTATTTTCACGTCCTTTAAGCCCAATTCTAGCGAAAACGCACGGTCGATTTTCAACTTTGACCAACTTCTCAGAATTGAAATTTGAGGATGGATTTGGATGTCCCATTGGTAGACAAGCGTACACGCCAACTTTAGTGATGTTCCGAGCTATTTTCTCCCCCTTTAAGCCCAAGTCTAGCGAAAACGCACGGTCGAGTTTCGAATTTGACCAACTTCTCGGAATTGAAAATTGAGCATAGATTTGGATGTCCCGTTGGTAGAAAAATCCGCACGCCAGCTTTCGTGACATTCCGAGCTATTTTGTCACCCTTTAAGCCTAAGTCTAGCGAAAATGCACTGTCGATTTTCAACTTTGACCAACTTCTCGGAATTTAAATTTGAGAATAGATTTGGATGTCACATTGGTCGACGAGCGTCCACGCCAACTTTCATGACGCTCCGAGCTATTTTCACACCCTTTAAGCCCAAGTCGAGCGAAAACGCATGATCGAGTTTCAACTTTGACCAACTTCTCGGAATTGAAATTTGAGAATAGTTTTGGATGTCCCATTGGTAGACAAGCGTCCACACCGTCTTTCGTGACGTTCCGAGCTATTTTCTCCCCCTTTAAGCCCAAGTCTAGCGAAAACGCACGGTCGAGTTTCGAATTTGACCAACTTCTCGGAATTGAAAATTGAGCATAGATTTGGATGACCCGTTGGTATACAAATGCGCACGCCAGCTTTCGTGACGTTCCGAGCTATTTTCTTGCCCTTTAAGCCCAACTCTAGTGAAAACGCATGGTAAATTTTCAACTTTGACCAACTTCTTGGAATTTAAATTTGAGAATAGATTTGGATGTCCCATTGGTAGAGAAGCATCCACACCAACTTTCGTGACATTCCGAGCTATTTTCTCGCCCTTTAAGCCAGAGTCTAGCGAAAACGCACGGTAAATTTTCAACTTTGACCAACTTCTTGGAATTTAAATTTGAGAATAGATTTGGATGTTCCATTGGTAGACAAGCGTCCACACCAACTTTCGTGACATTCCGAGCTATTTTCTCGCCCTTTAAGCCCAAGTCTAGCGAAAACACACGGTAAATTTTCAACTTTGACCAACTTCTTGGAATTTAAATTTGAGAATAGATTTGGATGTCCCATTGGTAGACAAGCGTCCACACCAACTTTTGTGACATTCCGAGCTATTTTCTTCCCATTTAAGCCCAACTCTAGAGAAAACGCAATGTCGCGTTTCATCTTTGACCAACTTCTCGTAATATAAATTTGAGAATGGATTTGGATGTCACATTGTTAGACGAGCGTGCACGCCAACTTTCGTAATGTTCCGAGCTATTTTCACTCCCTTTAAGCCCAAGTCTAACGAAAACGAATGGTAAATTTTCAGCTTTGAACAACTTCTCGGAATTGAAATTTTAGAATAGATTTGGATGTCCCATTGGTCGACAAGCATCCACACCAACTTTCGTGACATTCCGAGCTATTTTCTTCCCATTTAAGCCCAACTCTAGAGAAAACGCACGGTCGCGTTTCATCTTTGACCAACTTCTCGGAATTGAAAATTGAGAATAGATTTGGATGTCCCATTTGTAGACAAATGCGCACGCCAACATTCGTGACGTTCCGAGCTATTTTCACGTCCTTTAAGCCCAATTCTAGCGAAAACGCACGGTGGATTTTTAACTTTCACCAACTTCTCGGAATTGAAATTTGAGAATGGATTTGGATGTCCCATTGGTAGACAAGCGTCCACGCCAACTTTCGTGACGTTCCGAGCTATTTTCTCCCCCTTTAAGCCCAAGTCTAGCGAAAACGCACGGTCGAGTTTCGAATTTGACCAACTTCTCGGAATTGAAAATTGAGCATAGATTTGGATGTCCCGTTGGTAGACAAATGCGCACGCCAACTTTCGTGACGTTCCGAGCTATTTTCTCATCCTTTAAGCCTAAGTCTAGCGAAAATGCACTGTCGATTTTCAACTTTGACCAACTTCTCGGAATTTAAATTTGAGAATAGATTTGGATGTCACATTGGTCGACGAGCGTCCACGCCAACTTTCATGACGCTCCGAACTATTTTCACACCCTTTAAGCCCAAGTCGAGCGAAAACGCATGATCGAGTTTCAACTTTGACCAACTTCTCGGAATTGAAATTTGAGAATAGTTTTGGATGTCCCATTGGTAGACAAGCGTCCACACCGTCTTTCGTGACGTTCCGAGCTATTTTCTCCCCCTTTAAGGCCAAGTCTAGCGAAAACGCACGGTCGAGTTTTCAATTTGACCAACTTCTCGGAATTGAAAATTGAGCATAGATTTGGATGTCCCGTTGGTAGACAAATGCGCACGCGAGCTTTCGTGACGTTCCGAGCTATTTTCTCGCCCTTTAAGCCCAACTCTAGTGAAAACGCACGGTAAATTTTCAACTTTGACCAACTTCTTGGAATTTAAATTTGAGAATAGATTTGGATGTCCCATTGGTAGACAAGCGTCCACACCAACTTTCGTGACATTCCGAGCTATTTTCTCGCCCTTTAAGCCCAAGTCTAGCGAAAACGCATGGTAAATTTTCAACTTTGACCAACTTCTTGGAATTTAAATTTGAGAATAGATTTGGATGTTCCATTGGTATACAAGCGTCCACACCAACTTTCGTGACATTCCGAGCTATTTTCTCGCCCTTTAAGCCCAAGTCTAGCGAAAACGCACGGTAAATTTTCAACTTTGACCAACTTCTTGGAATTTAAATTTGAGAATAGATTTGGATGTCCCATTTGTAGACATGCGCGCACAGCAACTTTCGTGACATTACGAGCTAAATTCACACCCTTTAAGCCCAAGTCTAGCAAAAACGCATGATCGAGTTTCAACTTTGACGAACTTCTCGAAATTGAAATTTGAGAATAGTTTTGGATGTCCCATTCGTAGACAAGCGTCCACACCAACTTTCGTGACGTTCCGAGCTATTTTCTCCCCCTTTAAGCCCAAGTCTAGCGAACACGCACGATCGAGTTTCAAGTTTGATCAACCTCTCGGAATTTAAATTTGAGAATAGATTTGGATGTCCCATTGGTAGACGAGCGTCCACGCCAACTTTCATGACATTCCGAGCTATTTTCATCCCATTTAAGCCCAACTCTAGCGAAAACGCACGATCGCGTATCATCTTTGACCAACTTCTCGGAATTGAAAATTGAGAATAGATTTGGATGTCCCACTGGTAGACAAGCGTCCACACCAACTTTCATGACGTTCCGAGCTATTTTCTCCCCCTTTATGCCCAAGTCTAGCGAAAACGCACGGTCGAGTTTCGAATTTGACCAACTTTTGGGAGTTGAAATTTGAAAATAGATTTGGATGTCCCGTTGGTAGACAAGTGCACATGCCAACTTTCGTGACGTTACGAGCTATTTTCCTCGGCTTTAAGCCCAACTCTAGCGAAAACGCACGGTCGAGTTCGAATTTGACCAACTTCTCGGAATTGAAAATTGAGCATATATCTGGATGTCCCGTTGGTAGACAAATGCGCACGCCAACTTTCGTGACGTTCCGAGCTATTTTCTCACCCTTTAAGCCTAAGTCTAGCGAAAACGCACGGTTGAGTTTCGAATTTGACCAACTTCTCGGAATTAAAAATTGAGCACAGATTTGGATGTCCCGTTGGTAGACAAATGCGCACGCCAACTTTCGTCACATTACGAGCTAATTTCACACCCTTTAAGCTCAAGTCGAGCGAAAATGCACGGTCGAGTTTCGAATTTGACCAACTTCTCGGAATTGAAAATTGAGCATAGATTTGGATGTCTCGTTGGTAGACAAATGCGCACGCCAACTTTCGTGACGTTCCGATCTATTTTCTCCCCCTTTAAGCCCAAGTCTAGCGAAAACGCACGATCGAGTTTCAACTTTGACCAACTTCTCGGAATTGAAATTTGAGAATAGTTTTGGATGTCCCATTGGTAGACAAGCGTGCATACCAACTTTCGTGACGTTCCGAGCTATTTTCTCACCCTTTAAGCCTAAGTCTAGCGAAAATACACGGTCGAGTTTCGAATTTGACCAACTTCTCGGAATTAGAAATTGAGCATAGATTTGGATGTCCCGTTGGTAGACAAATGCGCACGCCAACTTTCGTCACATTACGAGCTAATTTCACACCCTTTAAGCTCAAGTCGAGCGAAAACGCACGGTCGAGTTTCGAATTTGACCAACTTCTCGGAATTGAAAATTGAGCATAGATTTGGATGTCCCGTTGGTAGACAAATGCGCACGCTAACTTTCGTGATGTTCCGAGCTATTTTCTAACCCTTTAAGCCTAAGTCTAGCGAAAATGCACGGTCGATTTTCCACTTTGACCAACTTCTCGGAATTTAAATTTTAGAATGGATTTGGATGTCACATTGTTAGACGAGCGTCCACGCCAACTTTCGTAATGTTCCGAGCTATTTTCACTCCCTTTAAGCCCAAGTCTAGCGAAAACGCACAATCGAGTTTCAACTTTGACGAACTTCTCGGAATTGAAATTTGAGAATAGTTTTGGATGTCCCATTGGTAGACAAGCGTCCACACCAACGTTCGTGACGTTCCGAGCTATTTTCTCCCCCTTTAAGCCCAAGTATAGCGAAACCGTACAGTCGAGTTTCGAATTTGACCAACTCCTCGGAATTAAAAATTGAGCATAGATTTGGATGTCCCGTTGGTAGACAAATGCGCACGCCAACTTTCGTGACATTTCGAACTATTTTCTCACCCTTTAAGACCAAGTCTAGTGAAAATGCACGGTCGATTTTCAACTTTGACCAACTTCTCAGAATATAAATTTGAGAATAGATTTGGATGTCACATTGGTAGACGAGCGTGCACACCAACTCTTGTGACGTTCCGAGCTATTTTCACACCCTTTAAGCCCAATTCTAGCGAAAACGAACGGTAAATGTTCAGCTTTGAACAACTTCTCGGAATTGAAATTTGAGAATAGATTTGGATGTCCCATTGGTCGACAAGCATCCACACCAACTTTCGTGACATTCCGCGCTATTTTCTTCCCATTTAAGCCCAACTCTAGAGAAAACGCACGGTCGCGTTTCATCTTTGACCAACTTCTCCGAATTGAAAATTGAGAATAGATTTGGATGTCCCATTTGTAGAAAAATGCGCACGCCAACATTCGTGACGTTCCGAGCTATTTTCACGTCCTTTAAGCCCAATTCTAGCGAAAACGCACTGTCGATTTTTAACTTTGACCAACTTCTCGGAATTTAAATTTGAGAATGGATTTGGATGTCCCATTGGTAGACAAGCGTCCACGCCAACTTTCGTGACGTTCCGAGCTATTTTCTCCCCCTTTAAGCCCAAGTCTAGCGAAAACGCACGGTCGAATTTAGAATTTGACCAACTTCTCGGAATTGAAAATTGAGCATAGATTTGGATGTCCCGTTGGTAGACCAATGCGCACGCCAACTTTCGTGACCTTCCGAGCTATTTTCTCACCCTTTAAGCCTAAGTCTAGCGAAAATGCACTGTCGATTTTCAACTTTGACCAACTTCTCGGAATTTAAATTTGAGAATAGATTTGGATGTCACATTGGTCGACGAGCGTCCACGCCAACTTTCATGACGCTCCGAGCTATTTTCACACCCTTTAAGCCCAAGTCCAGCGAAAACTCATGATCGAGTTTCAACTTTGACCAACTTCTTGGAATTGAAATTTGAGAATAGTTTTGGATGTCCCATTGGTAGACAAGCGTCCACACCGTCTTTCGTGACGTTCCGAGCTATTTTCTCCCCCTTTAAGCCCAAGTCTAGCGAAAACGCACGGTCGAGTTTTGAATTTGACCAACTTCTCGGAATTGAAAATTGAGCATAGATTCGCATGTCCCGTTGGTAGACAAATGCGCACACCAGCTTTCGTGACGTTCCGAGCTATTTTCTCGCCATTTAAGCCCAAGTCTAGCGAAAACGCACGGTAAATTTTCAACTTTGACCAACTTCTTGGAATTTAAATTTGAGAATAGATTTGGATGTCCCATTGGTAGACAAGCGTCCACACCAACTTTTGTGACATTCCGAGCTATTTTCTTCCCATTTAATCCCAACTCTAGAGAAAACGCACGGTCGCGTTTCATCTTTGACCAACTTCTCGGAAATGAAAATTGAGAATAGATTTGGATGTCCCATTTGTAGACATGCGCGCACAGCAACTTTCTTGACATTACGAGCTAATTTCACACCCTTTAAGCCCAAGTCTAGCAAAAGCGCATGATCGAGTTTCAACTTTGACGAACTTCTCGAAATTGAAATTTGAGAATAGTTTTGGATGTCCAATTGGTAGACAAGCGTCCACACCAACTTTCGTGACGTTCCGAGCTATTTTCTCCCCCTTTAAGCCAAATTCTAACAAACACGCACGATCGAGTTTCAAGTTTGACCAACCTCTCGGAATGTAAATTTGAGTATAGATTTGGATGTCCCATTGGTAGACGAGCGTCCACGCCAACTTTCATGACATTCCGAGCTATTTTCATCCCATTTAAGCCCAACTCTAGCGAAAACGCACGATCGCGTATCATCTTTGACCAACTTCTCAGAATTGAAAATTGAGAATATATTTGGATGTCCCATTGGTAGACAAGCGTCCACACCAACTTTCATGACGTTCTGAGCTATTTTCTCCCCCTTTAAGCCCAAGTCTAGCGAAAACGCACGGTCGAGTTTCGAATTTGACCAACTTTTGGGAGTTGAAATTTGAAAATAGATTTGGATGTCCCGTTGGTAGACAAGTGCACATGCCAACTTTCGTGACGTTACGAGCTATTTTCCTCGGCTTTAAGCCCAACTCTACCGAAAACGCACAGTCGAGTTCGAATTTGACCAACTTCTCGGAATTAAAAATTGAGCATATATATGGATGTCCCGTTGGTAGACAAATGCGCACGGCAACTTTCGTGACGTTCCGAGCTATTTTCTCCCCCTTTAAGCCTAAGTCTAGCGAAAACGCACGGTCGAGTTTCGAATTTGACCAACTTCTCGGAATTAAAAATTGAGCACAGATTTGGATGTCCCGTTGGTAGACAAATGCGCACGCCAACTTTCGTCGCATTACGAGCTAATTTCACACCCTTTAAGCTCAAGTCGAGCGAAAATGCACGGTCGAGTTTCGAATTTGACCAACTTCTCGGAATTGAAAATTGAGCATAGATTTGGATGTCTCGTTTTTAGACAAATGCGCACGCCAACTTTCGTGACGTTCCGAGCTATTTTCTCCCCCTTTAAGACCAAGTCTAGCGAAAACGAACGATCGAGTTTCAACTTTGACCAACTTCTCGTAATTGAAATTTGAGAATAGTTTTGGATGTCCCATTGGTAGACAAGCGTCCACACCAACTTTCGTGACGTTCCGAGCTATTTTCTCATCCTTTAAGCCTAAGTGTAGCGAAAACACACGGTCGAGTTTCGAATTTGACCAACTTCTCGGAATTAGAAATTGAGCATAGATTTGGATGTCCCGTTGGTAGACAAATGCGCACGCCAACTTTCGTCACATTACGAGCTAATTTCACACCCTTTAAGCTCAAGTCGAGCGAAAACGCACGGTCGAGTTTTGAATTTGACCAACTTCTTGGAATTGAAAATTGAGCATAGATTTGGATGTCCCGTTGGTCGACAAATGCGCACGCCAACTTTCGTGACATTTCGAACTATTTTCTCACCCTTTAAGCCCAAGTCTAGTGAAAATGCACGGTCGATTTTAAACTTTGACCAACTTCTCGGAATATAAATTTTAGAATAGATTTGGATGTCACATTGGTAGACGAGCGTGCACGCCAACTCTCGTGACGTTCCAAGCTATTTTCACACCCTTTAAGCCCAATTCTAGCGAAAAAGAACGGTAAATTTTCAGCTTTGAACAACTTCTCGGAATTGAAATTTGAGAATAGATTTGGATGTCCCATTGGTAGACAAGCATCCACACCAACTTTCATGACATTCCGAGCTATTTTCTCGCCCTTTAAGCCCAAGTCTAGCGAAAACGCACGGCAAATTTTCAACTTTGACCAACTTCTTGGAATTTAAATTTGAGAATAGATTTGGATGTTCCATTGGTAGACAAGCGTCCACACCAACGTTCGTGACATTCCGAGCTATTTTCTCGCCCTTTAAGCCCAAGTCTAGCGAAAACGCACGGTAAATTTTCAACTTTGACCAACTTCTTGGAATTTAAATTTGACAATAGTTTTGGATGTCCCATTGGTAGACAAGCGTCCACACCAACATTCGTGACGTTCCGAGCTATTTTCTCCCCCTTTAAGCCCAAGTCTAGCGAACACACACGATCGAGTTTCAAGTTTGACCAACCTCTCGGAATTTAAATTTGAGAATAGATTTGGATGTCCCATTGGTAGACGAGCGTCCACGCCAACTTTCATGACATTCCGAGCTATTTTCATCCCATTTAAGCCCAACCCTAGCGAAAATGCACGATCGCGTATCATCTTTGACCAACTTCTCGGAATTGAAAATTGAGAATAGATTTGGATTTCCCATTGGTAGACAAGCGTCCACACCAACTTTCATGACGTTCCGAGCTATTTTCTCCCCCTTTAAGCCCAAGTCTAGCGAAAACGCACGGTCGAGTTTCGAATTTGACCAACTTTTGGGAGTTGAAATTTGAAAATAGATTTGGATGTCCCGTTGGTAGACAAGTGCACATGCCAACTTTCGTGACGTTACGAGCTATTTTCCTCGGCTTTAAGCCCAACTCTAGCGAAAACGCACGGTCGAGTTCGAATTTGACCAACTTCTCGGAATTGAAAATTGAGCATATATCTGGATGTCCCGTTGGTAGACAAATGCGCACGCCAACTTTCGTGACGTTCCGAGCTATTTTCTCACCCTTTAAGCCTAAGTCTATCGAAAACGCACGGTCGAGTTTCGAATTTGACCAACTTCTCGGAATTAAAAATTGAGCACAGATTTGGATGTCCCGTTGGTAGACAAATGCGCACACCAACTTTCGTCACATTACGAGCTAATTTCACACCCTTTAAGCTCAAGTCGAGCGAAAATGCACGGTCGAGTTTCGAATTTGACCAACTTCTCGGAATTGAAAATTGAGCATAGATTTGGATGTCTCGTTGGTAGACAATTGCGCACGCCAAATTTCGTGACGTTCCGAGCTATTTTCTCCCCCTTTAAGCCCAAGTCTAGCGAAAACGCACGATCGAGTTTCAACTTTGACCAACTTCTCGGAATTTAAATTTGAGAATAGTTTTGGATGTCCCATTGGTAGACAAGCGTCCACTACAACTTTCATGACGTTCCGAGCTATTTTCTCACCCTTTAAGCCTAAGTCTAGCGAAAACACACGGTCGAGTTTCGAATTTGACCAACTTCTCGGAATTAGAAATTGAGCATAGATTTGGTTGTCCCGTTGGTAGACAAATGCGCACGCCAACTTTCGTCACATTACGAGCTAATTTCACACCCTTTAAGCTCAAGTCGAGCGAAAACGCACGGTCGAGTTTCGAATTTGACCAACTTCTCGGAATTGAAAATTGAGCATAGATTTGGATGTCCCGTTGGTAGACAAATGCGCACGCTAACTTTCGTGACGTTCCGAGCTATTTTCTCACCCTTTAAGCCTAAGTCTAGCGAAAATGCACGGTCGATTTTCCACTTTAACCAACTTCTCGGAATTTAAATTTTAGAATGGATTTGGATGTCACATTGGTAGACGAGCGTGCATGCCAACTCTCGTGACGTTCCGAGCTATTTTCACAACCTTTAAGCCCAATTCTAGCGAAAACGAACGGTAAATTTTCAGCTTTGAACAACTTCTCGGAATTGAAATTTGAGAATAGATTTGGATGTCCCATTGGTAGACAAGCATCCACACCAACTTTCGTGACATTCCGAGCTATTTTCTTCCCATTTAATCCCAACTCTAGAGAAAACGCACGGTCGCGTTTCATCTTTGACCAACTTCTCGGAATTGAAAATTGAGAATAGATTTGGATGTCCCATTTGTAGACATGCGCGCACAGCAATTTTCGTGACGTTCCGAGCTATTTTCACGTCCTTTAAGCCCAATTCTAGCGAAAACGCACGATCGAGTTTCAACTTTGACCAACTGCTCGGAATTGAAATTTGAGAATAGTTTTGGATGTCCCATTGGTAGACAAGCGTCCACACCGTCTTTCGTGACGTTTCGAGCTATTTTCTCCCCCTTTAAGCCCAAGTCTAGCGAAAACGCACGGTCGAGTTTCGAATTTGACCAACTTCTCGGAATTGAAAATTGAGCATAGATTTGGATGTCCCGTTGGTAGACAAATGCGCACGCCAGCTTTCGTGACATTCCGAGCTATTTTCTCGCCCTTTAAGCCAAACTCTAGTGAAAACGCACGGTAAATTTTCAACTTTGACCAACTTCTTGGAATTTAAATTTGAGAATAGATTTGGATGTCCCATTGGTAGACAAGCGTCCACACCAACTTTCGTGACATTCCGAGCTATTTTCTCTCCCTTTAAGCCCAAGTCTAGCGAAAACGCACGGTAAATTTTCAACTTTGACCAACTTCTTGGAATTTAAATTTGAGAATAGATTTGGATGTCCCATTGGTAGACAAGCGTCCACACCAACTTTCGTGACATTCCGAGCTATTTTCTCGCCCTTTAAGCCCAAGTCTAGCGAAAACGCACGGTAAATTTTCAACTTTGACCAACTTCTTGGAATTTAAATTTGAGAATAGATTTGGATGTTCCATTGGTAGACAAGCGTCCACACCAACTCTCGTGACATTCCGAGCTATTTTCTCGCCCTTTAAGCCCAAGTCTAGCGAAAACGCACGGTAAATTTTCAACTTTGACCAACTTCTTGGAATTTAAATTTGAGAATAGATTTGGATGTCCCATTGGTAGACAAGCGTCCACACCAACTTTTGTGACATTCCGAGCTATTTTCTTCCCATTTAAGCCCAACTCTAGAGAAAACGCACAGTCGCGTTTCATCTTTGACCAACTTCTCGGAAATGAAAATTGAGAATAGATTTGGATGTCCCATTTGTAGACATGCGCGCACAGCAACTTTCGTGACATTACGAGCTAATTTCACACCCTTTAAGCCCAAGTCTAGCAAAAACGCATGATCGAGTTTCAACTTTGACGAACTTCTCGAAATTGAAATTTGAGAATAGTTTTGGATGTCCCATTGGTAGACAAGCGTCCACACCAACTTTCGTGACGTTCCGAGCTATTTTCTCCCCCTTTAAGCCCAAGTCTAGCGAACACGCACGATCGAGTTTCAAGTTTGACCAACCTCTCGAAATTTAAATTTGAGAATAGATTTGGATATCCCATTGGTAGACGAGCGTCCACGCCAACTTTCATGACATTCCGAGCTATTTTCATCCCATTTAAGCCCAACTCTAGCGAAAACGCATGATCGCATATCATCTTTGACCAACTTCTCGGAATTGAAAATTGAGAATAGATTTGGATGTCCCATTGGTAGACAAGCGTCCACACCAACTTTCATGACGTTCCGAGCTATTTTCTCCCTCTTTAAGCCCAAGTCTAGCGAAAACTCACGGTCGAGTTTTGAATTTGACAAACTTTTGGGAGTTGAAATTTGAAAATAGATTTGGATGTCCCGTTGGTAGACAAGTGCACATGCCAACTTTCGTGACGTTACGAGCTATTTTCCTCGGCTTTAAGCCCAACTCTAGTGAAAACACACGGTCGAGTTCGAATTTGACCAACTTCTCGTAATTGAAAATTGAGCATATATCTGGATGTCCCGTTGGTAGACAATTGTGCACGCCAACTTTCGTGACGTTCCGAGCTATTTTCTCACCCTTTAAGCCTAAGTCTAGCGAAAACACACGGTCGAGTTTCGAATTTGACCAACTTCTCGGAATTAGAAATTGAGCATAGATTTGGATGTCCCGTTGGTAGACAAATGCGCACGCCAACTTTCGTCACATTACGAGCTAATTTCACACCCTTTAAGCTCAAGTCGAGCGAAAACGCACGGTTGAGTTTCGAATTTGACCAACTTCTCGGAATTGAAAATTGAGCATAGATTTGGATTTCCCGTTGGTAGACAAATGCGCACGCTAACTTTTGTGACGTTCCGAGCTATTTTCTCACCCTTTAAGCCTAAGTCTAGCGAAAATGCACGGTCGATTTTCCACTTTGACCAACTTCTCGGAATTTAAATTTTAGAATGGATTTGGATGTCACATTGTTAGACGAGCGTCCACGCCAACTTTCGTAATGTTCCGAGCTATTTTCACTCCCTTTAAGCCCAAGTCTAGCGAAAACGCACGATCGAGTTTCAACTTTGACGAACTTCTCGGAATTGAAATTTGAGAATAGTTTTGGATGTCCCATTGGTAGACAAGCGTCCACACCAACTTTCGTGACGTTCCGAGCTATTTTCTCCCCCTTTAAGCCCAAGTATAGCGAAAACGTACAGTCAAGTTTCGAATTTGACCAACTCCTCGGAATTGAAAATTGAGCATAGATTTGGATGTCCCGTTGGTAGACAAATGCTCACGCCAACTTTCGTGACATTTCGAACTATTTTCTCACCCTTTAAGCCCAAGTCTAGTGAAAATGCACGGTCGATTTTCAACTTTGACCAACTTCTCGGAATATAAATTTGAGAATAGATTTGGATGTCACATTGGTAGACGAGCGTGCACGCCAACTCTCGTGACGTTCCGAGCTATTTTCACACCCTTTAAGCCCAATTCTAGCGAAAACGAACGGTAAATTTTCAGCTTTGAACAACTTCTCGGAATTGAAATTTGAGAATAGATTTGGATGTCCCATTTGTAGACAAGCATCCACACCAACTTTCGTGACATTCCGAGCTATTTTCTTCCCATTTAAGCCCAACCCTAGAGAAAACGCACGGTTGCGTTTCATCTTTGACCAACTTCTCGGAATTGAAAATTGAGAATAGATTTGGATGTCCCATTTGTAGACAAATGCGTATGCCAACATTTGTGACGTTCCGAGCTAATTTCACGTCCTTTAAGCCCAATTCTAGCGAAAACGCACGGTCGATTTTCAACTTTGACCAACTTCTCGGAATTGAAATTTTAGAATGGATTTGGATGTCCCATTGGTAGACAAGCGTCCACGCCAACTTTCGTGACGTTCCGAGCTATTTTCTCCCCCTTTAAGCCCAACTCTAGCGAAAACGCACGGTCGAGTTTCGAATTTGACCAACTTCTCGGAATTGAAAATTGAGCATAGATTTGGATGTCCCGTTGGTAGACAAATGCGCACGCCAGCTTTCGTGACGTTCCGAGTTATTTTCTCACCCTTTAAGCCTAAGTCTAGCGAAAATGCACTGTCGATTTTCAACTTTGACCAACTTCTCGGAATTTAAATTTGAGAATAGATTTGGATGTCACATTGGTCGACGAGCGTCCACGCCAACTTTCATGACGCTCCGAGCTATTTTCACACCCTTTAAGCCCAAGTCGAGCGAAAACGCATGATCGAGTTTCAACTTTGACCAACTTCTCGGAATTGAAATTTGAGAATAGTTTTGGATGTCCCATTGGTAGACAAGCGTCCACACCGTCTTTCGTGACGTTCCGAGCTATTTTCTCCCCCTTTAAGCCCAAGTCTTGCGAAAACGCACGGTCGAGTTTCGAATTTCACCAACTTCTCGGAATTGAAAATTGAGCATAGATTTGGATGTCCCGTTGGTAGACAAATGCGCACGCCAGCTTTCGTGACGTTCCGAGCTATTTTCTCGCCCTTTAAGCCCAACTTTAGTGAAAACGCACGGTAAATTTTCAACTTTGACCAACTTCTTGGAATTTAAATTTGAGAATAGATTTGGATGTCCCATTGGTAGACAAGCGTCCACACCAACTTTCGTGACATTCCGAGCTATTTTCTCTCCCTTTAATCCCAAGTCTAGCGAAAACGCACGGTAAAGTTTCAACTTTGACCAACTTCTTGGAATTTAAATTTGAGAATAGATTTGGATGTTCCATTGGTAGACAAGCGTCCACACCAACTTTCGTGACATTCCGAGCTATTTTCTCGCCCTTTAAGCCCAACTCTAGCGAAAACGCACGGTAAATTTTCAACTTTGACCAACTTCTTGGAATTTAAATTTGAGAATAGATTTGGATGTCCCATTGGTAGACAAGCCTCCACACCAACTTTTGTGACATTCCGAGCTATTTTCTTCCCATTTAAGCCCAACTCTAGAGAAAACGCACAGTCGCGTTTCATCTTTGACCAACTTCTCGGAAATGAAAATTGAGAATAGATTTGGATGTCCCATTTGTAGACATGCGCACACAGCAACTTTCGTGACATTACGAGCTAATTTCACACCCTTTAAGCCCAAGTCTAGCAAAAACGCATGATCGAGTTTCAACTTTGACGAACTTCTCGAAATTGAAATTTGAGAATAGTTTTGGATGTCCCATTGGTAGACAAGCGTCCACACCAACTTTCGTGACGTTCCGAGCTATTTTCTCCCCCTTTAAGCCCAAGTCTAGCGAACACGCACGATCGAGTTTCAAGTTTGACCAACCTCTCGAAATTTAAATTTGAGAATAGATTTGGATGTCCCATTGGTAGACGAGCGTCCACGCCAACTTTCATGACATTCCGAGCTATTTTCATCCCATTTAAGCCCAACTCTAGCGAAAACGCATGATCGCATATCATCTTTGACCAACTTCTCGGAATTGAAAATTGAGAATAGATTTGGATGTCCCATTGGTAGACAAGCGTCCACACCAACTTTCATGACGTTCCGAGCTATTTTCTCCCCCTTTAAGCCCAAGTCTAGCGAAAACGCACGGTCGAGTTTTGAATTTGACAAACTTTTGGGAGTTGAAATTTGAAAATAGATTTGGATGTCCCGTTGGTAGACAAGTGCACATGCCAACTTTCGTGACGTTACGAGCTATTTTCCTCGGCTTTAAGCCCAACTCTAGTGAAAACGCACGGTCGAGTTCGAATTTGACCAACTTCTCGTAATTGAAAATTGAGCATATATCTGGATGTCCCGTTGGTAGACAAATGTGCACGCCAACTTTCGTGATGTTCCGAGCTATTTTCTCACCCTTTAAGCCTAAGTCTAGCGAAAACGCACGGTCGAGTTTCGAATTTGACCAACTTCTCGGATTTAAATATTGAGCACAGATTTGGATGTCCCGTTGGTAGACAAATGCGCATGCCAACTTTCGTCACATTACGAGCTAATTTCACACCCTTTAAGCTCAAGTCGAGCGAAAATGCACAGTCGAGTTTCGAATTTGACCAACTTCTCGGAATTGAAAATTGAGCATAGATTTGGATGTCTCGTTGGTAGACAAATGCGCACGCCAAATTTCATCACGTTCCGAGCTATTTTCTCCCCCTTTAAGACCAAGTCTAGCGAAAACGCACGATCGAGTTTCAACTTTGACCAACTTCTCGGAATTGAAATTTGAGAATAGTTTTGCATGTCCCATTGGTAGACAAGCGTCCACACCAACTTTCGTGACGTTCCGAGCTATTTTCTCACCCTTTAAGCCTAATTCTAGCGAAAACACACGGTCGAGTTTCGAATTTGACCAACTTCTCGGAATTAGAAATTGAGCATAGATTTGGATGTCCCGTTGGTAGACAAATGCGCACGCCAACTTTCGTCACATTACGAGCTAATTTCACACCCTTTAAGCTCAAGTCGAGCGAAAACGCACGGTCGAGTTTCGAATTTGACCAACTTCTCGGAATTGAAAATTGAGCATAGATTTGGATTTCCCGTTGGTAGACAAATGCGCACGCTAACTTTTGTGACGTTCCGAGCTATTTTCTCACCCTTTAAGCCTAAGTCTAGCGAAAATGCACGGTCGATTTTCCACTTTGACCAACTTCTCGGAATTTAAATTTTAGAATGGATTTGGATGTCACATTGTTAGACGAGCGTCCACGCCAACTTTCGTAATGTTCCGAGCTATTTTCACTCCCTTTAAGCCCAAGTCTAGCGAAAACGCACGATCGAGTTTCAACTTTGACGAACTTCTCGGAATTGAAATTTGAGAATAGTTTTGGATGTCCCATTGGTAGACAAGCGTCCACACCAACTTTCGTGACGTTCCGAGCTATTTTCTCCCCCTTTAAGCCCAAGTATAGCGAAAACGTACAGTCGAGTTTCGAATTTGACCAACTCCTCGGAATTGAAAATTGAGCATAGATTTGGATGTCCCGTTGGTAGACAAATGCTCACGCCAACTTTCGTGACATTTCGAACTATTTTCTCACCCTTTAAGCCCAAGTCTAGTGAAAATGCACGGTCGATTTTCAACTTTGACCAACTTATCGGAATATAAATTTGAGAATAGATTTGGATGTCACATTGGTAGACGAGCGTGCACGCCAACTCTCGTGACGTTCCGAGCTATTTTCACACCCTTTAAGCCCAATTCTAGCGAAAACGAACGGTAAATTTTCAGCTTTGAACAACTTCTCGGAATTGAAATTTGAGAATAGATTTGGATGTCCCATTTGTAGACAAGCATCCACACCAACTTTCGTGACATTCCGAGCTATTTTCTTCCCATTTAAGCCCAACCCTAGAGAAAACGCACGGTTGCGTTTCATCTTTGACCAACTTCTCGGAATTGAAAATTGAGAATAGATTTGGATGTCCCATTTGTAGACAAATGCGTATGCCAACATTTGTGACGTTCCGAGCTAATTTCACGTCCTTTAAGCCCAATTCTAGCAAAAACGCGACGGTCGATTTTCAACTTTGACCAACTTCTCGGAATTGAAATTTTAGAATGGATTTGGATGTCCCATTGGTAGACAAGCGTCCACGCCAACTTTCGTGACGTTCCGAGCTATTTTCTCCCCCTTTAAGCCCAAGTCTAGCGAAAACGCACGGTCGAGTTTCGAATTTGACCAACTTCTCGGAATTGAAAATTGAGCATAGATTTGGATGTCCCGTTGGTAGACAAATGCGCACGCCAACTTTCGTGACGTTCCGAGTTATTTTCTCACCCTTTAAGCCTAAGTCTAGCGAAAATGCACTGTCGATTTTCAACTTTGACCAACTTCTCGGAATTTAAATTTGAGAATAGATTTGGATGTCACATTGGTCGACGAGCGTCCACGCCAACTTTCATGATGCTCCGAGCTATTTTCACACCCTTTAAGCCCAAGTCGAGCGAAAACGCATGATCGAGTTTCAACTTTGACCAACTTCTCGGAATTGAAATTTGAGAATAGTTTTGGATGTCCCATTGGTAGACAAGCGTCCACACCGTCTTTCGTGACGTTCCGAGCTATTTTCTCCCCCTTTAAGCCCAAGTCTAGCGAAAACGCACGGTCGAGTTTCGAATTTCACCAACTTCTCGGAATTGAAAATTGAGCATAGATTTGGATGTCCCGTTGGTAGACAAATGCGCACGCCAGCTTTCGTGACGTTCCGAGCTATTTTCTCGCCCTTTAAGCCCAACTTTAGTGAAAACGCACGGTAAATTTTCAACTTTGACCAACTTCTTGGAATTTAAATTTGAGAATAGATTTGGATGTCCCATTGGTAGACAAGCGTCCACACCAACGTTCGTGACATTCCGAGCTATTTTCTCGCCCTTTAATCCCAAGTCTAGCGAAAACGCACGGTAAATTTTCAACTTTGACCAACTTCTTGGAATTTAAATTTGAGAATAGATTTGGATGTTCCATTGGTAGACAAGCGTCCACACCAACTTTCGTGACATTCCGAGCTATTTTCTCGCCCTTTAAGCCCAACTCTAGCGAAAACGCACGGTAAATTTTCAACTTTGACCAACTTCTTGGAATTTAAATTTGAGAATAGATTTGGATGTCCCATTGGTAGACAAGCGTCCACACCAACTTTTGTGACATTCCGAGCTATTTTCTTCCCATTTAAGCCCAACTCTAGAGAAAACGCACAGTCGCGTTTCATCTTTGACCAACTTCTCGAAAATGAAAATTGAGAATAGATTTGGATGTCCCATTTGTAGACATGCACGCACAGCAACTTTCGTGACATTACGAGCTAATTTCACACCCTTTAAGCCCAAGTCTAGCAAAAACGCATGATCGAGTTTCAACTTTGACGAACTTCTCGAAATTGAAATTTGAGAATAGTTTTGGATGTCCCATTGGTAGACAAGCGTCCACACCAACTTTTGTGACGTTCCGAGCTATTTTCTCCCCCTTTAAGCCCAAGTCTAGCGAACACGCACGATCGAGTTTCAAGTTTGACCAACCTCTCGAAATTTAAATTTGAGAATAGATTTGGATGTCCCATTGGTAGACGAGCGTCCACGCCAACTTTCATGACATTCCGAGCTATTTTCATTCCATTTAAGCCCAACTCTAGCGAAAACGCATGATCGCATATCATCTTTGACCAACTTCTCGGAATTGAAAATTGAGAATAGATTTGGATGTCCCATTGGTAGACAAGCGTCCACACCAACTTTCATGACGTTCCGAGCTATTTTCTCCCCCTTTAAGCCCAAGTCTAGCGAAAACGCACGGTCGAGTTTTGAATTTGACAAACTTTTGGGAGTTGAAATTTGAAAATAGATTTGGATGTCCCGTTGGTAGACAAGTGCACATGCCAACTTTCGTGACGTTACGAGCTATTTTCCTCGGCTTTAAGCCCAACTCTAGTGAAAACGCACGGTCGAGTTCGAATTTGACCAACTTCTCGTAATTGAAAATTGAGCATATATCTGGATGTCCCGTTGGTAGACAAATGTGCACGCCAACTTTCGTGACGTTTCGAGCTATTTTCTCACCCTTTAAGCCTAAGTCTAGCGAAAACGCACGGTCGAGTTTCGAATTTGACCAACTTTTCGGATTTAAATATTGAGCACAGATTTGGATGTCCCGTTGGTAGACAAATGCGCACGCCAACTTTCGTCACATTACGAGCTAATTTCACACCCTTTAAGCTCAAGTCGATCGAAAATGCACAGTCGAGTTTCGAATTTGACCAACTTCTCGGAATTGAAAATTGAGCATAGATTTGGATGTCTCGTTGGTAGACAAATGCGCACGCCAAATTTCGTGACGTTCCGAGCTATTTTCTCCCCCTTTAAGACCAAGTCTAGCGAAAACGCACGATCGAGTTTCAACTTTGACCAACTTCTCGGAATTGAAATTTGAGAATAGTTTTGCATGTCCCATTGGTAGACAAGCGTCCACACCAACTTTCGTGACGTTCCGAGCTATTTTCTCACCCTTTAAGCCTAAGTCTAGCGAAAACACACGGTCGAGTTTCGAATTTGACCAACTTCTCGGAATTAGAAATTGAGCATAGATTTGGATGTCCCGTTGGTAGACAAATGCGCACGCCAACTTTCGTCACATTACGAGCTAATTTCACACCCTTTAAGCTCAAGTCGAGCGAAAACGCACGGTCGAGTTTCGAATTTGACCAACTTTTCGGAATTGAAAATTGAGCATAGATTTGGATTTCCCGTTGGTAGACAAATGTGCACGCTAACTTTTGTGACGTTCCGAGCTATTTTCTCACCCTTTAAGCCTAAGTCTAGCGAAAATGCACGGTCGATTTTCCACTTTGACCAACTTCTCGGAATTTAAATTTTAGAATGGATTTGGATGTCACATTGTTAGACGAGCGTCCACGCCAACTTTCGTAATGTTCCGAGCTATTTTCACTCCCTTTAAGCCCAAGTCTAGCGAAAACGCACGATCGAGTTTCAACTTTGACGAACTTCTCGGAATTGAAATTTGAGAATAGTTTTGGATGTCCCATTGGTAGACAAGCGTCCACACCAACTTTCGTGACGTTCCGAGCTATTTTCTCCCCCTTTAAGCCCAAGTATAGCGAAAACGTACAGTCGAGTTTCGAATTTGACCAACTCCTCGGAATTAAAAATTGAGCATAGATTTGGATGTCCCGTTGGTAGACAAATGCGCACGCCTACTTTCGTGACATTTCGAACTATTTTCTCACCCTTTAAGCCCAAGTCTAGTGAAAATGCACGGTCGATTTTCAACTTTGACCAACTTCTCGGAATATAAATTTGAGAATAGATTTGGATGTCACATTGGTAGACGAGCGTGCACGCCAACTCTCGTGACGTTCCGAGCTATTTTCACAACCTTTAAGCCCAATTCTAGCGAAAACGAACGGTAAATTTTCAGCTTTGAACAACTTCTCGGAATTGAAATTTGAGAATAGATTTGGATGTCGCATTGGTAGACAAGCATCCACACCAACTTTCGTGACATTCCGAGCTATTTTCTTCCCATTTAAGCCCAACTCTAGAGAAAACGCACGGTCGCGTTTCATCTTTGACCAACTTCTCGGAATTGAAAATTGAGAATAGATTTGGATGTCCCATTTGTAGACATGCGCGCACAGCAATTTTCATGACATTACGAGCTATTTTCACGTCCTTTAAGCCCAATTCTAGCGAAAACGCACGATCGAGTTTCAACTTTGACCAACTTCTCGGAATTGAAATTTGAGAATGGATTTGGATGTCCCATTGGTAGACAAGCGTCCACACCAACTTTCGTGACGTTCCGAGCTATTTTCTCCCCCTTTAAGCCCAAGTCTAGCGAAAACGCACGGTCGAGTTTCGAATTTGACCAACTTCTCGGAATTGAAAATTGAGCATAGATTTGGATGTCCCATTGGTAGACAAATATGCACGCCAACTTTCGTAACGTTCCGAGCTATTTTCTCACCCTTTAAGCCTAAGTCTAGCGAAAATGCACTGTTGATTTTCAACTTTGACCAACTTCTCGGAATTTAAATTTGAGAATAGATTTGGATGTCACATTGGTCGACGAGCGTCCACGCCAACTTTCATGACGCTCTGAGCTATTTTCACACCCTTTAAGCCCAAGTCGAGCGTAAACGCATGATCGAGTTTCAACTTTGACCAACTTCTCGAATTGAAATTTGAGAATAGTTTTGGATGTCCCATTGGTAGACAAGCGTCCACACCGTCTTTCGTGACGTTCCGAGCTATTTTCTCCCCCTTTAAGCTTAAGTCTAGCGAAAACGCACGGTCGAGTTTCGAATTTGACCAACTTCTCGGAATTGAAAATTGAGCATAGATTTGGATGTCCCGTTGGTAGACAAATGCGCACGCCAGCTTTCGTGATGTTCCGAGTTATTTTCTCACCCTTTAAGCCTAAGTCTAGCGAAAATGCACTGTCGATTTTCAACTTTGACCAACTTCTTGGAATTTAAATTTGAGAATATATTTGGATGTTCCATTGGTAGACAAGCATCCACACCAACTTTCGTGACATTCCGAGCTATTTTCTCACCCTTTAAGCCCAAGTCTAGCGAAAACGCACGGTCGAGTTTCAACTTTGACCAACTTCTCGGAATTGAAATTTGAGAATAGTTTTGGATGTCCCATTGGTAGACAAGCGTCCACACCGTCTTTCATGACGTTCCGAGCTATTTTCTCCCCCTTTAAGCCCAAGTCTAGCGAAAACGCACGGTCGAGTTTCAACTTTGACCAACTTCTCGGAATTGAAATTTGAGAATAGTTTTGGATGTCCCATTGGTAGACAAGCGTCCACACCAACTTTCGTGACGTTCCGAGCTATTTTCTCACCCTTTAAGCCTAAGTCTAGCGAAAACACACGGTCGAGTTTCGAATTTGAGCAACTTCTCGGAATTAGAAATTGAGCATAGATTTGGATGTCCCGTTGGTAGACAAATGCGCACGCCAACTTTCGTCACATTACGAGCTAATTTCACACCCTTTAAGCACAAGTCGAGCGAAAACGCACGGTCGAGTTTCGAATTTGACCAACTTCTCGGAATTGAAAATTGAGCATAGATTTGGATGTCCCGTTGGTAGACAAATGCGCACGCTAACTTTCGTGACGTTCCGAGCTATTTTCTCACCCTTTAAGCCTAAGTCTAGCGAAAATGCACGGTCGATTTTCCACTTTGACCAACTTCTCGGAATTTAAATTTTAGAATGGATTTGGATGTCACATTATTAGACGAGCGTCCACGCCAACTTTCGTAATGTTCCGAAGTATTTTCACTACCTTTAAGCCCAAGTCTAGCGAAAACGCACGATCGAGTTTAACCTTTGACGAACTTCTCCGAATTGAAATTTGAGAATAGTTTTGGATGTCCCATTGGTAGACAAGCGTCCACACCAACTTTCGTGACGTTCCGAGCTATTTTCTCCCCCTTTAAGCCCAAGTATAGCGAAAACGTACAGTCGAGTTTCGAATTTGACCAACTCCTCGGAATTAAAAATTGAGCATAGATTTCGATGTCCCGTTGGTAGACAAATGCGCACGCCAACTTTCATGACATTTCGAACTATTTTCTCACCCTTTAATCCCAAGTCTAGTGAAAATGCACGGTCGATTTTCAACTTTGACCAACTTCTCGGAATATAAATTTGAGAATAGATTTGGATGTCACATTGGTAGACGAGCGTGCACGCCAACTCTTGTGACGTTCCGAGCTATTTTCACACCCTTTAAGCCCAATTCTAGCGAAAATGAACGGTAAATTTTCAGCTTTGAACAACTTCTCGGAATTGAAATTTGAGAATAGATTTGGATGTCCCATTGGTAGACAAGCATCCACACCAACTTTCGTGACATTCCAAGCTATTTTCTTCCCATTTAAGCCCAACTCTAGAGAAAACGCACGGTCGCGTTTCATATTTGACCAACTTCTCGGAATTGAAAATTGAGAATAGATTTGGATATCCCATTTGTAGACAAATGCGCACGCCAACATTCCTGACGTTCCGAGCTATTTTCACGTCCTTTAAGCCCAATTCTAGCGAAAACGCACGGTCGACTTTCAACTTTGACCAACTTCTCGGAATTGAAATTTGAGAATGGATTTGGATGTCCCATTGGTAGACAAGCGTCCACACCAACTTTCGTGACGTTCCGAGCTATTTTCTCCCCCTTTAAGCCCAAGTCTAGCGAAAACGCACGGTCGAGTTTCGAATTTGACCAACTTCTCGAAATTGAAAATTGAGCATAAATTTGGATGTCCCGTTGGTAGACAAATGCGCACGCCAGCTTTCGTGACGTTCCGAGCTATTTTCTCACCCTTTAAGCCTAAGTCTAGCGAAAATGCACTGTCGATTTTCAACTTTTACCAACTTCTTGGAATTTAAATTTGAGAATAGATTTGGATGTTCCATTGGTAGACAAGCATCCACACCAACTTTCGTGACATTCCGAGCTATTTTCTCGCCCTTTAAGCCCAAGTCTAGCGAAAACGCACGGTAAATTTTCAACTTTGACCAACTTCTTGGAATTTAAATTTGAGAATAGATTTGGATGTCCCATTGGTAGACAAGCGTCCACACCAAATTTTGTGACATTCCAAGCTATTTTCTTCCCATTTAAGCCCAACTCTAGAGAAAACGCACGGTGGCGTTTCATCTTTGACAAACTTCTTGGAAATGAAAATTGAGAATAGATTTGGATGTCCCATTTGTAGACATGCGCGCAAAGCAACTTTCGTGACATTACGAGCTAATTTCACACCCTTTAAGCCCAAGTCTAGCAAAAACGCATGATCGAGTTTCAACTTTGACGAACTTCTCGAAATTGAAATTTGAGAATAGTTTTGGATGTCCCATTGGTAGACAAGCGTCCACACCAACTTTCGTGACGTTCCGAGCTATTTTCTCCCCCTTTAAGCCCAATTCTACCGAACACGCACGATCGAGTTTCAAGTTTGACCAACCTCTCGGAATTTAAATTTGAGAATAGATTTGGATGTCCCATTGGTAGACGAGCGTCCACGCCAACTTTCATGACATTCCGAGCTATTTTCATCCCATATAAGCCCAACTCTAGCGAAAACGCACGATCGCGTATCATCTTTGACCAACTTCTCGGAATTGAAAATTGAGAATAGATTTGGATGTCCCATTGGTAGACAAGCGTCCACACCAACTTTCATGACGTTCCGAGCTATTTTCTCCCCCTTTAAGCCCAAGTCTAGCGAAAACGCACGGTCGAGTTTCGAATTTGACCAACTTTTGGGAGTTGAAATTTGAAAATAGATTTGGATGTCCCGTGGGTAGACAAGTGCACATGCCAACTTTCGTGACGTTACGAGCTATTTTCCTCGGCTTTAAGCCCATCTCTAGCGAAAACGCACGGTCGAGTTCGAATTTGACCAACTTCTCGGATTTGAAAATTGAGCATATATCTGGATGTACCGTTCGTAGACAAATGCGCACGCGAACTTTCGTGACGTTCCGAGCTATTTTCTCACCCTTTAAGCATAAGTCTAGCGAAAACGAACGGTCGAGTTTCGAATTTGACCAACTTCTCGGAATTAAAAATTGAGGACAGATTTGGATGTCCCGTTGGTAGACAAATGCGCACGGCAACTTTCGTCACATTACGAGCTAATTTCACACCCTTTAAGCTCAAGTCGAGCGAAAATGCACGGTCGAGTTTCGAATTTAACCAACTTCTCGGAATTGAAAATTGAGCATAGATTTGGATGTCTCGTTGGTAGACAAATGCGCACGCCAAATTTCGTGACGTTCCGAGCTATTTTCTCCCCCTTTAAGCCCAAGTCTAGCGAAAACGCATGATCGAGTTTCAACTTTGACCAACTTCTCGTAATTGAAATTTGAGAATAGTTTTGCATGTCCCATTGGTAGACAAGCGTCCACACCAACTTTCGTGACGTTCTGAGCTATTTTCTCACCCTTTAAGCCTAAGTCTAGCGAAAACACACGGTCGAGTTTCGAATTTGACCAACTTCTCGGAATTAGAAATTGAGCATAGATTTGGATGTCCCGTTGGTAGACAAATGCGCACGCCAACTTTCGTCACATTACGAGCTAATTTCACACCCTTTAAGCTCAAGTCGAGCGAAAACGCACGGTCGAGTTTCGAATTTGACCAACTTCTCGGAATTGAAAATTGAGCATAGATTTGGATGTCCCGTTGGTAGACAAATGCGCACGCTAACTTTCGTGATGTTCCGAGCTATTTTCTCACCCTTTAAGCCTAAGTCTAGCGAAAATGCACCGTCGATTTTCCACTTTGACCAACTTCTCGGAATTTAAATTTTAGAATGGATTTGGATGTCACATTGTTAGACGAGCGTCCACGCCAACTTTCGTAATGTTCCGATCTATTTTCACTCCCTTTAAGCCCAAGTCTAGCGAAAACGCACGATCGAGTTTCAACTTTGACGAACTTCTCGGAATTGAAATTTGAGAATAGTTTTGATGTCCGATTGGTAGACAAGCGTCCACACCAACGTTCGTGAAGTTCCGAGCTATTTTCTCCCCCTTTAAGCCCAAGTATAGCGAAAACGTACAGTCGAGTTTCGAATTTGACCAACTCCTCAGAATTAAAAATTGAGCATAGATTTGGATGTCCCGTTGGTAGACAAATGCGCACGCCAACTTTCATGACATTTCGAACTATTTTCTCACCCTTTAAGCCCAATTCTAGTGAAAATGCACGGTCGATTTTCAACTTTGACTAACTTCTCGGAATGTAAATTTGAGAATAGATTTGGATGTCACATTGGTAGACGAGTGTGCACGCCAACTCTCGTGACGTTCTGAGCTATTTTCACACCCTTTAAGCCCAATTCTAGCGAAAACGAACGGTAAATTTTCAGCTTTGAACAACTTCTCGGAATTGAAATTTGAGAATAGATTTGGATGTCCCGTTGGTAGACAAGCATCCACACCAACTTTCGTCACATTCCGAGCTATTTTCTTCCCATTTAAGGCCAATTCTAGAGAAAACGCACGGTCGCGTTTCATCTTTGACCAACTTCTCTGAATTGAAAATTGAGAATAGATTTGGATGTCCCATTTGTAGACATGCGCGCACAGCAATTTTCGTGACATTACGAGCTAATTTCACGTCCTTTAAGCCCAATTCTAGCGAAAACGCACGATCGAGTTTCAACTTTGACCAACTTCTCGGAATTGAAATTTGAGAATAGTTTTGGATGTCCCATTGGTAGACAAGCGTCCACACCAACTTTCGTGACGTTCCGAGCTATTTTCTCCCCCTTTAAGCCCAATTCTAGCGAAAACGCACGGTCAAGTTTCGAATTTGACCAACTTCTCGGAATTGAAAATTGAGCATAGATTTGGATGTCCCGTTGGTAGACAAATGCGCACGCCAACTTTCGTGATATTCCGAGCTATTTTCTCACCCTTTAAGCCTAAGTCTTCCGAAAATGCACTGTCGATTTTCAACTTTGACCAACTTCTCGGAATTTAAATTTGAGAATAGATTTGGATGTCACATTGGTCAACGAGCGTCCACGCCAACTTTCATGACGCTACGAGCTATTTTCACACCCTTTAAGCCCAAGTCGAGCGAAAACGCATGGTCGAGTTTCAACTTTGACAAACTTCTCGGAATTGAAATTTGAGAATAGTTTTTGATGTCCCATTGGTAGACAAGCGTCCACACCGTCTTTCGTGACGTTCCGAGCTATTTTCCACCCCTTTAAGCCCAAGTCTAGCGAAAACGGCACGGTCGAGTTTCGAATTTGACCAACTTCTCGGAATTGAAAATTGAGCATAGATTTGGATGTCCCGTTGGTAGACAAATGCGCACGCCAGCTTTCGTCACGTTCCGAGCTATTTTCTCGCCCTTTAAGCCCAACTCTAGTGAAAACGCACGGTAAATTTTCAACTTTGACCAACTTCTTGGAATTTAAATTTGAGAATAGATTTGGATGTCCCATTGGTAGACAAGCGTCCACACCAACTTTCGTGACATTCTGAGCTATTTTCTCGCCCTTTAAGCCCAAGTCTAGCGAAAACGCACGGTAAATTTTCAACTTTGACCAACTTCTTGGAATTTAAATTTGAGAATAGATTTGGATGTTCCATTGGTAGACAAGCGTCCACACCAACTTTCGTGACATTCCGAGCTATTTTCTCGCCCTTTAAGCCCAAGACTAGCGAAAACGCACGGTAAATTTTCAACTTTGACCAACTTCTTGGAATTTAAATTTGACAATAGATTTGGATGTCCCATTGATAGACAAGCGTCACACCAACTTTTGTGACATTCCGAGCTATTTTCTTCCCATTTAAGCCCAACTCTAGAGAAAACGCACGGTCGCGTTTCATCTTTGACCAACTTCTCGGAAATGAAAATTGAGAATAGATTTGGATGTCCCATTTGTAGACATGCGCGCACAGCAACTTTCGTGACATTACGAGCTAATTTCACACCCTTTAATCCCAAGTCTAGCAAAAACGCATGCTCGAGGTTCAACTTTGACGAACTTCTCGAAATTGAAATTTGAGAATAGTTTTGGATGTCCCATTGGTAGACAAGCGTCCACACCAACTTTCATGACGTTCCTAGCTATTTTCTCCCCCTTTAATCCCAAGTCTAGCGAACACGCATGATCGAGTTTCAAGTTTGACCAACCTCTTGGAATTTAAATTTGAGAATAGATTTGTATGTCCCATTGGTAGACGAGCGTCCACGCCAACTTTCATGACATTCCGAGCTATTTTCATCCCATTTAAACCCAACTCTAGCGAAAACGCACGATCGCGTATCATCTTTGACCAACTTCTCGGAATTGAAAATTGAGAATAGATTTGGATGTCCCATTGGTAGACAAGCGTCCACACCAACTTCCATGACGTTCCGAGCTATTTTCTCCCCCTTTAAGCCCAAGTCTAGCGAAAATGCACGGTCGAGTTTCGAATTTGACCAACTTTTGGGAGTTGAAATTTGAAAATAGATTTGGATGTCCCGTGGGTAGACAAGTGCACATGCCAACTTTCGTGACGTTACGAGCTATTTTCCTCGGCTTTAAGCCCATCTCTAGCGAAAACGCACGGTCGAGTTCGAATTTGACCAACTTCTCGGAATTGAAAATTGAGCATATATCTGGATGTCCCGTTGGTAGACAAATGCGCACGGCAACTTTCATGACGTTCCGAGCTATTTTCTCACCCTTTAAGCCTAAGTCTAGCGATAACACACGGTCGAGTTTCGAATTTGACCAACTTCTCGGAATTAAAAATTGAGCACAGATTTGGATGTCCCGTTGGTAGACAAATGCGCACGCCAACTTTCGTCACATTACGAGCTAATTTCACACCCTTTAAGCTCAAGTCGAGCGAAAATGCATGGTCAAGTTTCGAATTTGACCAACTTCTCGGAATTGAAAATTGAGCATAGATTTGGATGTCTCGTTGGTAGACAAATGCGCACGCCAAATTTCGTGACGTTCCGAGCTATTTTCTCCCCCTTTAAGCCCAAGTCTAGCGAAAACGCACGATCGAGTTTCAACTTTGACCAACTTCTCGGAATTGAAATTTGAGAATAGTTTTGGATGTCCCATTGGTAGACAAGCGTCCACACCAACTTTCGTGACATTCCGAGCTATTTTCTCACCCTTTAAGCCTAAGTCTAGCGAAAACACACGGTCGAGTTTCGAATTTGACCAACTTCTCGGAATTAGAAATTGAGCATAGATTTGGATGTCCCGTTGGTAGACAAATGCGCACGCCAACTTTCGTCACATTACGAGCTAATTTCACACCCTTTAAGCTCAAGTCGAGCGAAAACGCACGGTCGAGTTTCGAATTTGACCAACTTCTCGGAATTGAAAATTGAGCATAGATTTGGATGTCCCATTTGTAGACAAATGCGCACGCCAACATTCGTGATGTTCCGAGCTATTTTCACGTCCTTTAAGCCCAATTCTAGCGAAAACGCACGGTCGATTTTGAACTTTGACCAATTTCTCGGAATTGAAATTTGAGAATTGATTTGGATGTCCCATTGGTAGACAAGCGTCCACGCCAACTTTTGTGACGTTCCGAGCTATTTTCTCCCCCTTTAAGCCCAAGTCTAGCGAAAACGCACGGTCGAGTTTCGAATTTGACCAACTTCTCGGAATTGAAAATTGAGCATAGATTTGGATGTCCCGTTGGTAGACAAATGCGCACGCCAGCTTTCGTGACATTCCGAGCTATTTTCTCACCCTTTAAGCCCAACTCTAGTGAAAACGCACGGTAAATTTTCAACTTTGACCAACTTCTTGGAATTTAAATTTGAGAATAGATTTGGATGTCCCATTGGTAGACAAGCGTCCACACAAACTTTCGTGACATTCCGAGCTATTTTCTCGCCCTTTAAGCCCAAGTCTAGTGAAAACGCACGGTAAATTTTCAACTTTGACCAACTTCTTGGAATTTAAATTTGAGAATAGATTTCGATGTTCGATTGGTAGACAAGCGTCCACACCAACTTTCGTGACATTCCGAGCTATTTTCTCGCCCTTTAAGCCCAAGTCTAGCGAAAACGCACGGTAAATTTTCAACTTTGACCAACTTCTTGGAATTTAAATTTGAGAATAGATTTGGATGTCCCATTGGTAGACAAGCTTCCACACCAACTTTTGTGACATTCCGAGCTATTTTCTTCCCATTTAAGCCCAACTCTAGAGAAAACGCACGGTCGCGTTTCATCTTTGACCAACTTCTCGGAAATGAAAATTGAGAATAGATTTGGATGTCCCATTTGTAGACATGCGCGCACAACACCTTTCGTGACATTACGAGCTAATTTCACACCCTTTAAGCCCAAGTCTAGCAAAAACGCATGATCGAGTTTCAACTTTGACGAACTTCTCGGAATTAAAATTTGAGAATAGTTTTGGATGTCCCATTGGTAGACAAGCGTCCACACCAACTTTCGTGACGTTCCGAGCTATTTTCTCCCCCTTTAATCCCAAGTGTAGTGAACACGCACGATCGAGTTTCAAGTTTGACCAACCTCTCGGAATTTAAATTTGAGAATAGATTTGGATGTCCCATTGGTAGACGAGCGTCCACGCCAACTTTCATGACATTCCGAGCTATTTTCATCCCATTTAAGCCCAACTCTAGCGAAAACGCACGATCGCGTATCATCTTTGACCAACTTCTCGGAATTGAAAATTGAGAATAGATTTGGATGTCCCATTGGTAGACAAGCGTCAACACCAACTTTCATGACGTTCCGAGCTATTTTCTCCCCCTTTAAGCCCAAGTCTAGCGAAAACGCACGGTCGAGTTTCGAATTTGACCAACTTTTGGGAGTTGAAATTTGAAAATAGATTTGGATGTCCCGTTGGTAGACAAGCGTCCACACCAACTTTCGTGATGTTCCGAGCTATTTTCTCCCCCTTTAAGCTCAAGTATAGCGAAAACGTACAGTCGAGTTTCGAATTTGACCAACTCCTCAGAATTAAAAATTGAGCATAGATTTGGATGTCCCGTTGGTAGACAAATGCGCACGCCAACTTTCGTGATATTTCGAACTATTTTCTCACCCTTTAAGCCCAAGTCTAGTGAAAATGCACGGTCGATTTTCAACTCTGACCAACTTCTCGGAATATAAATTTGAGAATAGATTTGGATGTCACATTGGTAGACGAGCGTGCACGCCAACTCTCGTGACGTTTCGAGCTATTTTCACACCCTTTAAGCCCAATTCTAGCGAAAACGAACGGTAAATTTTCAGCTTTGAACAACTTCTCGGAATTGAAATTTGAGAATAGATTTGGATGTCCCATTGGTAGACAAGCATCCACACCAACTTTCGTGACATTCCGAGCTATTTTCTTCCCATTTAAGCCCAACTCTAGAGAAAACGCACGGTCGCGTTTCATCTTTGACCAACTTCTCGGAATTAAAAATTGAGAATAGATTTGGATGTCCCATTTGTAGACAAATGCGCACGCCAACATTCGTGACGTTCCGAGCTATTTTCACGTCCTTTAAGCCCAATTCTAGCAAAAACGCACAGTCGATTTTCAACTTTGGCCAACTTCTCGGAATTGAAAGTTGAGAATGGATTTGGATGTCCCATTGGTAGACAAGCGTCCACGCCAACTTTCGTGACGTTCTGAGCTATTTTCTCCCCCTTTAAGCCCAAGTCCAGCGAAAACGCACGGTCGAGTTTCGAATTTGACCAACTTCTCGGAATTGAAAATTGAGCATAGATTTGGATGTCCCGTTGGTAGAAAAATGCGCACGCCAGCTTTCGTGATGTTCCGAGCTATTTTCTCACCCTTTAAGCCTAAGTCTAGCGAAAATGCACTGTCGATTTTCAACTTTGACCAACTTCTCGGAATTTGAATTTGAGAATAGATTTGGATGTCACATTGGTCGACGAGCGTCCACGCCAACTTTCATGACGCTCCGAGCTATTTTCACACCCTTTAAGCCCAAGTCGAGCGAAAACGCATAATCAAGTTTCAACTTTGACCAACTTCTCGGAATTGAAATTTGAGAATAGTTTTGGATGTCCCGTTGGTAGACAAGCGTCCACACCGTCTTTCGTGACGTTCCGAGCTATTTTCTCGCCCTTTAAGCCCAAGTCTAGCGAAAACGCACGGTCGAGTTTCGAATTTGACCAACTTCTCGGAATTGAAAATTGAGCATAGATTTGGATGTCCCGTTGGTAGACAAATGCGCACGCCAGCTTTCGTGACGTTCCGAGCTATTTTCTCGCCCTTTAAGCCCAACTCTAGCGAAAACGCACGGTAAATTTTCAACTTTGACCAACTTCTTGGAATTTAAATTTGAGAATAGATTTGGATGGTCCATTGGTAGACAAGCGTCCACACCAACTTTCGTGACATTCCGAGCTATTTTCTCGCCCTTTAAGCCCAAGGCTAGCGAAAATGCACGGTAAATTTTCAACTTTGACCAACTTCTTGGAATTTAAATTTGAGAATAGATTTGGATGTCCCATTGGTAGACAAGCGTCCACACCAACTTTTGTGACATTCCGAGCTATTTTCTTCCCATTTAAGCCCAACTCTAGAGAAAACGCACGGTCGCGTTTCATCTTTGACCAACTTCTCGGAAATGAAAATTGAGAATAGATTTGGATGTCCCATTTGTAGACATGCGCGCACAACAACTTTCGTGACATTACGAGCTAATTTCACACCCTTTAAGCCCAAGTCTAGCAAAAACGCATGATCGAGTTTCAACTTTGACGAACTTCTCGAAATTGAAATTTGAGAATAGTTTTGCATGTCCCATTGGTAGACAAGCGTCCACACCAACTTTCGTGACGTTCCGAGCTATTTTCTCCCCCTTTAAGCCCAAGTCTAGCGAACACGCACGATCGAGTTTCAAGTTTGACCAACCTCTCGGAATTTAAATTTGAGAATAGATTTGGATGTCCCATTGGTAGACGAGCGTCCACGCCAACTTTCATGACATTCCGAGCTATTTTCATCCCATTTAAGCCCAACTCTAGCAAAAACGCACGATCGCGTATCATCTTTGACCAACTTCTCGGAATTGAAAATTGAGAATAGATTTGGATGTCCCATTGGTAGACAAGGGTCCACACCAACTTTCATGACGTTCCAAGCTATTTTCTCCCCCTTTAAGCACAAGTATAGCGAAAACGCACGGTCGAGTTTCGAATTTGACCAACTTTTGGGAGTTGAAATTTGAAAATAGATTTGGATGTCCCATTGGTAGACAATTGCACATGCCAACTTTCGTGACGTTACGAGCTATTTTCCTCGGCTTTAAGCCCAACTCTAGCGAAAACGTACGGTCGAGTTCGAATTTGACCGACTTCTCGGAATTTAAAATTGAGCATATATCTGGATGTCCCGTTGGTAGACAAATGCGCACGCCAACTTTCGTGACGTTCCGAGCTATTTTCTCACCCTTTAAGCCTAAGTCTAGCGAAAACGCACGGTCGAGTTTCGAATTTGACCAACTTCTCGGAATTAAAAATTGAGCACAGATTTGGATGTCCCGTTGGTAGACAAATGCGCACGCCAACTTTCGTCACATTACGAGCTAATTTCACACCCTTTAAGCTCAAGTCGAGCGAAAATGCACGGTCGAGTTTCGAATTTGACCAACTTATCGGAATTGAAAATTGAGCATCGATTTGGATGTCTCGTTGGTAGACAAATGCGCACGCCAAATTTCGTGACGTTCCCAGCTATTTTCTCCCCCTTTAAGCCCAAGTCTAGCGAAAACGAACGATCAAGTTTCAACTTTGACCAACTTCTCGGAATTGAAATTTGAGAATAGTTTTGGATGTCCCATTGGTAGACAAGCGTCCACACCAACTTTCGTGACGTTCCGAGCTATTTTCTCACCCTTTAAGCCTAAGTCTAGCGAAAACACAGGGTCGAGTTTCGAATTTGACCAACTTCTCGGAATTAGAAATTGAGCATAGATTTGGATGTCCCGTTGGTAGACAAATGCGCACGCCAACTTTCGTCACATTACGAGCTAATTACACACCATTTAAGCTCAAGTCGAGCGAAAACGCACGGTCGAGTTTCGAATTTGACCAACTTCTCGGAATTTAAAATTGAGAATAGATTTGGATGTCCCGTTGGTAGACAAATGCGCACGCTAACTTTCGTGACGTTCCGAGCTATTTTCTCACCCTTTAAGCCTAAGTCTAGCGAAAATGCACGGTCGATTTTCCACTTTGACCAACTTCTCGGAATTTAAATTTTAGAATGGATTTGGATGTCACATTGTTAGACGAGCGTCCACGCAAACTTTCGTAATGTTCCGAGCTATTTTCACTCCCTTTAAGCCCAAGTTTAGCGAAAACGCACGATCGAGTTTCAACTTTGACGAACTTCTCGGAATTGAAATTTGAGAATAGTTTTGGATGTCCCATTGGTAGACAAGCGTCCACACCAACTTTCGTGACGTTCCGAGCTATTTTCTCCCCCTTTAATCCCAAGTATAGCGAAAATTTACAGTCGAGTTTCGAATTTGACCAACTCCTCGGAGTTAAAAATTGAGCATAGATTTGGATGTCCCGTTGGTAGACAAATGCGCACGCCAACTTTCGTGACATTTCGAACTATTTTCTCACCCTTTAAGCCCAAGTCTAGTGAAAATGCACGGTCGATTTTCAACTTTGACCAACTTCTCGGAATATAAATTTGAGAATAGATTTGGATGTCACATTGGTAGACGAGCGTGCACGCCAACTCTCGTGACGTTCCGAGCTATTTTCACACCCTTTAAGCCCAATTCTAGCGAAAACGAACGGTAAATTTTCAGCTTTGAACAACTTCTCGGAATTGAAATTTGAGAATAGATTTGGATGTCCCATTGGTAGAAAGGCATCCACACCAACTTTCGTGACATTCCGAGCTATTTTCTTCCCATTTAAGCCCAACTCTAGAGAAAACGCACGGTCGCGTTTCATCTTTGACCAACTTCTCGGAATTGAAAATTGAGAATAGATTTGGATGTCCCATTTGTAGACAAATGCGCACGCCAACATTCGTGACGTTCCGAGCTATTTTCACGTCCTTTAAGCCCAATTCTAGCGAAAACGCAACGGTCGATTTTCAACTTTGACCATCTTCTCGGAATTGAAATTTGAGAATGGATTTGGATGTCCCATTGGTAGACAAGCGTCCACGCCAACTTTCGTGACGTTCCGAGCTATTTTCTCCCCCTTTAAGCCCAAGTCTAGGGAAAACGCACGGTCGAGTTTCTAATTTGACCAACTTCTCGGAATTGAAAATTGAGCATAGATTTGGATGTCCCGTTGGTAGACAAATGCGCACGCCAGCTTTCGTGACGTTCCGAGCTATTTTCTCACCCTTTAAGCCTAAGTCTAGCGAAAATGCACTGTGGATTTTCAACTTTGACCAACTTCTCGGAATTTAAATTTGAGAATAGATTTGGATGTCACATTGGTCGACGAGCGTCCACGCCAACTTTCATGACGCTCCGAGCTATTTTAACACCCTTTAAGCCCACGTCGAGCGAAAACGCATGATCGAGTTTCAACTTTGACCAACTTCTCGGAATTGAAATTTGAGAATAGTTTTGGATGTCCCATTGGTAGACAAGCGTACACACCGTCTTTCGTGACGTTTCGAGCTATTTTTTCCCCCTTTAAGCCCAAGTCTAGCGAAAACGCACGGTCGAGTTTCGAATTTGACTAACTTCTCGGAATTGAAAATTGAGCATAGATTTGGATGTCCCGTTGGTAAACAAATGCGCACGCCAGCTTTCGTGACGTTCCGAGCTATTTTCTCGCCCTTTAAGCCCAACTCTAGTGAAAACGCACGGTAAATTTTCAACTTTGACCAATTTCTTGGAATTTAAATTCGAGAATAGATTTGGATGTCCCATTGGTAGACAAGCGTCCACACCAACTTTCGTGACATTCCGAGCTATTTTCTCGCCCTTTAATCCCAAGTCTAGCGAAAACGCACGGTAAATTTTCAACTTTGACCAACTTCTTGGAATTTAAATTTGAGAATAGATTTGGATGTTCCATTGGTAGACAACCGTCCACACCAACTTTCATGACATTCCGAGCTATTTTCTCGCCCTTTAAGCCCAAGTCTAGCGAAAACGCACGGTAAATTTTCAACTTTGACCAACTTCTTGGAATTTGAATTTGAGAATAGATTTGGATGTCCCATTGGTAGACAAGCGTCCACACCAACGTTTGTGACATTCCGAGCTATTTTCTTCCCATTTAAGCCCAACTCTAGAGAAAACGCACGGTCGCGTTTCATCTTTGACCAACTTCTCGGAAATGAAAATTGAGAATAGATTTGGATGTCCCATTTGTAGACATGCGCGCACAGCAACTTTCGTGACATTACGAGCTAATTTCACACCCTTTAAGCCCAAGTCTAGCGAACACGCACGATCGAGTTTCAAGTTTGACCAACCTCTCGGAATTTAAATTTGAGAATAGATTTGGATGTCCCATTGGTAGACGAGCGTCCACGCCAACTTTCATGACATTCTGAGCTATTTTCATAACATTTAAGCCCAACTCTAGCGAAAACGCACGATCGCGTATCATCTTTGACCAACTTCTCGGAATTGAAAATTGAGAATAGATTTGGATGTCCCATTGGTAGACAAGCGTCCACACCAACTTTCATGACGTTCCGAGCTATTTTCTCCCCCTTTAAGCCCAAGTCTAGAGAAAACGCACGGTCGAGTTTCGAATTTGACCAACTTTTGGGAGTTGAAATTTGAAAATAGATTTGGATGTCCTGTTGGTAGACAAGTGCACATGCCAACTTTCGTGACGTTACGAGCTATTTTCCTCGGCATTAAGTCCAACTCTAGCGAAAACGCACGGTCGAGTTCGAATTTGACCAACTTCTCGGAATTGAAAATTGAGCATATATCTGGATGTCCCGTTGGTAGACAAATGCGCACGGCAACTTTCGTGACGTTCCGAGCTATTTTCTCACCCTTTAAGCCTAAGTCTAGCGAAAACGCACGGTCGAGTTTCGAATTTGACCAACTTCTCGGAATTAAAAATTGAGCACAGATTTGGATGTCCCGTTGGTAGACAAATGCGCACGCCAACGTTCGTCACATTACGAGCTAATTTCACACCCTTTAAGCTCAAGTCGAGTGAAAATGCACGGTCGAGTTTCGAATTTGACCAACTTCTCGGAATTGAAAATTGAGCATAGATTTGGATGTCTCGTTGGTAGACCAATGCGCACGCCAAATTTCGTGACGTTCCGAGCTATTATCTCCCCCTTTAAGCCCAAGTCTAGCAAAAACGCACGATCAAGTTTCAACTTTGACTAACTTCTCGGAATTGAAATTTGAGAATAGTTTTGGATGTCCCATTGGTAGACAAGCGTCCACACCAATGTTCGTGACGTTCCGAGCTATTTTCTCACCCTTTAAGCCTAAGTCTAGCGAAAACACACGGTCGAGTTTCGAATTTGACCAACTTCTCGGAATTAGAAATTGAGCATAGATTTGGATGTCCCGTTGGTAGACAAATGCGCACGCCAACTTTCGTCACATTACGAGCTAATTTCACACCCTTTAAGCTCAAGTCGAGCGAAAACGCACGGTCGAGTTTCGAATTTGACCAACTTCTCGGAATTGAAAATTGAGCATAGATTTGGATGTCCCGTTGGTAGACAAATGCGCACGCTAACTTTCGTGACGTTCCGAGCTATTTTCTCACCCTTTAAGCCTAAGTCTAGCGAAAATGCAAGGTCGATTTTCCACTTTGACCAACTTCTCGGAATTTAAATTTTAGAATGGATTTGGATGTGACATTGTTAGACGAGCGTCCACGCCAACTTTCGTAATGTTCCGAGCTATTTTCACTCCCTTTAAGCCCAAGTCTAGCGAAAACGCACGATCGAGTTTCAACTTCGACGAACTTCTCGGAATTGAAATTTGAGAATAGTTTTGGATGTCCCATTGGTAGACAAGCGTCCACACCAACTTTCGTGACGTTCCGAGCTATTTTCTCCCCCTTTAAGCCCAAGTATAGCGAAAACGTACAGTCGAGTTTTCGAATTTGACCAACTCCTCGAAATTAAAAATTGAGCATAGATTTTGGATGTCCCGTTGGTAGACAAATGCGCACGCCAACTTTCGTGACATTTCAAACTATTTTCTCACCCTTTAAGCCCAAGTCTAGTGAAAATGCACGGTCGATTTTTCAACTTTGACCAACTTCTCGGAATATAAATTTGAGAACAGATTTGGATGTCACATTGGTAGACGAGCGTGCATGCCAACTCTCGTGACGTTCCGAGCTATTTTCACACCCTTTAAGCCCGATTCTAGCGAAAACGAACGGTAAATTTTCATCTTTGAACAACTTCTCGGAATTGAAATTTGAGAATAGATTTGGATGTCCCATTGGTAGACAAGCATCCACACCAACTTTCGTGACATTCCGAGCTATTTTCTTCCCATTTAAGCCCAACTCTAGAGAAAACGCACGGTCGCGTTTCATCTTTGACCAACTTCTCGGAATTGAAAATTGAGAATAGATTTGGATGTCCCATTTGTAGACAAATGCGCACACCAACATTCGTGACGTTCCGAGCTATTTTCACGAACTTTAAGCCCAATTCTAGCGAAAACGCACGGTCGATTTTCAACTTTGACCATCTTCTCGGAATTGAAATTTGAGAATGGATTTGGATGTCCCATTGGTAGACAAGCGTCCACGCCAACTTTCGTGACGTTCCGAGCTATTTTCTCCCCCTTTAAGCCCAAGTCTAGCGAAAACGCACGGTCGAGTTTCGAATTTGACCAACTTCTCGGAATTGAAAATTGAGCATAGATTTGGATGTCCCGTTGGTAGACAAATGCGCACGCCAGCTTTCGTGACGTTCCGAGCTATTTTCTCGCCCTTTAAGCCCAACTCTAGTGAAAACGCACGGTAAATTTTCAAGTTTGACCAACTTCTTGGAATTTAAATTTGAGAATAGATTTGGATGTTTGATTGGTAGACAAGCGTCCACACCAACTTTCATGACATTCCGAGCTATTTTTCTCGCCCTTTAAGCCCAAGTCTAGCGAAAACGCACGGTAAATTTTCAACTTTGACCAACTTCTTGGAATTTAAATTTGAGAATAGATTTGGATGTTCGATTGGTAGACAAGCGTCCACACCAACTTTCGTGACGTTCGAGCTATTTTCTCCCCCTTTAAGCCCAAGTCTAGCGAAAACGCACGGTCGAGTTTCGAATTTGACCAACTTCTCGGAATTGAAAATTGAGCATAGATTTGGATGTCCCGTTGGTAGACAAATGCGCACGCCAGCTTTCGTGACGTTCCGAGCTATTTTCTCGCCCTTTAAGCCCAACTCTAGTGAAAACGCACGGTAAATTTTCAACTTTGACCAACTTCTCGGAATTTAAATTTGAGAATAGATTTGGATGTCACATTGGTCGACGAGCGTCCACGCCAACTTTCATGACGCTCCGAGCTATTTTCACACCGTTTAAGCCCAAGTCGAGCGAAAACGCATGATCGAGTTTCAACTTTGACCAACTTCTCGGAATTGAAATTTGAGAATAGTTTTGGATGTCCCATTGGTAGACAAGCGTCCACACCGTCTTTCGTGACGTTCCGAGCTATTTTCTCCCCCTTTAAGCCCAAGGCTAGCGAAAACGCACGGTCGAGTTTCGAATTTGACCAACTTCTCGGAATTGAAAATTGAGCATAGATTTGGATGTCCCGTTGGTAGACAAATGCGCACGCCAGCTTTCGTGACGTTCCGAGCTATTTTCTCGCCCTTTAAGCCCAACTCTAGTGAAAAACGCACGGTAAATTTTCAACTTTGACCAACTTCTTGGAATTTAAATTTGAGAATAGATTTGGATGTCCCATTGGTAGACAAGTGTCCACACCAACTTTCGTGACATTCCGAGCTATTTTCTCGCCCTTTAAGCCCAAGTCTAGCGAAAACGCACGGTAAATTTTCAAGTTTGACCAACTTCTTGGAATTTAAATTTGAGAATAGATTTGGATGTTCGATTGGTAGACAAGCGTCCACACCAACTTTCGTGACATTCCGAGCTATTTTTTCTCGCCCTTTAAGCCCAAGTCTAGCGAAAACGCACGGTAAATTTTCAACTTTGACCAACTTCTTGGAATTTAAATTTGAGAATAGATTTGGATGTCCCATTGGTAGACAAGCGTCCACACCAACTTTTGTGACATTCGAGCTATTTTCTTCCCATTTAAGCCCAACTCTAGAGAAAACGCACGGTGGCGTTTCATCTTTGACAAACTTCTTGGAAATGAAAATTGAGAATAGATTTTGGATGTCCCATTTGTAGACATGCGCGCAAAGCAACTTTCGTGACATTACGAGCTAATTTCACACCCTTTAAGCCCAAGTCTAGCAAAAACGCATGATCGAGTTTCAACTTTGACGAACTTCTCGAAATTGAAATTTGAGAATAGTTTTGGATGTCCCATTGGTAGACAAGCGTCCACACCAATTTTCGTGACGTTCCGAGCTATTTTCTCCCCCTTTAAGCCCAAGTCTAGCGAACACGCACGATCGAGTTTCAAGTTGACCAACCTCTCGGAATTTAAATTTGAGAATAGATTTGGATGTCCCATTGGTAGACGAGCGTCCACGCCAACTTTCATGACATTCCGAGCTATTTTCGTCCCATTTTAAGCCCAACTCTAGCGAAAACGCACGATCGCGTATCATCTTTGACCAACTTCTCGGAATTGAAAATTGAGAATAGATTTGGATGTCCCATTGGTAGACAAGCGTCCACACCAACTTTCATGACGTTCCGAGCTATTTTCTCCCCTTTAAGCCCAAGTCTAGCGAAATCGCACGGTCGAGTTTCGAATTTGACCAACTTTTGGGAGTTGAAATTTGAAAATAGATTTGGATGTCCCGTTGGTAGACAAGTGCACATGCCAACTTTCGTGACAATACGAGCTATTTTCCTCGGCTTTAAGCCCAACTCTAGCGAAAACGCACGGTCGTCACATTAGGAGCTAATGTCACACCCTTTAAGCTCAAGTCGAGCGAAAATGCACAGTCGAGTTTCGAATTTGACCAACTTCTCGGAATTGAAAATTGAGCATAGATTTGGATGTCTCGTTGGTAGACAAATGTGCACGCCAAATTTCGTGACGTTCCGAGCTATTTTATCCCCCTTTAAGCCCAAGTCTAGCGAAAACGCACGATCGAGTTTCAACTTTGACCAACTTCTCGGAATTGAAATTTGAGAATAGTTTTGGATGTCCCGTGGTAGACAAGCGTCCACACCAACTTTCGTGACGTTCCGAGCTATTTTCTCACCCTTTAAGCCTAAGTCTAGAGAAAACACACGGTCGAGTTTCGAATTTGACCAACTTGCGGAATTAGAAATTGAGCATAGATTTGGATGTCCCATTGGTAGAAAAATGTGCATGCCAACTTTCGTTACATTACGAGCTAATTTCACACCCTGTAAGCTCAAGTCGAGCGAAACGCACGGTCGAGTTTCGAATTTGACCAACTTCTCGGAATTGAAAATTGAGCATAGATTTGGATGTCCCGTTGGTAGACAAATGCGCACGCTAACTTTCGTGACGTTCCGAGCTATTTTCTCACCCTTTAAGCCTAAGTCTAGCGAAAATGAAAGGTCGATTTTCCACTTTGACCAACTTCTCGGAATTTAAATTTTAGAATGGATTTGGATGTCACATTGTTAGACGAGCGTCCACACCAACTTTCGTAATGTTCCGGGCTATTTTCACTCCCTTTAAGCCCAAGTCTAGCGAAAACGAACGATCGAGTTTCAACTTTGACGAACTTCTCGGAATTGAAATTTGACAATAGTTTTGGATGTCCCATTGGTAGACAAGCGTCCACACCGTCTTTCGTGACGTTCCGAGCTATATTCTCCCCCTTTAAGCCCAAGTCTAGCGAAAACGCACGGTCGAGTTTCGAATTTGATCAACTTCTCGGAATTGAAAATTGAGCATAGATTTGGATGTCCCGTTGGTAGACAAATGCGCACGCCAGCTTTCGTGACGTTCCGAGCTATTTTCTCGCCCTTTAAGCCCAACTCTAGTGAAAACGCACGGTCGATTTTCAACTTTGACCAACTTCCTCGGAATATAAATTTGAGAATAGATTTGGATGTCACATTGGTAGACAAGCGTGCACGCCAACTCTCGTGACGTTCCGAGCTATTTTCACACCCTTTAAGCCCAAGTCTAGCGAAAACGAACGGTAAATTTTCAGCTTTGAACAACTTCTCGGAATTGAAATTTGAGAATAGATTTGGATGTCCCATTGGTAGACAAGCATCCACACCAACTTTCGTGACATTCCGAGCTATTTTCTTCCCATTTAAGCCCAACTCTAGAGAAAACGCACGGTCGCGTTTCATCTTTGACCAACTTCTTGGAATTGAAAATTGAGAATAGATTTGGATGTCCCATTTGTAGACAAATGCGCACGCCAACATTCGTGACGTTCCGAGCTATTTTCACGTCCTTTAAGCCCAATTCTAGCGAAAACGCACGGTCGATTTTCAACTTTGACCATCTTCTCGGAACTGAAATTTGAGAATGGATTTGGATGTCCCATTGGTAGACAAGCGTCCACGCCAACTTTCGTGACGTTCCGAGCTATTTTCTCCCCCTTTAAGCCCAAGTCTAGCGAAAACGCACGGTCGAGTTTCGAATTTGACCAACTTCTCGGAATTGAAAATTGAGCATAGATTTGGATGTCCCGTTGGTAGACAAATGCGCACGCCAGCTTTCATGACGTTCCGAGCTATTTTCTCACCCTTTAAGCCTAAGTCTAGCGAAAATGCACTGTCGATTTTCAACTTTGACCAACTTCTCGAAATTTAAATTTGAGAATAGATTTTGATGTCACATTGGTCGACGAGCGTCCACGCCAACTTTCATGACGCTCCGAGCTATTTTCACACCCTTTAAGCCCAGGTCGAGCGAAAATGCATGATCGAGTTTCAACTTTGACCAACTTCTCGGAATTGAAATTTGAGAATAGTTTTGGATGTCCCATTGGTAGACAAGCGTCCACACCGTCTTTCGTGACGTTCCGAGCTATTTTTTCCCCCTTTAAGCCCAAGTCTAGCGAAAACGCACGGTCGAGTTTCGAATTTGACCAACTTCTCGGAATTGAAAATTGAGCATAGATTTGGATGTCCCGTTGGTAGACAAATGCGCACGCCAGCTTTCGTGACGTTCCGAGCTATTTTTCTCGCCCTTTAAGCCCAACTCTAGTGAAAACGCACGATAAATTTTCAACTTTGACCAACTTCTTGGAATTTAAATTCGAGAATAGATTTGGATGTCCCATTGGTAGACAAGCGTCCACACCAACTTTCGTGACATTCCGAGCTATTTTCTCGCCCTTTAAGCCCAAGTCTAGCGAAAACGCACGGTAAATTTTCAACTTTGACCAACTTCTTGGAATTTAAATTTGAGAATAGATTTGGATGTTCCATTGGTAGACAAGCGTCCACACCAACTTTCGTGACATTCCGAGCTATTTTCTCGCCCTTTAAGCCCAAGTCTAGCGAAAACGCACGGTAAATTTTCAACTTTGACCAACTTCTTGGAATTTAAATTTGAGAATAGATTTGGATGTCCCATTGGTAGACAAGCGTCCACACCAACTTTTGTGACATTCGAGCTATTTTCTTCCCATTTAAGCCCAACTCTAGAGAAAACGCACGGTCGCGTTTCATCTTTGACCAACTTCTCGGAAATGAAAATTGAGAATAGATTTGGATGTCCCATTTGTAGACATGCGCGCACAGCAACTTTCGTGACATTACGAGCTAATTTCACACCCTTTAAGCCCAAGTCTAGCAAAAACGCATGATCGAGTTTCAACTTTGACGAACTTCTCGAAATTGAAATTTGAGAATAGTTTTGGATGGCCCATTGGTAGACAAGCGTCCACACCAACTTTCGTGACATTCCGAGCTATTTTCTCCCCCTTTAATCCCAAGTCTAGCGAACACGCACGATCGAGTTTCAAGTTTGACCAACCTCTCGGAATTTAAATTTGAGAATAGATTTGGATGTCCCATTGGTAGACGAGCGTCCACGCCAACTTTCATGACATTCCGAGCTATTTTCATCCCATTTAAGCCCAACTCTAGCGAAAACGCACGATCGGGTATCATCTTTGACCAACTTCTCGGAATTGAAAATTGAGAATATATTGGATGTCCCATTGGTAGACAAGCGTCCACACCAACTTTCATGACGTTCCGAGCTATTTTCTCCCCCTTTAAGCCCAAGTCTAGCGAAAACGCACGGTCGAGTTTCGAATTTGACCAACTTTTGGGAGTTGAAATTTGAAAATAGATTTGGATGTCCCGTTGGTAGACAAGTGCACATGCCAACTTTCGTCACATTACGAGCTAATTTCCTCGGCTTTAAGCCCAACTCTAGCGAAAACGCACGGTCGAGTTCGAATTTGACCAACTTCTCGAAATTGAAAATTGAGCATATATCTGGATGTCCCGTTGGTAGACAAATGCGCACGCCAACTTTCGTGACGTTCCGAGCTATTTTCTCACCCTTTAAGCCTAAGTCTAGCGAAAACGCACTGTCGAGTTTCGAATTTGACCAATTTCTCGTAATTAAAAATTGAGCACAGATTTGGATGTCCCGTTGGTAGACAAATGCGCACGCCAACTTTTCGTCACATTACGAGCTAATTTCACACCCTTTAAGCTCAAGTCGAGTGAAAATGCACGGTCGAGTTTCGAATTTGACCAACTTCTCGGAATTGAAAATTGAGCATAGATTTGTATGTCTCGTTGGTAGACAAATGCGCAAGCCAAATTTCGTGACGTTCCGAGCTATTTTCTCCCCCTTTAAGCGCAAGTCTAGCGAAAACGCACGATCGAGTTTCAACTTTGACCAACTTCTCGGAATTGAAATTTGAGAATAGTTTTGGATGTCCCATTGGTAGACAAGCGTCCACACCAACTTTCGTGACGTTCCGAGCTATTTTCTCACCTTTAAGCCTAAGTCTAGCGAAAACACACGGTCGAGTTTCGAATTTGACCAACTTCTCGGAATTAGAAATTGAGCATAGATTTGGATGTCCCGTTGGTAGACAAATGCGCACCGCCAACTTTCGTCACATTACGAGGTAATTTCACACCCATAAGCTCAAGTCGAGCGAAAACGCACGGTCGAGTTTCGAATTTGACCAACTTCTCGGAATTGAAAATTGAGCATAGATTTGGATGTCCCGTTGGTAGACAAATGCGCACAGCTAACTTTCGTGACGTTCCGAGCTATTTTCTCACCCTTTAAGCCTAAGTCTAGCGAAAATGCAGGGTCGATTTTCCACTTTGACCAACTTCTCGGAATTTAAATTTTAGAATGGATTTGGATGTCACATTGTTAGACGAGCGTCCACGCCAACTTTCGTAATGTTCCGAGCTATTTTCACTCCCTTTAAGCCCAAGTCTAGCGAACACGCACGATCGAGTTTCAACTTTGACGAACTTCTCGGAATTGAAATTTGAGAATAGTTTTGGATGTCCCATTGGTAGACAAGAATCCACACCAACTTTCGTGACGTTCCGAGCTATTTTCTCCCCCTTTAAGCCCAAGTATAGCGAAAACGTACAGTCGAGTTTCGAATTTGACCAACTCCTCGAAATTAAAAATTGAGCATAGATTTGGATGTCCCGTTGGTAGACAAATGCGCACGCCAACTTTCGTTACATTTCGAACTATTTTCTCACCCTTTAAGCCCAAGTCTAGTGAAAATGCACGGTCGGTTTTCAACTTTGACCAACTTCTTGGAATATAAATTTGAGAATACATTTGGATGTCACATTGGTAGACGAGCGTGCACGCCCACTCTCGTGACGTTACGAGCTATTTTCACACCTTTTAAGCCCGATTCTAGCGAAAACGAACGGTAAATTTTCAGCTTTGAACAACTTCTCGGAATTGAAATTTGAGAATAGATTTGGATGTCCCATTGGTAGACAAGCATCCACACCAACTTTCGTGACATTCCGAGCTATTTTCTTCCCATTTAAGCCCAACTCTAGAGAAAACGCACGGTCGCGTTTCAGCTTTGACCAACTTCTCGGAATTGAAAATTGAGAATAGATTTGGATGTCCCATTTGTAGACAAATGCGCACGCCAACATTCGTGACGTTCCGAGCTATTTTCACGTCCTTTAAGCCCAATTCTAGCGACAACGCACGGTCGATTTTCAACATTGACCATGTTCTCGGAATTGAAAACTGAGCATAGATTTGGATGTCCCGTTGGTAGACAAATGCGCACGCCAGTTTTCGTGACGTTTCGAGCTATTTTCTCACCCTTCAATCCTAAGTCCAGCGAAAATGCACTGTCGATTTTCAACTTTGACCAACTTCTCGGAATTTAAATTTGAGAATAGATTTGGATGTCACATTGGTCGACGAGCGTCCACGCCAACTTTCATGACGCTCCGAGCTATTTTCACACCCTTTAAGCCCAAGTCGATCGAAAACGCATGATCGAGTTTCAACTTTGACCAACTTCTCGGAATTGAAATTTGAGAATAGTTTTGGATGTCCCATTGGTAGACAAGCGTCCACACCGTCTTTCGTGACGTTCCGAGCTATTTTCTCCCCCTTTAAGCCCAAGTCTAGCGAAAACGCACGGTCGAGTTTCGAATTTGACCAACTTCTCGGAATTGAAAATTGAGCATAGATTTGGATGTCCCGTTGGTAGACAAATGCGCACGCCAGCTTTCGTGACGTTCCGAGCTATTTTCTCGCCCTTTAAGCCCAACTCTAGTGAAAACGCACGGTAAATTTTCAACTTTGACCAACTTCTTGGAATTTAAATTTGAGAATAGATTTGGATGTCCCATTGGTAGACAAGCGTCCACACCAACTTTCGTGACATTCCGAGCTATTTTCTCGCCCTTTAAGCCCAAGTCTACCGAAAACGCACGGTAAATTTTCAACTTTGACCAACTTCTTGGAATTTAAATTTGAGAATAGATTTGGATGTTCCATTGGTAGACAAGCGTCCACACCAACTTTCGTGACATTCCGAGCTATTTTCTCGCCCTTTAAGCCCAAGTCTAGCGAAAACGCACGGTAAATTTTCAACTTTGACCAACTTCTTGGAATTTAAATTTGAGAATAGATTTGGATGTCCCATTGGTAGACAAGCGTCCACAACAACTTTTGTGACATTCCGAGGTATTTTCTTCCCATTTAAGCCCAACTCTAGAGAAAACGCACGGTCGCGTTTCATCTTTGACCAACTTCTCGGAAATGAAAATTGAGAATAGATTTGGATGTCCCATTTGTAGACATGCGCGCACAGCAACTTTCGTGACATTACGAGCTAATTTCACACCCTTTAATCCCAAGTCTAGCAAAAACGCATGATCGAGTTTCAACTTTGACGAACTTCTCGAAATTGAAATTTGAGAATAGTTTTGGATGTCCCATTGGTAGAGAAGCATCCACACCAACTTTCGTGACGTTCTGAGCTATTTTCTCGCCCTTTAAGCCCAAGTCTAGCGAACACGCACGATCGAGTTTCAAGTTTTACCAACCTCTCGGAATTTAAATTTGAGAATAGATTTGGATGTCCCATTGGTAGACGAGCGTCCACGCCAACTTTCATGACATTCCGAGCTATTTTCATCCCATTTAAGCCCAACTCTAGCGAAAACACACGATCGCGTATCATCTTTGACCAACTTCTCCGAATTGAAAATTGAGAATAGATTTGGATGTCCCATTGGTAGACAAGCGTCCACACCAACTTTCATGACGTTCCGAGCTATTTTCTCCCCCTTTAAGCCCAAGTCTAGTGAAAACGCACGGTCGAGTTTCGAATTTGACCAACTTTTGCGAGTTGAAATTTGAAAATAGATTTGGATGTCCCGTTGGTAGACAAGTGCACATGCCAACTTTCGTGACGTTACGAGCTATTTTCCTCGGCTTTAAGCCCAACTCTAGCGAAAACGCACGGTCGAGTTCGAATTTGACCAACTTCTCGGAATTGAAAATTGAGCATATATCTGGATGTCCCGTTGGTAGACAAATGCGCATGCCAACTTTCATGACGTTCCGAGCTATTTTCTCACCCTTTAAGCCTAAGTCTAGCGAAAACGCACGGTCGAGTTTCGAATTTGACCAACTTCTAGGAATTAAAAATCGAGCACAGATTTGGATGTCCCGTTGGTAGACACGCCAACGTTCGTCACATTACGAGCTAATTTCACACCCTTTAAGCTCAAGTCGAGCGAAAATGCACGGTCGAGTTTCGAATTTGACCAACTTCTCGGAATTGAAAATTGAGCATAGATTTGGATGTCTCGTTGGTAGACAAATGCGCACGCCAAGTTTCGTGACGTTCCGAGCTATTTTCTCCCCCTTTAAGCCCAAGTCTAGCGAAAACGCACAATCGAGTTTCAACTTTGACCAACTTCTCGGAATTGAAATTTGAGAATAGTTTTGGATGTCCCATTGGTAGACAAGCGTCCACACCAACTTTCGTGACGTTCCGAGCTATTTTCTCACCCTTTAAGCCTAAGTCTAGCGAAAACACACGGTCGAGTTTCGAATTTGACCAACTTCTCGGAATTAGAAATTGAGCATAGATTTGGATGTCCCGTTGGTAGACAAATGCGCACGCCAACTTTCGTCACATTACGAGCTAATTTCACACCCTTTAAGCTCAAGTCGAGCGAAAACGCACGGTCGAGTTTCGAATTTGACCAACTTCTCGGAATTGAAAATTGATTATAGATTTGGATGTCCCTTTGGTAGACAAATGCGCACGCTAACTTTCGTAACGTTCCGAGCTATTTTCTCACCCTTTAAGCCTAACTCTAGCGAAAATGCACGGTCGATTTTCCACTTTGACCAACCTCTCGGAATTTAAATTTTAGAATGGATTTGGATGTCACATTGTTAGACGAGCGTCCACGCAAACTTTCGTAATGTTCCGAGCTATTTTCACTCCCTTTAAGGCCAAGTCTAGCGAAAACGCACGATCGAGTTTCAACTTTGACCAACTTCTCGGAATTGAAATTTGAGAATAGTTTTGGATGTCCCATTGGTGGACAAGCGTCCACACAAACTTTCGTGACGTTCCGAGCTATTTTCTCCCCCTTGAAGCCCAAGTATATTGAAAACGTACAGTCGAGTTTCGAATTTGACCAACTCCTCGGAATTAAAAATTGAGCATAGATTTGGATGTCCCGTTGGTAGACAAATGCGCACGCCAACTTTCGTGACATTTCGAACTATTTTCTCACCCTTTAAGCCCAAGTCTAGTGAAAATGCACGGTCTATTTTCAACTTTGACCAACTTCTCGGAATATAAATTTGAGAATAGATTTGGATGTCACATTGGTAGATGAGCGTGCACGCCCACTCTCGTGACGTTCCGAGCTATTTTCACACCCTTTAAGCCCGATTCTAGCGAAAACGAACGGTAAATTTTCAGCTTTGAACAACTTCTCGGAATTGAAATTTGAGAATAGATTTGGATGTCCCATTGGTAGACAAGCATCCACACCAACTTTCGTGACATTCCGAGCTATTTTCTTCCCATTTAAGCCCAACTCTAGAGAAAACGCACGGTCGCGTTTCATCTTTGACCAACTTCTCGGAATTGAAAATTGAGAATAGATTTGGATGTCCCATTTGTAGACAAATGCGCACGCCAACATTCGTGACGTTCCGAGCTATTTTCACGTCCTTTAAGTCCAATTCTAGCGACAACGCATGGTCGATTTTCAAGATTGACCATCTTCTCGGAATTGAAATTTGAGAATGGATTTGGATGTCCCATTGGTAGACAAGCGTCCACGCCAACTTTCGTGACGTTCCGAGCTATTTTCTCCCCCTTTAAGCCCAAGTCTAGCGAAAACGCACGGTCGAGTTTCAAATTTGACCAACTTCTCGGAATTGAAAACTGAGCATAGATTTGGATGTCCCGTTGGTAGAGAAATGCGCACGCCAGCTTTCGTGACGTTCCGAGCTATTTTCTCAATCTTTAAGCCTAAGTCTAGCGAAAATGCACTGTCGATTTTCAACTTTGACCAACTTCTCGGAATTTAAATTTGAGAATAGATTTGGATGTCACATTGGTCGACGAGCGTCCATGCCAACTTTCATGACGCTCCGAGCTATTTTCACACCCTTTAAGCCCAAGTCGAGCGAAAACGCATGATCGAGTTTAAACTTTGACCAACTTCTCGGAATTGAAATTTGAGAATAGTTTTGGATGTCACATTGGTAGACAAGCGTCCACACCGTCTTTCGTGACATTCCGAGCTATTTTCTCCCCCTTTAAGCCCAAGTCTAGCGAAAACGCACGGTCGAGTTCCAATTTGACCAACTTCTCAGAATTGAAAATTGAGCATATATCTGGATGTCCCGTTGGTAGACAAATGCGCACGCCAACTTTCGTGACGTTCCGAGCTATTTTCTCACCCTATAAGCCTAAGTCTAGCGAAAACGCACGGTCGAGTTTCGAATTTGACCAACTTCTCGGAATTAAAAATTGAGCACAGATTTGGATGTCCCGTTGGTAGACAAATGCGCACGCCAACTTTCGTCACATTACGAGCTAATTTCACACCGTTTAAGCTCAAGTCGAGCGAAAATGCGACGGTCGAGTTTCGAATTTGACCAACTTCTCGGAATTGAAAATTGAGCATAGATTTGGATGTCTCGTTGGTAGACAAATGCGCACGCCAAATTTCGTGACGTTCCGAGCTATTTTCTCCCCCTTTAAGCCCAAGTCTAGCGAAAACGCACAATCGAGTTTCAACTTTGACCAACTTCTCGGAATTGAAATTTGAGAATAGTTCTAGATGTCCCATTGGTAGACAAGCGTCCACACCAACTTTCGTGACGTTCCGAGCTATTTTGTCACCCTTTAAGCCTAAGTCTAGCGAAAACACACGGTCGAGTTTCGAATTTGACCAACTTCTCAGAATTAGAAATTGAGCATAGATTTGGATGTCCCGTTGGTAGACAAATGCGCGCGCCAACTTTCGTCACATTACGAGCTAATTTCACACCCTTTAAGCTCAAGTCGAGCGAAAACGCACGGTCGAGTTTCGAATTTGACCAACTTCTCGGAATTGAAAATTGATTATAGATTTGGATGTCCCGTTGGTAGACAAATGCGCACGCTAACTTTCGTGACGTTCCGAGCTATTTTCTCACCCTTTAAGCCTAAGTCTAGCGAAAATGCACAGTCGATTTTCCACTTCGACCAACTTCTCGGAATTTAAATTTTTGAATGGATTTGGATGTCACATTGTTAGACGAGCGTCCACGCCAACTTTCGTAATGTTCCGAGCTATTTTCACTCCCTTTAAGCCCAAGTCTAGCGAAAACGCACGATCGAGTTTCAACTTTGACCAACTTCTCGGAATTGAAATTTGAGAATAGTTTTGGATGTCCCATTGGTGGACAAGTGTCCACACCAACTTTCGTGACGTTCCGAGCTATTTTCTCCCCCTTTAAGCCCAAGTATAGCGAAAACGTACAGTCGAGTTTCGAATTTGACCAACTCCTCGGAATTAAAAATTGAGCATAGATTTGGATGTCCCGTTGGTAGACAAATGCGCACGCCAACTTTCGTGACATTTCGAACTATTTTCTCACCCTTTAAGCCCAAGTCTAGTGAAAATGCACGGTCGATTTTCAACTCTGACCGACTTCTCAGAATATAAATTTGAGAATAGATTTGGATGTCACATTGGTAGACGAGCGTGCACGCCAACTCTCGTGATGCTCCGAGCTATTTTCACACCCTTTAAGCCCAATTCTAGCGAAAACGAACGGTAAATTTTCAGCTTTGAACAACTTCTCGGAATTGAAATTTGAGAATAGATTTGGATGTCCCATTGGTAGACAAGCATCCACACCAACTTTCGTGACATTCCGAGCTATTTTCTTCCCATTTAAGCCCAACTCTAGAGAAAACGCGACGGTCGCGTTTCATCGTTGACCAACTTCTCGGAATTGAAAATGGAGAATAGATTTGGATGTCCCATTTGTAGACAAATGCGTATGCCAACATTCGTGACGTTCCGAGCTATTTTCACGTCCTTTAAGCCCAATTCTAGAGAAAACGCACGGTCGATTTTCAACTTTCACCAACTTCTCGGAATTGAAATTTGAGAATGGATTTGGATGTCCCATTGGTAGACAAGCGTCCACGCCAACTTTCGTGACGTTCCGAGCTATTTTCTCCCCCTTTAAGCCCAAGTCTACCGAAAACGCACGGTCGAGTTTCGAATTTGACCAACTTCTCGGAATTGAAAATTGAGCATAGATTTGGATGTCCCATTGGTAGACAAATGCGCACACCAGCTTTCGTTACGTTCCGAGCTATTTTCTCCCCCTTTAAGCCCAAGTCTACCGAAAACGCACGGTCGAGTTTCGAATTTGACCAACTTCTCGGAATTGAAAATTGAGCATAGATTTGGATGTCCCGTTGGTAGACAAATGCGCACGCTAACTTTCGTGACTTTCCGAGCTATTTTCTCACCCTTTAAGCCTAAGTCTAGCAAAAATGCAAGGTCAATTTTCCACTTTGACCAACTTCTCGGAATTTAAATTTTAGAATGGATTTGGATGTGACATTGTTAGACGAGCGTCCACGCCAACTTTCGTAATGTTCCGAGCTATTTTCACTCCTTTTAAGCCCAAGTCTAGCGAAAACGCACGATCGAGTTTCAACTTTGACGAACTTCTCGGAATTGAAATTTGAGAATAGTTTTGGATGTCCCATTGGTAGACAAGCGTCCACACCGTCTTTCGTGACGTTCCGAGCTATTTTCTCCCCCTTTAATCCCAAGTCTAGCGAAAACGCACGGTCGAGTTTCGAATTTGACCAACTTCTCGGAATTGAAAATTGAGCATAGATTTGGATGTCCCGTTGGTAGACAAATGTGCACGCCAGCTTTCGTGACGTTCCGAGCTATTTTCTCGCCCTTTAAGCCCAACTCTAGTGAAAACGCACGGTAAATTTTCAATTTTGACCAACTTCTTGGAATTTAAATTTGAGAATAGATTTGGATGTCCCATTGGTACACAAGCGTCCACACCAACTTTCATGACATTCCGAGCTATTTTCTCGCCCTTTAAGCCCAAGTCTAGCGAAAACGCACGGTAAATTTTCAACATTGACCAACTTCTTGGAATATAAATTTGAGAATAGATTTGGATGTTCCATTGGTAGACAAGCATCCACACCAACTTTCGTGACATTCCGAGCTATTTTCTCGCCCTTTAAGGCCAAGTCTAGCGAAAACGCACGGTAAATTTTCAACTTTGACCAACTTCTTGGAATATAAATTTGAGAATAGATTTGGATGTCCCATTGGTAGAAAAGCGTCCACACCAACTTTTGTGACATTCCGAGCTATTTTCTTCCCATTTAAGCCCAACTCTAGAGAAAACGCACGGTCGCGTTTCATCTTTTACCAACTTCTCGGAAATGAAAATTGAGAATAGATTTGGATGTCCCATTTGTAGACATGCGCGCACAGCAACTTTCGTGACATTACGAGCTAATTTCACACCCTTTAAGCCCAAGTCTAGCAAAAACGCATGATCGAGTTTCAACTTTGACGAACTTCTCGAAATTGAAATTTGAGAATAGTTTTGGATGTCCCATTGGTAGACCAGCGTCCACACCAACTTTCGTGACGTTCCGAGCTATTTTCTCCCCCTTTAAGCCCAAGTCTAGCGAACACGCACGATCGAGTTTCAAGTTTGACCAACCTCTCGGAATTTAAATTTGAGAATAGATTTGGATGTCCCATTGGTAGACGAGCGTCCACGCCAACTTTCATGACATTCCGAGCTATTTTCATCCCATTTAAGCCCAACTCTAGCGAAAACGCACAATCGCGTATCATCTTTGACCAACTTCTCGGAATTGAAAATTGAGAATAGATTTGGATGTCCCATTGGTAGACAAGCGTCCACACCAACTTTCATGACGTTCCGAGCTATTTTCTCCCCCTTTAAGCCCAATTCAAGTGAAAACGCACGGTCGAGTTTCGAATTTGACCAACTTTTGGGAGTTGAAATTTGAAAATAGATTTGGATGTTCCGTTGGTAGACAAGTGCACATGCCAAATTTCGTGACATTACGTGCTAATTTCACACCCTTTAAGCCCAAGTCTAGCAAAAAGGCATGATCGAGTTTCAACTTTGACGAACTTCTCGAAATTGAAATTTGAGAATAGTTTTGGATGTCCCATTGGTAGACAAGCGTCCACACCAACTTTCGTGACGTTCCGAGCTATTTTCTCCCCCTTTAAGCCCAATTCTAGCGAACACGCACGATCGAGTTTCAAGTTTGACCAACCTCTCGGAATTTAAATTTGAGAATAGATTTGGATGTCCCATTGGTAGACGAGCGTCCACGCCAACTTTCATGACATTCCGAGCTATTTTCATCCCATTTAAGCCCAACTCTAGCGAAAACGCACGATCGCGTATCATCTTTGACCAACTTCTCGGAATTGAAAATTGAGAATAGATTTGGATGTCCCATTGGTAGACAAGCGTCAGCACCAACTTTCATGACGTTCCGAGCTATTTTCTCCCCCTTTAAGCCCAAGTCTAGCGAAAACGCACGGTCGAGTTTCGAATTTGACCAACTTTTGGGAGTTGAAATTTGAAAATAGATTTGGATGTCCCGTTGGTAGACAAGTGCACATGCCAACTTTCGTGATGTTACGAGCTATTTTCCTCGGCTTTAAGCCCAACTCTAGCGAAAACGCACGGTCGAGTTCGAATTTGACCAACTTCTCGGAATTGAAAATTGAGCATATATATGGATGTCCCGTTGGTAGACAAATGCGCACGCCAACTTTCGTGACGTTCCGAGCTATTTTATCACCCTTTAAGCCTAAGTCTAGCAAAAACGCACGGTTGAGTTTTGAATTTGACCAACTTCTCAGAATTAAAAATTGAGCACAGTTTTGGATGTCCCGTTGGTAGACAAATGTGCACGCCAACTTTCGTCACATTACGAGCTAATTTCACACCCTTTAAGCCCAAGTCGAGCGAAAATGCACGGTCGAGTTTCGAATTTGACCAACTTCTCGGAATTGAAAATTGAGCATAGATTTGGATGTCTCGTTGGTAGACAAATGCGCACGCCAAATTTCATGACGTTCCGAGCTATTTTCTCCCCCTTTAAGCCCAAGTCTAGCGAAAACGCACGATCGAGTTTCAACTTTGACCAACTTCTCGGAATTGAAATTTGAGAATAGTTTTGGATGTCCCATTGGTAGACAAGCGTCCACACCAACTTTCGTGACGTTCCGAGCTATTTTCTCACCCTTTAAGCCTAAGTCTAGCGAAAACACACGGTCGAGTTTCGAATTTGACCAACTTCTCGGAATTAGAAATTGAGCATAGATTTGGATGTCCCGTTGGTAGAAAAATGTGCATGCCAACTTTCGTCACATTACGAGCTAATTTCACACCCTTTAAGCTCAAGTCGAGCGAAAACGCACGGTTGAGTTTCGAATTTGACCAACTTCTCGAAATTGAAAATTGAGCATAGATTTGGATGTCCCGTTGGTAGACAAATGCGCACGCTAACTTTCGTGACGTTTCGAGCTATTTTCTCACCCTTTAAGCCTAAGTCTAGCGAAAATGCACGGTCGATTTTCCACTTTGACCAACTTCTCGAAATTTAAATTTTAGAATGGATTTGGATGTCACATTGTTAGATGAGCGTCCACGCCAACTTTCGTAATGTTCTGAGCTATTTTCACTCCCTTTAAGCCCAAGTCTAGCGAAAACGCACGATCGAGTTTCAACTTTGATGAACTTCTCGGAATTGAAATTTGAGAATAGTTTTGGATGTCCCTTTGGTAGACAAGCGTCCACACCAACTTTCGTGACGTTCCGAGCTATTTTCTCCCCCTTTAACCCCAAGTATAGCGAAAACGTACAGTCGAGTTTCGAATTTGACCAACTCCTCAGAATTAAAAATTGAGCATAGATTTGGATGTCCCGTTGGTAGACAAATGCGCACGCCAACTTTCGTGACATTTCGAACTATTTTCTCACCCTTTAATCCCAAGTCTAGTGAAAATGCACGGTCGATTTTCAACTTTGACCAACTTCTCGGAATATAAATTTGAGAATAGATTTGGATGTCACATTGGTAGACGAGCGTGCACGCCAACTCTCGTGACGTCCCGAGCTATTTTCACACCCTTTAAGCCCAATTCTAGCGAAAACGAACGGTAAATTTTCAGCTTTGAATAACTTCTCGGAATTGAAATTTGAGAATAGATTTGGATGTCCCATTGGTAGAGAAGCATCCACACCAACTTTCGTGACATTCCGAGCTATTTTATTCCCATTTAAGCCCAACTCTAGAGAAAAAACACGGTCGCGTTTCATCTTTGACCAACTTCTCGGAATTGAAAATTGAGAATAGATTTGGATGTCCCATTTGTAGACAAATGCGCACGCCAACATTCGTGACGTTCCGAGCTATTTTCACGTCCTTTAAGCCCAATTCTAGCGAAAACACACGGTCGATTTTCAACTTTGACCATCTTCTCGGAAATGAAATTTGAGAATGGATTTGGATGTCCCATTGGTAGACAAGCGTCCACACCAACTTTCGTGACGTTCCGAGCTATTTTCTCCCCCTTTAAGCCCAAGTCTAGCGAAAACGCACGGTCGAGTTTCGAATTTGACCAACTTCTCGGAATTGAAAATTGAGCATAGATTTGGATGTCTCGTTGGTAGACAAATGCGCACGCCAGCTTTCGTGACGTTCCAAGCTATTTTCTCACCCTTTAAGCCTAAGTCTAGCGAAAATGCACTGTCGATTTTCAACTTTGACCAACTTCTCGGAATTTAAATTTTAGAATAGATTTGGATGTCACGTTGGTCTACGAGCGTCCACGCCAACTTTCATGACGCTCCGAGCTATTTTCCCACCCTTTAAGCCCAAGTCGAGCGAAAACGCATGATCGAGTTTCAACTTTGACCAACTTCTCGGAATTGAAATTTGAGAATAGTTTTGGATGTCCCATTGGTAGACAAGCGTCCACACCGTCTTTCTTGACGTTCCGAGCTATTTTCTCCCCCTTTAAGCCCAAGTCTAGCGAAAACGCACGGTCGAGTTTCGAATTTGACCAACTTCTCGGAATTGAAAATTGAGCATAGATTTGGATGTCCCGTTGGTAGACAAATGCGCACGCCAGCTTTCGTGACGTTCCGAGCTATTTTCTCGCCCTTTAAGCCCAACTCTAGTGAAAACGCACGGTAAATTTTCAACTTTGACCAACTTCTTGGAATTTAAGTTTGAGAATAGATTTGGATGTCCCATTGGTAGACAAGCGTCCACACCAACTTTCGTGACATTCCGAGCTATTTTCTCGCCCTTTAAGCCCAAGTCTAGCGAAAACGCACGGTAAATTTTCAACTTTGACCAACTTCTTGGAATTTAAATTTGAGAATAGATTTGGATGTCCCATTGGTAGACAAGCGTCCACACCAACTTTTGTGACATTCCGAGCTATTTTTTTCCCATTTAAGCCCAACTCTAGAGAAAACGCACGGTCGCGTTTCATCTTTGACCAACTTCTCGGAAATGAAAATTTAGAATAGATTTGGATGTCCCATTTGTAGACATGCGCGCACAGCAACTTTCGTGACATTACGAACATATTTCACACCCTTTAAGCCCAAGTCTAGCAAAAACGCATGATCGAGTTTCAACTTTGACGAACTTCTCGAAATTGAAATTTGAGAATAGTTTTGGATGTCCCATTGGTAGACAAGCGCCCACACCAACTTTCGTGACATTCCGAGCTATTGTCTCCCCCTTTAAGCCAAAGTCTAGCGAACACGCACGATCGAGTTTCAAGTTTGACCAACCTCTCGGAATTCAAATTTGAGAATAGATTTGGATGTCCCATTGGTAGACGAGCGTCCACGCCAACTTTCATGACATTCCGAGCTATTTTCATCCCATTTAAGCCCAACTCTAGCGGAAACGCACGATCGCGTATCATCTTTGACCAACTTCTCGGAATTGAAAATTGAAAATAGATTTGGATGTCCCATTGGTAGACAAGCGTCCACACCAACTTTCATGACGTTCCGAGCTATTTTCTCCCCCTTTAAGCCCAAGTCTAGCGAAAACGCACGGTCGAGTTTCGAATTTGACCAACTTTTGGGAGTTGAAATTTGAAAATAGATTCGGATGTCCCGTTGGTAGACAAGTGCACATGCCAACTTTCGTGACGTTACGATCTATTTTCCTCGGCTTTAAGCCGAACTCTAGCGAAAACGCACAGTCGAGTTTGAATTTGACCAACTTCTCGGAATTGAAAATTGAGCATATATCTGGATGTCCCGTTGGTAGACAAATGCGCATGCCAACTTTCGTGACGTTCCGAGCTATTTTCTTACCCTTTAAGCCTAAGTCTAGCGAAAACGCACGGTCGAGTTTCGAATTTGACCAACTTCTTGGAATTGAAAATTGAGCATAGATTTGGATGTCTCGTTGGTAGACAAATGCGCACGCCAAATTTCGTGACGTTCCGAGCTATTTTCTCCCCCTTTAAGCCCAAGTCTTGCGAAAACGCACGATCGAGTTTCAACTTTGACCAACTTCTCGGAATTGAAATTTGAGAATAGTTTTTGATGTCCCATTGGTAGACAAGCGTCCACACAAACTTTTGTGACGTTCCGAGCTATTTTCTCACCCTTTAAGCCTAATTCTAGCGAAAACACACGGTCGAGTTTCGAATTTGACCAACTTCTCGGAATTAGAAATTGAGCATAGATTTGGATGTCCCGTTGGTAGACAAATGCGCACGTCAACTTTCGTCACATTACGAGCTAATTTCACACCCTTTAAGCTCAAGTCGAGCGAAACGCACGGTCGACTTTCGAATTTGACCAACATCTCGGAATTGAAATTTGAGAATGGATTTGGATATCCCATTGGTAGACAAGCGTCCACGCCAAGTTTCGTGACGTTCCGAGCTATTTTCTCACCCTTTAAGCCCAAGTCTAGCGAAAATTCACGGTCGAGTTTCGAATTTGACCAACTTCTCGGAATTGAAAATTGAGCATAGATTTGGATGTCCCGTTGGTAGACAAATGCGCACGCCAGCTTTCGTGACGTTCCGAGCTATTTTCTCACCCTTTAAGCCTAAGTCTAGCGAAAATGCACTGTCGATTTTCAACTTTGACCAACTTCTCAGAATTTAAATTTGAGAATAGATTTGGATGTCACATTGGTCGACGAGCGTCCACGCCAACTTTCATGACGCTCCGAGCTATTTTCACACCCTTTAAGCCCAAGTCGAGCGAAAACGCATGATCGAGTTTCAACTTTGACCAACTTCTCGGAATTGAAATTTGAGAATAGTTTTGGATGTCCCATTGGTAGACAAGCGTCCACACCGTCTTTCGTGACGTTCCGAGCTATTTTCTCCCCCATTAAGCCCAACTCTAGCGAAAACGCACGGTCGAGTTCGAATTTGACCAACTTCTCGGAATTGAAAATTGAGCATAGATTTGGATGTCCCGTTGGTAGACAAATGCGCACGCCATCTTTCGTGACGTTTCGAGCTATTTTCTCACCCTTTAAGCCCAAGTCTAGCGAAAACGCACGGTCGATTTTGATCTTTGACCAACTTCTCGGAATTTAAATTTGAGAATAGATTTGGATGTCACATTGGTCGACGAGCGTCCACGCCAACTTTTATGACGCTCCGAGCTATTTTCACACCCTTTAAGCCCAAGTCGAGCGAAAACGCATGATCGAGTTTCAACTTTGACCAACTTCTCGGAATTGAAATTTGAGAATAGTTTTGGATGTCCCATTGGTAGACAAGCGTCCACACCGTCTTTCGTGACGTTCCGAGCTATTTTCTCCCCCTTTAAGCCCAAGTCTAGCGAAAACGCACGGTCGAGTTTCGAATTTGACCAACTTCTCGGAATTTAAATTTGAGAATAGATTTGGATTTTCCATTGGTAGACAAGCGTCCAGGCCACCTTTCGTGACGTTCCGAGCTATTTTCTCGCCCTTTAAGCCCAACTCTAGTGAAAACACACGGTAAATTTTAAACTTTGACCAACTTCTTGGAATTTAAATTTGAGAATAGATTTGGATGTCCCATTGGTAGACAAGCGTCCACACCAACTTTCGTGACATTCCGAGCTATTTTCTCGCCCTTTAAGCCCAAGTCTAGCGAAAATGCACGGTAAATTTTCAACTTTGACCAACTTCTTGGAATTTAAATTTGAGAATAGATTTGGATGTTCCATTGGTAGACAAGCGTCCAGGCCACCTTTCGTGACGTTCCGAGCTATTTTCTCCCCCTTTAAGCCCAAGTCTAGCGAAAACGCACGGTCGAGTTTCAACTTTGACCAACTTCTCGGAATTGAAATTTGAGAATAGTTTTGGATGTCCCATTGGTAGACAAGCGTCCACACCAACTTTCGTGACGTTCCGAGCTATTTTCTCACCCTTTAAGCATAAGTCTAGCGAAAACACACGGTCGAGTTTCGAATTTGACCAACTTCTCGAAATTAGAAATTGAACATAGATTTGGATGTCCCGTTGGTAGACAAATGCCCACGCCAACTTTCGTCACATTACGAGCTAATTTCACACCCTTTAAGCTCAAGTCGAGCGAAAACGCACGCTCGAGTTTCGAATTTGACCAACTTCTCGGAATTGAAAATTGAGCATAGATTTGGATGTCCCGTTGGTAGACAAATGCGCACGCCAGCTTTCGTGACGTTCCGAGCTATTTTCTCACCCTTTAAGCCTAAGTCTAGCGAAAATGCACTGTCGATTTTGAACTTTGACCAACTTCTCGGAATTTAAATTTGAGAATAGATTTGGATGTCACATTGGTCGACGAGCGTCCACGCCAACTTTCATGACGCTCCGAGCTATTTTCACACCCTTTAAGCCCAAGTCGAGCGAAAACGCATGATCGAGTTTCAACTTTGACCAACTTCTCGGAATTGAAATTTGAGAATAGTTTTGGATGTCCCATTGGTAGACAAGCGTCCACACCGTCTTTCGTGACGTTCCGAGCTATTTTCTCCCCCTTTAAGCCCAAGTCTAGCGAAAACGCACGGTCGAGTTTCGAATTTGACCAACTTCTCGGAATTGAAAATTGAAAATAGATTTGGATGTCCCGTTGGTAGACAAATGCGCACGCCAGCTTTCGTGACGTTCCGAGCTATTTTCTCGCCCTTTAAGCCCAACTCTAGTGAAAACGCACGGTAAATTTTCAACTTTGACCAACTTCTTGGAATTTAAATTTGAGAATAGATTTGGATGTCCCATTGGTAGACAAGCGTCCACACCAACTTTCGTGACATTCCGAGCTATTTTCTCTCCCTTTAAGCCCAAGTCTAGCGAAAACGCACGGTAAATTTTCAACTTTGACAAACTTCTTGGAATTTAAATTTGAGAATAGATTTGGATGTTCCATTGTTAGACAAGCGTCCACACCAACTTTCGTGACATTCCGAGCTATTTTCTCGCCCTTTAAGCCCAAGTCTAGCGAGAACGCACGATAAATTTTCAACTTTGACCAACTTCTTGGAATTTAAATTTGAGAATAGATTTAGATGTCCCATTGGTAGACAAGCGTCCACACCAACTTTTGTGACATTCCGAGCTATTTTCTTCCCATTTAAGCCCAACTCTAGAGAAAACGCACGGTCGCGTTTCATCTTTGACCAACTTCTCGGAAATGAAAATTGAGAATAGATTTGGATGTCCCATTTGTAGACATGCACGCACAGCAACTTTCGTGACATTACGAGCTAATTTCACACCCTTTAAGCCCAAGTCTAGCAAAAACGCATGATCGAGTTTCAACTTTGCCGAACTTCTCGAAATTGAAATTTGAGAATAGTTTTGGATGTCCCATTGGTAGACAAGCGTCCACACCAACTTTCGTGACGTTCCGAGCTATTTTCTCCCCCTTTAAGCCCAAGTCTAGCGAACACGCACGATCGAGTTTCAAGTTTGACCAACCTCTCGGAATTTAAATTTGAGAATAGATTTGGATGTCCCATTGGTAGACGAGCGTCCACGCCAACTTTCATGACATTCCGAGCTATTTTCATCCCATTTAAGCCCAACTCTAGCGAAAATGCACGATCGCGTATCATCTTTGACCAACTTCTCGGAATTGAAAATTGAGAATAGATTTGGATGTCCCATTGGTAGACAAGCGTCCACACCAACTTTCATGACGTTCCGAGCTATTTTCTCCCCCTTTAAGCCCAAGTCTAGCGAAAACGCACGGTCGAGATTCGAATTTGACCAACTTTTGGGAGTTGAAATTTGAAAATAGATTTGGATGTCCCGTTGGTAGACAAGTGCACATGCCAACTTTCGTGACGTTACGAGCTATTTTCCTCGGCTTTAAGCCCAACTCTAGCGAAAACGCACGGTCGAGTTCGAATTTGACCAACTTCTCAGAATTGAAAATTGAGCATATATCTGGATGTCCTGTTGGTAGACAACTGCGCACACCAACTTTCGTGACGTTCCGAGCTATTTTCTCACCCTTTAAGCCTAAGTCTAGCGAAAACGCACGGCCAAGTTTCGAATTTGACCAACTTCTCGGAATTAAAAATTGAGCACAGATTTGGATGTCCCGTTGGTAGACAAATGTGCACGCCAAGTTTCGTCACATTACGAGCTAATTTCACACCCTTTAAGCTCAAGTCGAGCAAAAATGCACGGTCGAGTTTCGAATTGGACCAACTTCTCGGAATTGAAAATTGAGCATAGATTTGGATGTCTCGTTGGTAGACAAATGCGCATGCCAAATTTCGTGACGTTCCGAGCTATTATCTCCCCCTTTAAGCCCAAGTCTAGCGAAAACGCACGATCGAGTTTCAACTTTGACCAACTTCTCGGAATTGAAATTTGAGAATAGTTTTGGATGTCCCATTGGTAGACAAGCGTCCACACCAACCTTCGTGACGTTCCGAGCTATTTTCTCACCCTTTAAGACTAAGTCTAGCGAAAACACACGGTCGAGTTTCGAATTTGACCAACTTCTCGGAATTAGAAATTGAGCATAGATTTGGATGTCCCGTTGGTAGAAAAATGCGCACGCCAACTTTCGTCACATTACGAGGTAATTTCACACCCTTTAAGCTCAAGTCGAGCGAAAACGCACAGTCGAGTTTCGAATTTGACCAACTTCTCGGAATTGAAAATTGAGCATAGATTTGGATGTCCCGTTGGTAGACAAATGCGCACGCTAACTTTCGTGACGTTCCGAGCTATTTTCTCACCCTTTAAGCCTAAGTCTAGCGAAAATGCACGGTCGATTTTCGACTTTGACCAACTTCTCGAAATTTAAATTTTAGAATGGATTTGGATGTCACATTGTTAGACGAGCGTCCACGCCAACTTTCGTAATGTTCCGAGCTATTTTCACTCCCTTTAAGCCCAATTCTAGCGAAAACGCACGATCGAGTTTCAACTTTGACGAACTTCTCAGAATTGAAATTTGAGAATAGTTTTGGATGTCCCATTGGTAGACAAGCGTCCACACCAACTTTCGTGACGTTCCGAGCTATTTTCTCCCCCTTTAAGCCCAAGTATAGCAAAAACGTACAGTCGAGTTTCGAATTTGACCAACTCCTCGGAATTAAAAATTGAGCATAGATTTGGATGTCCTGTTGGTAGACAAATGCGCACGCCAACTTTCGTGACATTTCGAACTATTTTCTCACCCTTTAAGCCCAAGTCTAGTGAAAATGCACGGTCGATTTTCAACTTTGACCAACTTCTCGGAATATAAATTTGAGAATAGATTTGGATGTCACATTGGTAGACGAGCGTGCACGCCAACTCTCGTGACGTTCCGAGCTATTTTCACACCCTTTAAGCCCAATTCTAGCGAAAACGAACGGTAAATTTTCAGCTTTGAACAACTTCTCGGAATTGAAATTTGAGAATAGATTTGGATGTCCCATTGGTAGACAAGCATCCACACCAACTTTCGTGACATTCCGAGCTATTTTCTTCCCATTTAAGCCCAACTCTAGAGAAAACGCACGGTCGCGTTTCATCTTTGACCAACTTCTCGGAATTGAAAATTGAGAATAGATTTGGATGTCCCATTTGTAGACATGCGCGCACAGCAATTTTCGTGACATTACGAGCTAATTTCACGTCCTTTAAGCCCAATTCTAGCAAAAACGCACGATCGAGTTTCAACTTTGACCAACTTCTCGGAATTGAAATTTGAGAATAGTTTTGGATGTCCCATTTGTAGACAAGCGTCCACACCAACTTTCGTGACGTTCCGAGCTATTTTCTCCCCCTTTAAGCCCAAGTCTAGCGAAAACCCACGGTCGAGTTTCGAATTCGACCAACTTCTCGGAATTGAAAATTGAGCATAGATTTGGATGTCCCGTTGGTAGACAAATGCGCATGCCAGCTTTCGTGACGTTCCGATCTATTTTCTCACCCTTTAAGCCTAAGTCTAGCGAAAATGCACTATCGATTTTCAACTTTGACCAACTTCTCGGAATTTAAATTTGAGAATAGATTTGGATGTCACATTGGTCGACGAGCGTCCACGCCAACTTTCATGACGGTCCGAGCTATTTTCACACCCTTTAAGCCCAAGTCGAGCGAAAACACATGATCGAGTTTCAACTTTGACCAACTTCTCGGAATTGAAATTTGAGAATAGTTTTGGATGTCCCATTGGTAGACAAGCGTCCACACCGTCTTTCGTGACGTTCCGAGCTATTTTCTCCCCCTTTAAGCCCAAGCCTAGCGAAAACGCACGATCGAGTTTCGAATTTGACCAACTTCTCAGAATTGCAAATTGAGCGTAGATTTGGATGTCCCGTTGGTAGACGAATGCGCACGCCAGCTTTCGTGACGTTCCGAGCTATTTTCTCGCCCTTTAAGCCCAACTCTAGTGAAAACGCACCGTAAATTTTCAACTTTGACCAACTCCTTGGAATTTAAATTTGAGAATAGATTTGGATGTCCCATTGGTAGACAAGCGTCCACACCAACTTTCGTGACATTCCGAGCTATTTTCTCGCCCTTTAAACCCAAGTCTAGCGAAAACGCACGGTAAATTTTCAACTTTGACCAACTTCTTGGAATTTAAATTTGAGAATAGATTTGGATGTTCCATTGGTAGACAAGCGTCCACACCAACTTTCGTGACATTCCGAGCTATTTTCTCGCCCTTTAAGCCCAAGTCTAGCGAAAACGCACAGTAAATTTTCAACTTTGACCAACTTCTTGGAATTTAAATTTGAGAATAGATTTGGATGTCCCATTGGTAGACAAGCGTCCACACCAACTTTTGTGACATTCTGAGCTATTTTCTTCCCATTTAAGCCCAACTCTAGAGAAAACGCACGGTCGCGTTTCATCTTTGACCAACTTCTCGGAAATGAAAATTGAGAATAGATTTGGATGTCCCATTTGTAGACATGCGCGCACAGCAACTTTCGTGACATTACGAGCTAATTTCACACCCTTTAAGCCCAAGTCTAGCAAAAACGCATGATCGAGTTTCAACTTTGACGAACTTCTCGAAATTGAAATTTGAGAATAGTTTTGGATGTCCCATTGGTAGACAAGCGTCCACACCAACGTTCGTGACGTTCCGAGCTATTTTCTCCCCCTTTAAGCCCAAGTCTAGCGAACACGCATGATCGAGTTTCAAGTTTGACCAACCTCTCGGAATTTAAATTTGAGAATAGATTTGGATGTCCCATTGGTAGACGAGCGTCCACGCCAACTTTCATGACATTCCGAGCTATTTTCATCCCATTTAAGCCCAACTCTAGCGAAAACGCACGATCGCGTATCATCTTTGACCAACTTCTCGGAATTGAAAATTGAGAATAGATTTGGATGTCCCATTGGTAGACAAGTGTCCACACCAACTTTCATGACGTTCCGAGCTATTTTCTCCCCCTTTAAGCCCAAGTCTAGCGAAAACGCACGGTCGATTTTCAAATTTGACCAACTTTTGGGAGTTGAAATTTGAAAATAGATTTGGATGTCCCGTTGGTAGACAAGTGCACATGCCAACTTTCGTGACGTTACGAGCTATTTTCCTCGGCTTTAAGCCCAACTCTAGCGAAAACGCACGGTCGAGTTCGAATTCGACCAACTTCTCGGAATTGAAAATTGAGCATATATCTGGATGTCTCGTTGGTAGACAAATGCGGACGCCAACTTTCGTGACGTTCCGAGCTATTTTCTCACCCTTTAAGCCTAAGTCTAGCGAAAACGCACGGTCGAGTTTCTAATTTGACCAACTTCTCGGAATTAAAAATTGAGCACAGATTTGGATGTCCCGTTGGTAGACAAATGCGCACGCCAACTTTCGTCACATTACGAGCTAATTTCGCACCCTTTAAGCTCAAGTCGAGCGAAAATGCACGGTCGAGTTTCGAATTTGACCAACTTCTCAGAATTGAAAATTGAGCATAGATTTGGATGTCTCGTTGGTAGACAAATGCGCATGCCAAATTTCGTGACGTTCCGAGCTATTTTCTCCCCCTTTAAGCCCAAGTCTAGCGAAAACGCACGATCGAGTTTCAACTTTGACCAACTTCTCGGAATTGAAATTTGAGAATAGTTTTGGATGTCCCATTGGTAGACAAGCGTCCACACCAAATTTCGTGACGTTCCGAGCTATTTTCTCACCCTTTAAGCCTAAGTCTAGCGAAAACACACGGTCGAGTTTCGAATTTGACCAACTTCTCGGAATTAGAAATTGAGCATAGATTTGGATGTCCCGTTGGTAGACAAATGCGCACGCCAACTTTCGTCACATTACGAGCTAATTTCACACCCTTTAAGCTCAAGTCGAGCGAAAACGCACGGTCGAGTTTCGAATTTGACCAACTTCTCGGAATTGAAAATTGAGCATAGATTTGGATGTCCCGTTGGTAGACAAATGCGCACGCTAACTTTCGTGACGTTCCGAGCTATTTTCTCACCCTTTAAGCCTAAGTCTAGCGAAAATGCACGGTCGATTTTCCACTTTGACCAACTTCTCGGAATTTAAATTTTAGAATGGATTTGGATGTCACATTGTTAGACGAGCGTACACGCCAACTTTCGTAATGTTCCGAGCTATTTTCACTCCCTTTAAGCCCAAGTCTAGCGAAAACGCACGATCGAGTATCAACTTTGACGAACTTCTCGGAATTGAAATTTGAGAATAGTTTTGGATGTCCCATTGGTAGACAAGCGTCCACACCAACTTTCGTGACGTTCCGAGCTATTTTCTCCCCCTTTAAGCCCAAGTATAGCGAAAACATACAGTCGAGTTTCGAATTTGACCAACTCCTCGGAATTAAAAATTGAGCATAGATTTGGATGTCCCGTTGGTAGACAAATGCGCACGCCAACTTTCGTGACATTTCGAACTATTTTCTCACCCTTTAAGCCCAAGTCTAGTGAAAATGCACGGTCGATTTTCAACTTTGACCAACTTCTCAGAATATAAATTTGAGAATAGATTTGCAGGTCACATTGGTAGACGAGCGTGCACGCCAACTCTCGTGACGTTCCGAGCTAGTTTCACACCCTTTAAGCCCAATTCTAGCGAAAACGAACGGTAAATTTTCAGCCTTGAACAACTTCTCGGAATTGAAATTTGAGAATAGATTTGGATGTCCCATTGGTAGACAAGCATCCACACCAACTTTCGTGACATTCCGAGCTATTTTCTTCCCATTTAAGCCCAACTCTAGAGAAAACGCACGGTCGCGTTTCATCTTTGACCAACTTCTCGGAATTGAAAATTGAGAATAGATTTGGATGTCCCATTTGTAGACATGTGCGCACAGCAATTTTCGTGACATTACGAGCTAATTTCACGTCCTTTAAGCCCAATTCTAGCGAAAACGCACGGTCGATTTTAAACTTTGACCAACTTCTCGGAATTGAAATTTGAGAATGGATTTGGATGTCCCATTGGTAGACAAGCGTCCACGCCAACTTTCGTGACGTTCCGAGCTATTTTCTCCCCCTTTAAGCCCAAGTCTAGCGAAAACGCACGGACGAGTTTCGAATTTGACCAACTTCTCGGAATTGAAAATTGAGCATAGATTTGGATGTCCCGTTGGTAGACAAATGCGCATGCCAGCTTTCGTGACGTTCCGAGCTATTTTCTCACCCTTTAATCCTAAGTCTAGCGAAAATACACTGTCGATTTTTAACTTTGACCAACTTCTCGGAATTTAAATTTGAGAATATATTTGGATGTCACATTGGTCGACGAGCGTCCACGCCAACTTTCATCACGCTCCGAGCTATTTTCACACCCTTTAAGCCCAAGTCGAGCGAAAACGCGTGATCAAGTTTTAACTTTGACCAACTTCTCGGAATTGAAATTTGAGAATAGTTTTGGATGTCCCATTGGTAGACAAGCGTCCACACCATCTTTCGTGACGTTCCGAGCTATTTTCTCCCCCTTTAAGCCCAAGTCTAGCGAACACGCACGATCGCGTATCATCTTTGACCAACTTCTCGGAATTGAAAATTGAGAATAGATTTGGATGTCCCATTGGTAGACAAGCGTCCACACCAACTTTCATGACGTTCCGAGCTATTTTCTCCCCCTTTAAGCCCAAGTCTAGCGAAAACGCACGGTCGAGTTTCGAATTTGACAAACTTTTGGGAGTTGAAATTTGAAAATAGATTTGGATGTCCCGTTGGTAGACAAGTGCACATGCCAACTTTCATGACGTTACGAGCTATTTTCCTCGGCTTTAAGCCCAACTCTAGCGAAAACGCACGGTCGAGTTCGAATTTGACCAACTTCTCGGAATTGAAAATTGAGCATATATCTGGATGTCCCGTTGGTAGACAAATGCGCACGCGAACTTTCATGACGTTCCGAGCTATTTTCTCACCCTTGAAACCTAAGTCTAGCGAAAACGCACGGTCGAGTTTCGAATTTGACCAACTTCTCCAAATTAAAAATTGAGCATAGATTTGGATGTCTCGTTGGTAGACAAATGCGCACGCCAAATTTCGTGACGTTCCGAGCTATTTTCTCCCCCTTTAAGCCCAAGTCTAGCGAAAACGCACGATCGAGTTTCAACTTCGACCAACTTCTCGGAATTGAAATTTGAGAATAGTTTTGGATGTCCCATTGGTAGACAAGCGTCCACACCAACTTTCGTGACGTTCCGAGCTATTTTCTCACCCTTTAAGCCTAAGTCTAGCGAAAACACACGGTCGAGTTTCGAATTTGACCAACTTCTCGGAATTAGAAATTGAGCATAGATTTGGATGTCCCGTTGGTAGACAAATGCGCACTCCAACTTTCGTCACATTACGAGCTAATTTCACACCCTTTAAGCTCAAGTCGAGCGAAAACGCACGGTCGAGTTTCGAATTTGACCAACTTCTCGGAATTGAAAATTGAGCATAGATTTGGATGTCCCGTTGGTAGACAAATGCGCACGCTAACTTTCGTGACGTTCCGAGCTATTTTCTCACCCTTTAAGCCTAAGTCTAGCGAAAATGCACGGTCGATTTTCCACTTTGACCAACTTCTCGGAATTTAAATTTTAGAATGGATTTGGATGTCATATTGTTAGACGAGCGTCCACGCCAACTTTCGTAATGTTCCGAGCTATTTTCACTCCCTTTAAGCCCAAGTCTAGCGAAAATGCACGATCGAGTTTCAACTTTGACGAACTTCTCGGAATTGAAATTTGAGAATAGTTTTGGATGTCCCATTGGTAGACAAGCGTCCACACCAACTTTCGTGACGTTCCGAGCTATTTTCTCCCCCTTTAAGCCCAAGTATAGCGAAAACGTATAGTCGAGTTTCGAATTTGACCAACTCCTCGGAATTAAAAATTGAGCATAGATTTGGATGTCCCGTTGGTAGACAAATGCGCACGCCAACTTTCGTGACATTTCAAACTATTTTCTCACCCTTTAAGCCCAAGTCTAGTGAAAATGCACGGTCGATTTTCAACTTTGACCAACTTCTCGGAATATAAATTTGAGAATAGATTTGGATGTCACATTGGTAGATGAGCGTGCACGCCAACTCTCGTGACGTTCCGAGCTATTTTAACACCCGTTAAGCCCAATTCTAGCGAAAACGAACGGTAAATTTTCAGCTTTGAACAACTTCTCGGAATTGAAATTTGAGAATAGATTTGGATGTCCCATTGGTAGACAAGCATCGACACCAACTTTCGTGACATTCCGAGCTATTTTCTTCCCATTTAAGCCCAACTCTAGAGAAAACGCACGGTCGCGTTTCATCTTTGACCAACTTCTCGGAATTGAAAATTGAGAATAGATTTGGATGTCCCATTTGTAGACATGCGCGCACAGCAATTTTCGTGACATTACGAGCTAATTTCACGTCCTTTAAGCCCAATTCTAGCGAAAACGCACGATTGAGTTTCAACTTTGACCAACATCTCGGAATTGAAATTTGAGAATAGTTTTGGATGTCCCATTGGTAGACAAGCGTCCACACCAACTTTCGCGACGTTCCGAGCTATTTTCTCCCCCTTTAAGCCCAAGTCTAGCGAAAACGCACGGTCGAGTTTCGAATTTGACCAACTTCTCGGAATTGAAAATTGAGCATAGATTTGGATGTCCCGTTGGTAGACAAATGCGCACGCCAACTTTCGTGACATTCCGAGCTATTTTCTCAACCTTTAAACCTAAGTCTAGCGAAAATGCACTGTCGATTTTCAACTTTGACCAACTTCTCGGAATTTAAATTTGAGAATAGATTTGGATGTCACATTGGTCGACGAGCGTCCATGCCAACTTTCATGACGCTCCGAGCTATTTTCACACCCTTTAAGCCCAGGTCGAGCGAAAACGCATGATCGATTTTCAACTTTGACCAACTTCTCGGAATTGAAATTTGAGAATAGTTTTGGATGTCCCATTGGTAGACAAGCGTCCACACCGTCTTTCGTGACGTTCCGAGCTATTTTTTCCCCCTTTAAGCCCAAGTCGAGCGAAAACGCACGGTCGAGTTTCGAATTTGACCAACTTCTCGGAATTGAAAACTGAGCATAGATTTGGATGTCCTGTTGGTAGACAAATACGCACGCCAGCTTTCGTGACGTTCCGAGATATTTTCTCGCCCTTTAAGCCCAACTCTAGTGAAAACGCACGGTAAATTTTCAACTTTGACCAACTTCTTGGAATTTAAATTTGAGAATAGATTTGGATGTCCCATTGGTAGACAAGCGTCCACACCAACTTTCGTGACATTCCGAGCTATTTTCTCGCCCTTTAAGCCCAAGTCTAGCGAAAACGCACGGTAAATTTTCAACTTTGACCAACTTCTTGGAATTTAAATTTGAGAATAGATTTGGATGTTCCATTGTTAGACAAGCGTCCACACCAACTTTCGTGACATTCCGAGCTATTTTCTCGCCCTTTAAGCCCAAGTCTAGCGAAAACGCACGGTAAATTTTCAACTTTGACCAACTTCTTGGAATTTAAATTTGAGAATAGATTTGGATGTCCCATTGGTAGACAAGCGTCCACACCAACGTTTGTGACATTCCGAGCTATTTTCTTCCCATTTAAGCCCAACTCTAGAGAAAACGCACGGTCGCGTTTCATCTTTGACCAACTTCTCGGAAATGAAAATTGAGAATAGATTTGGATGTCCCATTTGTAGACATGCGCGCACAGCAACTTTCGTGACATTACGAGCTAATTTCACACCCTTTAAGCCCAAGTCTAGCAAAAATGCATGATCGAGTTTCAACTTTGACGAACTTCTCGAAATTGAAATTTGAGAATAGTTTTGGATGTCCCATTGGTAGACAAGCGTCCACACCAACCTTCGTGACGTTCCGAGCTATTTTCTCCCCCTTTAAGCCCAAGTCTAGCGAACACGCACGATCGAGTTTCAAGTTTGACAAACCTCTCGGAATTTAAATTTGAGAATAGATTTGGATGTCCCATTGGTAGACGAGCATCCACGCCAGCTTTCATGACATTCCGAGCTATTTTCATCCCATTTAAGCCCAACTCTAGCGAAAACGCACGATCGTGATCATCTTTGACCAACTTCTCGGAATTGAAAATTGAGAATAGATTTGGATGTCCCATTGGTAGACAAGCTTCCACACGAACTTTCATGATGTTCCGAGCTATTTTCTCCCCCTTTAAGCCCAAGTCTAGCGAAAAACGCACGGTCGAGTTTCGAATTTGACCAACTTTTGGGAGTTGAAATTTGAAAATAGGTTTGGATGTCCCGTTGGTAGACAAGTGCACATGGCAACTTTCGTGACGTTACGAGCTATTTTCCTCGGCTTTAAGCCCAACTCTAGCGAAAACGAACGGTCGAGTTCGAATTTGACCAACTTCTCGGAATTGAAAATTGAGCATATATCTGGATGTCCCGTTGGTAGACAAATGCGCACGCCAACTTTTGTGACGTTCCGAGCTATTTTCTCACCCTTTAAACCTAAGTCTAGCGAAAACGCACGGTCGAGTTTCGAATTTGACCAACTTCTCGGAATTAAAAATTGAGCACAGATTTGGATGTCCCGTTGGTAGACAAATGCGCACGCCAACTTTCGTCACATTACGAGCTAATTTCACACCGTTCAAGCTCAAGTCGAGCGAAAATGCACGGTCGAGTTTCGAATTTGACCAACTTCTCGGAATTGAAAATTGAGCATAGATTTGGATGTCTCGTTGGTAGACAAATGCGCACGCCAAATTTCGTGACGTTCTGAGCTATTTTCTCCCCCTTTAAGCCCAAGTCTAGCAAAAACGGACGATCGAGTTTCAACTTTGACCAACTTCTCGGAATTGAAATTTGAGAATAGTTTTGGATGTCCCATTGGTAGACAAGCGTCCACACCAACTTTCGTGACGTTCCGAGCTATTTTCTCACCCTTTAAGCCTAAGTCTAGCGAAAACACATGGTCGAGTTTCGAATTTGACCAACTTCTCAGAATTAGAAATTGAGCATAGATTTGGATGTCCCGTTGGTAGACAAATGCGCACGCCAAAATTCGTCACATTACGAGCTAATTTCACACCCTTTAAGCTCAAGTCGAGCGAAAACGCACGGTCGAGTTTCGAATTTGACCAACTTCTCGGAATTGAAAATTGAGCATAGATTTGGATGTCCCGTTGGTAGACAAATGCGCACGCTAAATTTCGTGACGTTCCGAGCTATTTTCTCACCCTTTAAGCCTAAGTCTAGCGAAAAATGCACGGTCGATTTTCCACTTTGACCAACTTCTCGGAATTTAAATTTTAGAATGGATTTGGATGTCACATTGTTAGACGAGCGTCCACGCCAACTTTCGTAATGTTCCGAGCTATTTTCACTCCCTTTAAGCCCAAGTCTAGCGAAAATGCACGATCGAGTTTCAACTTTGACGAACTTCTCGGAATTGAAATTTGAGAATAGTTTTGGATGTCCCATTGGTAGACAAGCGTCCATACCAACTTTCGTGACGTTCCGAGCTATTTTCTCCCCCTTTAAGCCCAAGTATAGCGAAAATGTACATTCAAGTTTCGAATTCGACCAACTCCTCGGAATTAAAAATTGAGCATAGCTTTGGATGTCCCGTTGGTAGACAAATGCGCACGTCAACTTTCGTGACATTTCGAACTATTTTCTCACCCTTTAAGCCCAAGTCTAGTGAAAATGCACGGTCGATTTTCAACTTTGACCAACTTCTCGGAATATAAATTTGAGAATAGATTTGGATGTCACATTGGTAGACGAGCGTGCACGCCAACTCTCGTGACGTTCCGAGCTATTTTCACACCCTTTAAGCCAAATTCTAGTGAAAACGAACGGTAAATTTTCAGCTTTGAACAACTTCTCGGAATTGAAATTTGAGAATAGATTTGGATGTCCCATTGGTAGACAAGCATCCACACCAACTTTCGTGACATTCCGAGCTATTTTCTTCCCATTTAAGCCCAACTCTAGAGAAAACGCATGGTCGCGTTTCATCTTTGACCAACTTCTCGGAATTGAAAATTGAGAATAGATTTGGATGTCCCATTTGTAGACATGCGCGCGCAGCAATTTTCGTGACATTACGAGCTAATTTCACGTCCTTTAAGCCCAATTCTAGCGAAAACGCACGATCGAGTTTCAACTTTGACCAACTTCTCGGAATTGAAATTTGAGAATAGTTTTGGATGTCCCATTGGTAGACAAGCGTCCACACCAACTTTCGTGACGTTCCGAACTATTTTCTCCCCCTTTAAGCCCAAGTCTAGCGAAAACGCACGGTCGAGTTTTGAATTTGACCAACTTCTCGGAATTGAAAATTGAGCATAGATTTGGATGTCCCGTTGGTAGACAAATGCGCGCGCCAACTTTTGTGACGTTCCGAGATATTTTCTCACCCTTTAAGCCTAAGTCTAGCGAAAATGCACTGTCGATTTTCAACTTTGACCAACTTCTCGGAATTTAAATTTGAGAATAGATTTGGATGTCACATTGGTCGACGAGCGTCCACGCCAACTTTCATGACGCTCCGAGCTATTTTCACACCCTTTAAGCCCAAGTCGAGCGAAAACGCATGATCGAGTTTCAACTTTGACCAACTTCTCGGAATTGAAATTTGAGAATAGTTTTGGATGTCCCATTGGTAGACAAGCGTCCACACCGTCTTTCGTGACCTTCCGAGCTATTTTCTCCCCCTTTAAGCCCAAGTCTAGTGAAAACGCACGGTCGAGTTTTGAATTTGACCAACTTCTCGGAATTGAAAATTGAGCATAGATTTGGATGTCCCGTTGGTAGACAAATGCGCACGCCAGCTTTCGTGACGTTCCGAGCTATTTTCTCGCCCTTTAAGCCCAACTCTAGTGAAAACGCACGGTAAATTTTCAACTTTGACCAACTTCTTGGAATTTAAATTTGAGAATAGATTTGGATGTCCCATTGGTAGACAAGCGTCCACACCAACTTTCGTGACATTCCGAGCTATTTTCTCGCCCTTTAAGCCCAAGTCTAGCGAAAACGCACGGTAAATTTTCAAGTTTGACCAACTTCTTGGAATTTAAATTTGAGAATAGATTTGGATGTTCCATTGGTAGACAAGCGTCCACACCAACTTTCGTGACATTCCGAGCTATTTTCTCGCCCTTTAAACCCAAGTCTAGCGAAAACGCACGGTAAATTTTCAACTTTGACCAACTTCTTGGAATTTAAATTTGAGAATAGATTTGGATGTCCCATTGGTAGACAAGCGTCCACACCAACTTTTGTGACATTCCGAGCTATTTTCTTCCCATTTAAGCCCAACTCTAGAGAAAACGCACGGTCGCGTTTCATCTTTGACCAACTTCTCGGAAACGAAAATTGAGAATAGATTTGGATGTCCCATTTGTAGACATGCGCGCACAGCAACTTTCGTGACATTACGAGCTAATTTCACACCCTTTAAGCCCAACTCTAGCAAAAACGCATGATCGAGTTTCAACTTTGACGAAATTCTCGAAATTGAAATTTGAGAATAGTTTTGGATGTCCCATTGGTAGACAAGCGTCCACACCAACTTTCGTGACGTTCCGAGCTATTTTCTCCCCCTTTAAGCCCAAGTCTAGCGAACACGCACGATCGAGTTTCAAGTTTGACCAACCTCTCGGAATTTAAATTTGAGAATAGATTTGGATGTCCCATTGGTAGACGAGCGTCCACGCCAACTTTCATGACATTCCGAGCTATTTTCATCCCATTTAAGCCCAACTCTAGCGAAAACGCACGATCCCGTATCATCTTTGACCAACTTCTCGGAATTGAAAATTGAGAATAGATTTGGATGTCCCATTGGTAGACAGGCGTCCACACCAACTTTCATGACCTTCCGAGCTATTTTCTCCCCCTTTAAGCCCAAGTCTAGCGAAAACGCACGGTCGAGTTTCGAAATTGACCAACTTTTGGGAGTTGAAATTTGAAAATAGATTTGGATGTCCCGTTGGTAGACAAGTGCACATGCCAACTTTCGTGACGTTACGAGCTATTTTCCTCGGCTTTAAGCCCAACTCTAGCGAAAACGCACGGTCGAGTTCGAATTTGACCAACTTCTAGGAATTGAAAATTGAGCATATATCTGGATGTCCCGTTGGTAGACAAATGCGCAAGCCAACTTTCGTGACGTTCCGAGCTATTTTCTCACCCTTTAAGCCTAAGTCTAGCGAAAACGCACGGTCGAGTTTCGAATTTGACCAACTTATTTGAATTAAAAATTGAGCACAGATTTGGATGTCCCATTGGTAGACAAATGCGCACGCCAACTTTCGTCACATTACGAGCTAATTTCACACCCTTTAAGCTCGAGTCGAGCGAAAATGCACGGTCGAGTTTCGAATTTGACCAACTTCTCGAAATTGAAAATTGAGCATAGATTTGGATGTCTCGTTGGTAGACAAATGCGAACACCAAATTTCGTGACGTTCCGAGCTATTTTCTCCCCCTTTAAGCCCAAGTCTAGCGAAAACGCACGATCGAGTTTCAAGTTTGACCAACTTCTCGGAATTGAAATTTGAGAATAGTTTTGGATGTCCCATTGGTAGACAAGCGTCCACACCAACTTTCGTGACGTTCCTAGCTATTTTCTCACCCTTTAAGCCTAAGTCTAGCGAAAACACACGGTCGAGTTTCGAATTTGACCAACTTCTCGGAATTAGAAATTGAGCATAGATTTGGATGTCCCGTTGGTAGACAAATGCGCACGCTAAATTTCGTGACTTTTCGAGCTATTTTCTCACTCTTTAAGCCTAAGTCTAGCGAAAATGCACGGTCGATTTTCCACTTTGACCAACTTCTTGGAATTTAAATTTTAGAATGGATTTGGATGTCACATTGTTAGACGAGCATCCACGCCAACTTTCGTAATGTTCCGAGCTATTTTCACTCCCTTTAAGCCCAAGTCTAGCGAAAACGCACGATGGAGTTTCAAGTTTGACGAACTTGTCGGAATTGAAATTTCAGAATAGTTTTGGATGTCCCATTGGTAGACAAGCGTCCACACCAACTTTCGTGACGTTCCGAGCTATTTTCTCCCCCTTTAAGCCCAAGTATAGCGAAAACGTACAGTCGAGTTTCGAATTTGACCAACTCCTCGGAATTAAAAATTGAGCATAGATTTGGATGTCCCGTTGGTAGACAAATGCGCACGCCAACTTTCGTGACATTTCGAACTATTTTCTCACCCTTTAAGCCCAAGTCTAGTGAAAATGCACGGTCGATTTTCAACTTTGACCAACTTCTCGGAATATAAATTTGAGAATAGATTTGGATGTCACATTGGTAGACGAGCATGCACGCCAACTCTCGTGACGTTCTGAGCTATTTTCACACCCTTTAAGCCCAATTCTAGCGAAAACGAACGGTAAATTTTCAGCTTTGAACAACTTCTCGGAATTGAAATTTGAGAATAGATTTGGATGTCCCATTGGTAGACAAGCATCCACACCAACTTTCGTGACATTCCGAGCTATTTTCTTCCCATTTAATCCCAACTCTAGAGAAAACGCACGGTCGCGTTTCATCTTTGACCAACTTCTCGGAATTGAAAATTGAGAAGAGATTTGGATGTCCCATTTGTAGACATGCGCGCACAGCTGTTTTCGTGACATTACGAGCTAATTTCACGTCCTTTAAGGCCAATTCTAGCGAAAACGCACGATCGAGTTTCAACTTTGACCAACTTCTCGGAATTGAAATTTGACAATAGTTTTGCATGTCCCATTGGTAGACAAGCGTCCACACCAACTTTCGTGACGTTCCGAGCTATTTTCTCCCCCTTTAAGCCCAAGTCTAGCGAAAACGCACGGTCGAGTTTCGAATTTGACCAACTTCTCGGAATTGAAAATTGAGCATAGATTTGGATGTCCCGTTGGTAGAGAAATGCGCACGCCAGCTTTCATGACGTTCCGAGCTATTTTCTCAACCTTTAAGCCTAAGTCTAGCGAAAATGCACTGTCGATTTTCAACTTTGACCAACTTCTCGGAATTTAAATTTGAGAATAGATTTGGATGTCACATTGGTCGACGAGTGTCCACGCCAACTTTCATGACGCTCCGAGCTATTTTCACACCCTTTAAGCCCATGTCGAGCGAAAACGCATGATCGAGTTTCAACTTTGAACAACTTCTCGGAATTGAAATTTGAGAATAGTTTTGGATGTCCCATTGGTAGACAAGCGTCCACACAGTCTTTCGTGACGTTCCGAGCTATTTTCTCCCCCTTTAAGCCCAAGTCTAGCGAAAACGCACGGTCGAGTTTCGAATTTGACCAACTTCTCGGAATTGAAAATTGAGCATAGATTTGGATGTCCCGTTGTTAGAGAAATGCGCACGCCAGCTTTCATGACGTTCCGAGCTATTTTCTCAACCTTTAAGCCTAAGTCTAGCGAAAATGCACTGTCGATTTTCAACTTTGACCAACTTCTCGGAATTTAAATTTGAGAATAGATTTGGATGTCACATTGGTCGATGAGCGTCCACGCCAACTTTCATGACGCTCCGAGCTATTTTCACACCCTTTAAGCCCAAGTCGAGCGAAAACGCATGATCGAGTTTCAACTTTGACCAACTTCTCGGAATTGAAATTTGAGAATAGTTTTGGATGTCCCATTGGTAGACAAGCGTCCACACAGTCTTTCGTGACGTTCCGAGCTATTTTCTCCCCCTTTAAGCCCAGGTCTAGCGAAAATGCACGGTCGAGTTTCGAATTTGACCAACTTCTCGGAATTGAAAATTGAGCATAGATTTGGATGTCCCGTTGGTAGACAAATGCGCACGCCAGCTTTCGTGACGTTCCGAGCTATTTTCTCTCCCTTTAAGCCCAACTCTAGTGAAAACGCACGGTAAATTTTCAACTTTGACCAACTTCTTGGAATTTAAATTTGAGAATAGATTTGGATGTCCCATTGGTAGACAAGCGTCCACACCAACTTTCGTGACATTCCGAGCTATTTTCTCGCCCTTTAAGCCCAAGTCTAGCGAAAACGCAGGGTAAATTTTCAACTTTGACCAACTTCTTGGAATTTAAATTTGAGAAAAGATTTGGATGTTCCATTGGTAGACAAGCGTCCACACCAACTTTCGTGACATTCCGAGCTATTTTCTCGCCCTTTAAGCCCAAGTCTAGCAAAAACGCACGGTAAATTTTCAACTTTGACCAACTTCTTGGAATTTAAATTTGAGAATAGATTTGGATGTCCCATTGGTAGACAAGCGTCCACACCAACTTTTTTGACATTCGGAGCTATTTTCTTCCCATTTAAGCCCAACTCTAGAGAAAACGTACGGTCGCGTTTCATCTTTGACCAACTTCTCGGAATTGAAAATTGAGAATAGATTAGGATGTCCCATTTGTAGACATGCGCGCACAGCAATTTTCGTGACATTACGTGCTAATTTCACGTCCTTTAAGCCCAATTCTAGCGAAAACGCACGATCTAGTTTCAACTTTGACCAACTTCTCGGAATTGAAATTTGAGAATAGTTTTGGATGTCCCATTGGTAGACAAGCGTCCACACCAACTTTCGTGACGTTCCGAGCTATTTTCTCCCCCTTTAAGCCCAAGTCTAGCGAAAAGGCACGGTCGAGTTTCGAATTTGACCAACTTCTCGGAATTGAAAATTGAGCATAGATTTGGATGTCCCGTTGGTAGACAAATGCGCACGCCAGCTTTCGTGACGTTCCGAGCTATTTTCTCACCCTTTAAGCCTAAGTCTAGCGAAAATGCACTGTCGATTTTCAACTTAGACCAACTTCTCGGAATTTAAATTTGAGAATAGATTTGGATGTCACATTGGTCGACGAGCGTCCACGCCAACTTTCATGACGCTCCGAGCTATTTTCACACCCTTTAAGCCCAAGTTGAGCGAAAACGCATGATCGAGTTTCAGCTTTGACCAACTTCTCGGAATTGAAATTTGAGAATAGTTTTGGATGTCCCATTGGTAGACAAGCGTCCACACCGTCTTTCGTGACATTCGGAGCTATTTTCTCCCTCTTTAAGCCCAAGTCTAGCGAAAACGCACGGTCGAGTTTCGAATTTGACCAACTTCTCAGAATTGAAAATTGAGCATAGATTTGGATGTCTCGTTGGTAGACAAATACGCACGCCAGCTTTCGTGACGTTCCGAGCTATTTTCTCGCCCTTTAAGCCCAACTCTAGTGAAAACGCACGGTAAATTTTCAACTTTGACCAACTTCTTGGAATTCAAATTTGAGAATAGATTTGGATGTCCCATTGGTAGACAAGCGTCCACACCAACTTTCGTGACATTCCGAGCTATTTTCTCGCCCTTTAAACCCAAGTCTAGCGAAAACGCTTGGTAAATTTTCAACTTTGACCAACTTCTTGGAATTTAAATTTGAGAATAGATTTGGATGTCCCATTGGTAGACAAGCGTCCACACCAACTTTTGTGACATTCCGAGCTATTTTCTTCCCATTTAAGCCCAACTCTAGAGAAAACGCTCGGTCGCGTTTCATCTTTGACCAACTTCTCGGAAATGAAAATTGAGAATAGATTTGGATGTCCCATTTGTAGACATGCGCGCACAGTAACTTTCGTGACATTACGAGCTAATTTCACACCCTTTAAGCCCAAGTCTAGCAAATACACATGATCGAGTTTCAACATTGACGAACTTCTCGAAATTGAAATTTGAGAATAGTTTTGGATGTCCTATTGGTAGACAAGCGTCCACACCAACTTTCGTGACGTTCCGAGCTATTTTCTTCCCCTTTAAGCCCAAGTCTAGGGAACACGCACGATCGAGTTTCAAGTTTGACCAACCTCTCGGAAGTTAAATTTGAGAATAGATTTGGATGTCCCATTGGTAGACGAGCGTCCACGCCAACTTTCATGACATTCCGATCTATTTTCATCCCATTTAAGCCCAACTCTAGCGAAAACGCACGATCACGTATTATCTTTGACCAACTTCTCGGAATTGAAAATTGAGAATAGATTTGGATGTCCCATTGGTAGACAAGCGTCCACACCAACTTTCATGACGTTCCGAGCTATTTTCTCCCCCTTTAAGCCCAAGTCTAGCGAAAACGCACGGTCGAGTTTCGAATTTGACCAACTTTTGGGAGTTGAAATTTGAAAATAGATTTGGATGTCCCGTTGGTAGACAAGTGCACATGCCAACTTTCGTCACATTACGAGCTATTTTCCTCGGCTTTAATCCCAACTCTAGCGAAAACGCACGGTCGAGTTCGAATTTGACCAACTTCTCGGAATTGAAAATTGAGCATATATCTGGATGTCCCGTTGGTAGACAAATGCGCACGCCAACTTTCGTGACGTTCCGAGCTATTTTCTCACCCTTTAAGCCTAAGTCTAGCGAAAACGCACGGTCGAGTTTCGAATTTGACCAACTTCTCGAAATTAAAAATTGAGCACAGATTTGGATGTCCCGTTGGTAGACAAATGCGCAGGCCAACTTTCGTCACACTACGAGCTAATTTCACACCCTTTAAGCTCAAGTCGAGCGAAAATGCACGGTCGAGTTTCGAATTTGACCAACTTCTCGGAATTGAAAATTGAGCATAGATTTGGATGTCTCGTTGGTAGACAAATGCGCACGCCAAATTTCGTGACGTTCCGAGCTATTTTCTCCCCCTTTAAGCCCAAGTCTAGCGAAAAACGCATGATCGAGTTTCAACTTTGACCAACTTCTCGGAATTGAAATTTGAGAATAGTTTTGGATGTCCCATTGGTAGACAAGCGTCCACACCAACTTTCGTGACGTTCCGAGCTATTTTCTCCCCCTTTAAGCCCAAGTCTAGCGAACACGCACGATCGAGTTTCAAGTTTGACCAACCTCTCGGAATTTAAATTTGAGAATAGATTTGGATGTCCCAATTGTAGACGAGCGTCCACGCCAACTTTCATGACATTCCGAGCTATTTTCATCCCATTTAAGCCCAACTCTTAGCGAAAATGCACGATCGCGTATCATCTTTGACCAACTTCTCGGAATTGAAAATTGAGAATAGATTTGGATGTCCCATTGGTAGACAAGCGTCCACACCAACTTTCATGACGTTCCGAGCTATTTTCTCCCCCTTTAAGCCCAAGTCTAGTGAAAACGCACGGTCGAGTTTCGAATTTGACCAACTTTTGGGAGTTGAAATTTGAAAATAGATTTGGATGTCCCGTTGGTAGACAAGTCCACATGCCAACTTTCGTGACGTTACGAGCTATTTTCCTCGGCTTTAAGCCCAACTCTAGCGAAAACGCACTGTCGAGTTCGAATTTGACCAACTTCTCGGAATTGAAAATTGAGCATATATCTGGATGTCCCGTTGGTAGACAAATGCGCACGCCAACTTTCGTGACGTTCCGAGCTATTTTCTCACCCTTTAAGCCTAAGTCTAGCGAAAACGCATGGTCGAGTTTCGAATTTGACCAACTTCTCGGAATTAAAAATTGAGCACAGATTTGGATGTCCCGTTGGTAGAAAAATGTGCACGCCAACTTTCGTCACATTACGAGCTAATTTCACACCCTTTAATCTCAAGTCGAGCGAAAATGCACGGTCGAGTTTCGAATTTGACCAACTTCTCAGAATTGAAAATTGAGCATAGATTTGGATGTCTCGTTGGTAGACAAATGCGCACGCCAAATTTCGTGACGTTCCGAGCTATTTTCTCCCCCTTTAAGCCCAAGTCTAGCGAAAACGCACAATCGAGTTTCAACTTTGACCAACTTCTCGAAATTGAAATTTGAGAATAGTTTTGGATGTCCCATTGGTAGACAAGCGTCCACACCAACTTTCATGACGTTCCGAGCTATTTTCTTACCCTTTAAGCCTAAGTCTAGCGAAAACACATGGTCGAGTTTCGAATTTGACCAACTTCTCGGAATTAGAAATTGAGCATAGATTTGGATGTCCCGTTGGTAGACAAATGCGCACGCCTACTTTCGTCACATTACGAGCTAATTTCACACCCTTTAAGCTCAAGTCGAGCGAAAACGCACGGTCGAGTTTCGAATTTGACCAACTTCTCGGAATTGAAAATTGAGCATAGATTTGGATGTCCCGTTGGTAGACAAATGCGCACGCTAACTTTCGTGACGTTCCGAGCTATTTTCTATCCCTTTAAGCCTAAGTCTGGCGAAAATGCACGGTCGATTTTCCACTTTGACCAACTTCTCGGAATTTAAATTTTAGAATGGATTTGGATGTCACATTGTTAGACGAGCGTCCACGCCAACTTTCGTAATGTTCCGAGCTATTTTCACTCCCTTTAAGCCCAAGTCTAGCGAAAACGCACGATGGAGTTTCAACTTTGACGAACTTGTCGGAATTGAAATTTGAGAATAGTTTTGGATGTCCCATTGGTAGACAAGCGTCCACACCAACTTTCGTGACGTTCCCAGCTATTTTCTCCCCCTTTAAGCCCAAGTATAGCGAAAACGTACAGTCGAGTTTCGAATTTGACCAACTCCTCGGAATTAAAAATTGAGCATAGATTTGGATGTCCCGTTGGTAGACAAATGCGCACGCCAACTTTCGTGACATTTCGAATTATTTTCTCACCCTTTAAGCCCAAGTCTAGTGAAAATGCAGGGTCGATTTTCAACTTTGACCAACTTCTCGGAATATAAATTTGAGAATAGATTTGGATGTCACATTGGTAGACGAGCGTGCACGCCAACTCTCGTGACGTTCCGAGCTATTTTCACACCCTTTAAGCCCAATTCTAGCGAAAACGAACGGTAAATTTTCAGCTTTGAACAACTAGTCGGAATTGAAATTTGAGAATAGATTTGGATGTCCCATTGGTAGACAAGCATCCACACCAACTTTCGTGACATTCCGAGCTATTTTCTTCCCATTTAAGCCCAACTCTAGAGAAAACGCACGGTCGCGTTTCATCTTTGACCAACTTCTCGGAATTGAAAATTGAGAATAGATTTGGATGTCCCATTTGTAGACATGCGCGCACAGCAATTTTCGTGACATTACGAGCTAATTTCACGTCCTTTAAGCCCAATTCTAGCGAAAACGCACGATCGAGTTTCAACTTTGACCAACTTCTCGGAATTGAAATTTGACAATAGTTTTGGATGTCCCATTGGTAGACAAGCGTCCACACCAACTTTCGTGACGTTCCGAGCTATTTTCTCCCCCTTTAAGCCCAAGTCTAGCGAAAACGCACGGTCGAGTTTCGAATTTGACCAACTTCTCGGAATTTAAAATTGAGCATCGATTTGGATGTCCCGTTGGTAGACAAATGCGCACGCCAGCTTTCGTGACGTTCCGAGCTATTTTCTCGCCCTTTAAGCCCAACTCTAGTGAAAACGCCAGGTAAATTTTCAACTTTGACCTACTTCTTGGAATTTAAATTTGAGAATAGATTTGGATGTCCCATTGGTAGACAAGCGTCCACACCAATTTTCGTGACATTCCGAGCTATTTTCTCGCCCTTTAAGCCCAAGTCTAGTGAAAACGCACGGTAAATTTTCAACTTTGACCAACTTCTTGGAATTTAAATTTGAGAATAGATTTGGATGTTCCATTGGTAGACAAGCGTCCACACAACCTTTCGTGATATTCCGAGCTATTTTCTCGCCCTTTAAGCCCAAGTCTAGCGAAAACGCACGGTAAATTTTCACCTTTGACCAACTTCTTGGAATTTAAATTTGAGAATTGATTTGGATGTCCCATTGGTAGACAAGCGTCCACACCAACTTTTGTGACATTCCGAGCTATTTTCTTCCAATTTAAGCCCAACTCTAGAGAAAACGCACGGTCACGTTTCATCTTTGACCAACTTCTCGGAAATGAAAATTGAGAATAGATTTGGATGTCCCATTTGTAGACATGCGCGCACAGCAACTTTCGTGACATTACAAGCTAATTTCACACCCTTTAAGCCCAAGTCTAGCAAAAACGCATGACCGAGTTTCAACTTTGACGAACTTCTCGAAATTGAAATTTGAGAATAGTTTTGGATGTCCCATTGGTAGACAAGCGTCCACACCAAATTTCGTGACGTTCCGAGCTATTTTCTCCCCCTTTAAGCCCAAGTCTAGCGAACACGCACGATCGAGTTTCAAGTTTGACCAACCTCTCGGAATTTAAATTTGAGAATAGATTTGGATGTCCCAATTGTAGACGAGCGTCCACGCCAACTTTCATGACATTCCGAGCTATTTTCATCCCATTTAAGCCCAACTCTTAGTTAAAACGCACGATCGCGTATCATCTTTGACCAACTTCTCGGAATTGAAAATTGAGAATAGATTTGGATGTCCCATTGGTAGACAAGCGTCCACACCAACTTTCATGACGTTCCGAGCTATTTTCTCCCCCTTTAAGCCCAAGTCTAGTGAAAACGCACGGTCGAGTTTCAAATTTGACCAACTTTTGGGAGTTGAAATTTGAAAATAGATTTGGATGTCCCATTGGTAGACAAGTCCACATTCCAACTTTCGTGACGTTACGAGCTATTTTCCTTGGCTTTAAGCCCAACTCTAGCGAAAACGCACAGTCGAGTTTGAATTTGACCAACTTCTCGGAATTGAAAATTGAGCATATATCTGGATGTCCCGTTGGTAGACAAATGCGCACGCCAACTTTCGTCACGTTCCGAGCTACTTTCTCACCCTTTAAGCCTAAGTCTAGCGAAAACGCACGGTCGAGTTTCGAATTTGACCAACTTCTCGGAATTAAAAATTGAGCACAGATTTGGATGTCCCGTTGGTAGACAAATGCGCACGCCAACTTTCGTCACATTACGAGCTAATTTCACACGCTTTAAGCTCAAGTCGAGCGAAAATGCACGGTCGAGTTTCGAATTTGACCAACTTCTCGGATTTGAAAATTGAGCATAGATTTGGATGTCTCGTTGTAGACAAATGCGCACGCCAAATTTCGTGACGTTTCGAGCTATTTTCTCCCCCTTTAAGCCCAAGTCTAGCGAAAACGCACGATCGAGTTTCTACTTTGACCAACTTCTCGGAATTGAAATTTGAGAATAGTTTTGGATGTCCCATTGTTAGACAAGCGTCCACACCAACTTTTGTGACGTTCCGAGCAATTTTCTCACCCTTTAAGCCTAAGTCTAGTGAAAACACACGGTCGAGTTTCGAATTTGACCAACTTCTCGGAATTAGAAATTGAGCATAGATTTGGATGTCCCGTTGGTAGACAAATGCGCACGCTAACTTTCGTGACGTTCCGAGCTATTTTCTCACCCTTTATGCCTAAGTCTAGCGAAAATGCACGGTCGAGTTTCGAATTTGACCAACTCTTCGGAATTAAAAATTGAGCATAGATTTGGATGTCCCATTGGTAGACAAATGCGCACGCCAACTTTCGTGACATTTCGAACTATTTTCTCACCCTTTAAGCCCAAGTCTAGTGAAAATGCACGGTCTATTTTCAACTTTGACCAACTTCTCGGAATATAAATTTGAGAATAGATTTGGATGTCACATTGGTAGACGAGCGTGCACGCCAACTCTCGTGACGTTCCGAGCTATTTTCACACCCTTTAAGCCCAATTCTAGCGAAAAGGAACGGTAAATTTTCAGCTTTGAACAAATTTTCGGAATTGAAATTTGAGAATAGATTTGGATGTCCCATTGGTAGACAAGCATCCACACCAAATTTCGTGACATTCCGAGCTATTTTCTTCCCATTTAAGCCAAAGTCTAGAGAAAACGCACGGTCGCGTTTCATCTTTGACCAACTTCTCGGAATTGAAAATTGAGAATAGATTTGGATGTCCCATTTGTAGACATGCGCGCACAGCAATTTTCGTGACATTACGAGCTAATTTCACGTCCTTTAAGCCCAATTCTAGCGAAAACGCACGATCGAGTTTCAACTTTGACCAACTTCTCGGAATTGAAATTTGACAATAGTTTTGGATGTCCCATTGGTAGACAAGCGTCCACACCAACTTTCGTGACGTTCCGAGCTATTTTCTCCCCCTTTAAGCCCAATTCTAGCGAAAACGCACGGTCGAGTTTTGAATTTGACCAACTTCTCGGAATTGAAAATTGAGCATAGATTTGGATGTCCCGTTGGTAGACAAATGCGCACGCCAACTTTCGTGACGTTCTGAGCTATTTTCTCACCCTTTAAGTCTAAGTCTAGCGAAAATGCACTGTCGATTTTCAACTTTGACCAACTTCTCGGAATTTAAATTTGAGAATAGATTTGGATGTCACATTGGTAGACGAGCGTGCACGCCAACTCTCGTGACGTTCCGAGCTATTTTCACACCCTTTAAGCCCAATTCTAGCGAAAACGAACGGTAAATTTTCAGCTTTGAACAACTTCTCGGAATTGAAATTTGAGAATAGATTTGGATGTCCCATTGGTAGACAGGCATCCACACCAACTTTCGTGACATTCCGAGCTATTTTCTTCCCATTTAAGCCCAACTGTAGAGAAAACGCACGGTCGCGTTTCATCTTTGACCAATTTCTCAGAATTTAAAATTGAGAATAGATTTGGATGTCTCGTTTGTAGACAAATGCGCACGACAACTTTCGTGACGTTCCGAGCTATTTTCTCACCCTTTAAGCCTAAGTCTAGCGAAAATGCACTGTCGATTTTCAACTTTGACCAACTTCTCAGAATTTCAATTTGAGAATAGATTTGGATGTCACATTGGTCGACGAGCGTCCATGCCAACTTTCATGACGCTCCGAGCTATTTTCACACCCTTTAAGCCCAAGTCGAGTGAAAACGCATGATCGAGATTCAACTTTGACCAACTTCTCGGAATTGAAATTTGAGAATAGTTTTGGATGTCCCATTGGTAGACAAGCGTCCACACCGTCTTTCATGACGTTCTGAGCTATTTTCTCCCCCTTTAAGCCCAAGTCTAGCGAAAACGCACGGTCGACTTTCGAATTTGACCAACTTCTCGGAATTGAAAATTGAGCATAGATTTGGATGTCCCGTTGGTAGACAAATGCGCACGCCAGCTTTCGTGACGTTCCGAGCTATTTTCTCGCCCTTTAAGCCCAACTCTAGCGAAAACGCACGGTAAATTTTCAACTTTGACCAACTTCTTGGAATTTAAATTTGAGAATAGATTTGGCTGTCCCATTGGTAGACAAGCGTCCACGCCAACTTTCGTGACATTCCGAGCTATTTTCTCGCTATTTAAGCCCAAGTCTAGCGAAAACGCACGGTAAATTTTCAACTTTGACCAACTTCTTGGAATTTAAATTTGAGAATAGATTTGGATGTTCATTTGGTAGACAAGCGTCCCCACCAACTTTCGTGACATTCCGAGCTATTTTCTCGCCCTTTAAACCCAAGTCTAGCGAAAACGCACGGTAAATTTTCAACTTTGACCAACTTCTTGGAATTTAAATTTGAGAATAGATTTGGATGTTCCATTGGTAGACAAGCGTCCACACCAACTTTCGTGACATTCCGAGCTATTTTCTCGCCCTTTAAGCCCAAGTCTAGCGAAAAAGCACGGTAAATTTTCAACTTTGACCAACTTCTTGGAATTTAAATTTGAGAATAGATTTGGATGTCCCATTGGTAGACAGGCGTCCACAACAACTTTTGTGACATTCCGAGCTATTTTCTTCCCATTTAAGCCCAACTCTAGAGAAAACGCACGGTCGCGTTTCATCTTTGACCAACTTCTCGGAAATGAAAATTGAGAATAGATTTGGATGTCCCATTTGTAGACATGCGCGCACAGCAACTTTCGTGACATTACGAGCTAATTTCACACGCTTTAAGCCCAAGTCTAGCAAAAATGCATGATCGAGTTTCAACTTTGACGAACTTCTCGAAATTGAAATTTGAGAATAGTTTTGGATGTCCCATTGGTAGACAAGCGTCCACACCAACTTTCGTGACGTTCCGAGCTATTTTCTCCCCCTTTAAGCCCAAGTCTAGCGAACACGCACGATCGAGTTTCAAGTTTGACCAACCTCTCGTAATTTAAATTTGAGAAAAGATTTGGATGTCCCATTGGTAGACGAGCGTCCACGCCAATTTTCATGACATTCCGAGCTATTTTCATCCCATTTAAGCCCAACTCTAGCGAAAACGCACGATCGCGTATCATCTTTGACCAACGTCTCGGAGTTGAAAATTGAGAATAGATTTGGATATCCCATTGGTAGACAAGCGTCCACACCAACTTTCATGACGTTCCGAGCTATTTTCTCCCCCTTTAAGCCCAAGTCTAGCGAAAACGCACGGTCGAGTTTCGAATTTGACCAACTTTTGGGAGTTGAAATTTGTAAATAGATTTGGATGTCCCGTTGGTAGACAAGTGCACATGCCAACTTTCGTGACGTTACGAGCTATTTTCCTCGGCTTTAAGCCCAACTCTAGCGAAAACGCACGGTCGAGTTCGAATTTGACCAACTTCTCGGAATTGAAAATTGAGCATATATCTGGATGTCCCGTTGGTAGACAAATGCGCACGCCAACGTTCGTGACGTTCCAAGCTATTTTCTCACCCTTTAAGCCTAAGTCTAGCCAAAACGCACGGTCGAGTTTCGAATTTGACCAACTTCTCGGAATTAAAAATTGAGCACAGATTTGGATGTCGTGTTGGTAGACAAATGCGCACGCCAACTTTCGTCACATTACGAGCTAATTTCACACCCTTTAAGCTCAAGTCGAGCGAAAATGCACGGTCGAGTTTCGAATTTGACCAAATTCTCGGAATTGAAAATTGAGCATAGATTTGGATGTCTCGTTGGTAGACAAATGCGCACGCCAACTTTCGTGACGTTCCGAGATATTTTCTCCCCCTTTAAGCCCAAGTCTAGCGAAAACGCACGATCGAGTTTCAACTTTGACCAACTTCTCGGAATTGAAATTTGAGAATAGTTTTGGATGTCCCATTGGTAGACAAGCGTCCACACCAACTTTCGTGACGTTCCGAGCTATTTTCTCCCCCTTTAAGCGCAAGTCTAGCGAACACGCACGATCGAGTTTCAACTTTGACCAACTTCTCGGAATTGAAATTTGAGAATAGTTTTGGATGTCCCATTGGTAGACAAGCGTCCACACCAACTTTCGTGACGTTCCGAGCTATTTTCTCACCCTTTAAGCCTAAGTCTAGAGAAAACACACGGTCGAGTTTCGAATTTGACCAACTTCTCGGAATTAGAAATTGAGCATAGATTTGGATGTCCCATTGGTAGACAAATGCACACGCCAACTTTCGTCACATTACGAGCTAATTTCACACCCTTTAAGCTCAAGTCGAGCGAAAACGCACGGTCGAGTTTCGAATTTGACCAACTTCTCGGAATTGAAAATTGAGCATAGATTTGGATGTCCCATTGGTAGACAAATGTACACGCTAACTTTCGTGACGTTCCGAGCTATTTTCTCACCCTTTAAGCCCAAGTCTAGCGAAAATGCACGGTCGATTTTCCACTTTGACCAACTTCTCGGAATTTAAATTTTAGAATGGATTTGGATGTCACATTGTTAGACGAGTGTCCAGGCCAACTTTCGTAATGTGCCGAGCTATTTTCACTCCCTTTAAGCCCAAGTCTAGCGAAAACGCACGATCGAGTTTCAACTTTGACCAACTTCTCGGAATTGAAATTTGAGAATAGTTTTGGATGTCCCATTGGTAGACAAGCGTCCACACCAACGTTCGTGACGTGCTGAGCTATTTTCTCCCCCTTTAAGCCCAAGTATAGAGAAAACGTACAGTCGAGTGTCGAATTTGACCAAGTCCTCGGAATTAAAAATTGAGCATAGATTTGAATGTCCCGTTGGTAGACAAATGCGCACGCCAACTTTCGTGACATTTCGAACTATTTTCTCACCCTTTAAGCCCAAGTCTAGTGAAAATGCACGGTCGATTTTCAACTTTGACCAACTTCTCAGAATATAAATTTGAGAATAGATTTGGATGTCACATTGGTAGACGAGCGTGCACGCCAACTCTCGTGACGTTCCGAGCTATTTTCACACCCTTTAAGCCCAATTCTAGCGAAAACGAACGGTAAATTTTCAGCTTTGAACAACTTCTCGGAATTGAATTTGAGAATAGATTTGGATGTCCCATTGGTAGACAAGCATCCACACCAACTTTCGTGACATTCCGAGCTATTTTATTCCCATTTAAGCCCAACTCTAGAGAAAACGCACGGTCACGTTTCATCTTTGACCAACTTCTCGGAATTGAAAATTGAGAATAGATTTGGATGTCCCATTTGTAGACAAATGCGCACGCCAACATTCGTGACGTTCCGAGCTATTTTCACGTCCTTTAAGCCCAATTCTAGCGAAAACGCACGATCGATTTTCAACTTTGACCAACTTCTCAGAATTGAAATTTGAGAATGGATTTGGATGTCCCATTGGTAGACAAGCGTCCACGCCAACTTTCGTGACGTTCCGAGCTATTTTCTCCCCCTTTAATCCCAAGTCTAGCGAAAACGCACGGTCGAGTTTCGAATTTGACCAACTTCTCGGAATTGAAAATTGAGAATAGATTTGGATGTCCCGTTGGTAGACAAATGCGCACGCCAGCTTTCGTGACGTTCCGAGCTATTTTCTCACCCTTTAAGCCTAAGTCTAGCGAAAATGCACTGTCGATTTTCAACTTTGACCAACTTCTCGGAATTTAAATTTGAGAATAGATTTGGATGTCACATTGGTCGACGAGCATCCACGCCAACTTTCATGACGCTCCGAGCTATTTTCACACCCTTTAAGCCCAAGTCTAGCGAAAACACACGGTCGAGTTTCGAATTTGACCAACTTCTCGGAATTGAAATTTGAGAATAGTTTTGGATGTCCCATTGGTAGACAAGCGTCCACACCGTCTTTCGTGACGTTCCGAGCTATTTTCTCCCCCTTTAAGCCCAAGTCTAGCGAAAACGCACGGTCGAGTTTCGAATTTGACCAACTTCTCGGAATTGAAAATTGAGCATAGATTTGGATGTCCTGTTGGTAGACAAATGCGCACGCCAGCTTTCGTGACGTTCCGAGCTATTTTCTCGCCCTTTAAGCCCAACTCTAGTGAAAACGCACGGTAAATTTTCAACTTTCACCAACTTCTTGGAATTTAAATTTGAGAATAGATTTGGATGTCCCATTGGTAGACAAGCGTCAACACCAACTTTCGTGACATTCCGAGCTATTTTCTCGCCCTTTAAGCCCAAGTCTAGCGAAAACGCACAGTAAATTTTCAACTTTGACCAACTTCTTGGAATTTAAATTTGAGAATAGATTTGGATGTTCCATTGGTAGGCAAGCGTCCACACCAACTTTCGTGACATTCCGAGCTATTTTCTCGCCCTTTAAGCGCAAGTCTAGCGAAAACGCACGGTAAATTTTCAACTTTGACCAACTTCTTGGAATTTAAATTTGAGAATAGATTTGGATGTCCCATTGGTAGACAAGCGTCCACACCAACTTTTGTGACATTCCGAGCTATTTTCTTCCCATTTGAGGCCAACTCTACAGAAAACGCACAGTCGCGTTTCATCTTTGACCAACTTCTCGGAAATGAAAATTGAGAATAGATTTGGATGTCCCATTTGTAGACATGCGCGCACAGCAACTGTCGTGACATTACGAGCTAATTTCACACCCTTTAAGCCCAAGTCTAGCAAAAACGCATGATCGAGTTTCAACTTTGACGAACTTCTCGAAATTGAAATTTGAGAATAGTTTTGGATGTCCCATTGGTAGATAAGCGTCCACACCAACTTTCGTGACGTTCCGAGCTATTTTCTCCCCCTTTAAGCCCAAGTCTAGCGAACACGCACGATCGAGTTTCAAGTTTGACCAACCTCTCGTAATTTAAATTTGAGAATATATTTGGATGTCCCATTGGTAGACGAGCGTCCACGCCAACTTTCATGACATTCCGAGCTATTTTCATCCCATTTAATCCCAACTCTAGCGAAAACGCACGATCGTGTATCATCTTTGACCAACTTCTCGGAATTGAAAATTGAGAATAGATTTGGATGTCCCATTGGTAGACAAGCGTCCACACCAACTTTCATGACGTTCCGAGCTATTTTCTCCCCCTTTAAGCCCAAGTCTAGCGAAAACGCACGGTCGAGTTTCGAATTTGACCAACTTCTCGGAATTGAAATTTGAGAATGGATTTGGATGTCCCATTGGTAGACAAGCGTCCACGCCAACTTTCGTGACGTTCCGAGCTATTTTCTCCCCCTTTAAGCCCAAGTCTAGCGAAAACGCACGGTCGAGTTTCGAATTTGACCAACTTCTCAGAATTGAAAATTGAGCATAGATTCGGATGTCCCGTTGGTAGACAAAAACGCACACCAGCTTTGGTGACGTTCCGAGCTATTTTCTCACCCTTTAAGCCTAAGTCTAGCGAAAATGCACTGTTGATTTTCAACTTTGACCAACTTCTCGGAATTTAAATTTGAGAATAGATTTGGATGTCACATTGGTCGACGAGCGTCCACGCCAACTTTCATGACGCTCCGAGCTATTTTCACACCCTTTAAGCCCAAGTCGAGCGAAAACGCATGATCGAGTTTCAACTTTGACCAACTTCTCGGAATTGAAAATTGAGAATAGTTTTGGATATCCCATTGGTAGACAAATGCGCACGCCAGCTTTCGTGACGTTCCGAGCTATTTTCTCGCCCTTTAAGCCCAACTTTAGTGAAAACGCACGGTAAATTTTCAACTTTGACCAACTTCTTGGAATTTAAATTTGAGAATAGATTTGGATGTCCCATTGGTAGACAAGCGTCCACACCAACTTTCGTGACATTCCGAGCTATTTTCTCGCCCTTTAAGCCCAAGTCTAGCGAAAACGCACGGTAAATTTTCAACTTTGACCAACTTCTTGGAATTTAAATTTGAGAATAGATTTGGATGTTCCATTGGTAGACAAGCGTCCACACCAACTTTCATGACATTCCGAGCTATTTTCTCGCCCTTTAAGCCCAAGTCTAGCGAAAACGCACGGTAAATTTTCAACTTTGACCAACTTCTTGGAATTTAAATTTGAGAATAGATTTGGATGTTCCATTGGTAGACAAGCGTCCACACCACCTTTCGTGACGTTCCAAGCTATTTTCTCCCCCTTTAAGCCCAAGTCTAGCGAACACGCACGATCGAGTTTCAAGTTTCACCAACCTGTCGGAATTTAAATTTGAGAATAGATTTGGATGTCCCATTGGTAGACGAGCGTCCACGCCAACTTTCATGACATTCCGAGCTATTTTCATCCCATTTAAGCCCAACTCTAGCGAAAACGCACGATCGCGTATCATATTTGACCAACTTCTCGGAATTGAAAATTGAGAATAGATTTGGATGTCCCATTGGTAGACAAGCGTCCACACCAACATTCATGACGTTTCGAGCTATTTTCTCCCCCTTTAAGCCCAAGTCTAGCGAAAACGCACGGTCGAGTTTCGAATTTGACCAACTTTTGGGAGTTGAAATTTGAAAATAGATTTGGATGTCCCGTTGGTAGACAAGTGCACATGCCAACTTTCGTGACGTTACGAGCTATTTTCCTCGGCTTTAAGCCCAACTCTAGCGTAAACGCACGGTCGAGTTCGAATTTGACCAACTTCTCGGAATTGAAAATTGAGCATATATCTGGATGTCCCGTTGGTAGAAAAATGCGCACGCCAACTTTTGTGACGTTCCGAGCTATTTTCTCACCCTTTAAGCCTAAGTCTAGCGAAAATGCACAGTCGAGTTTCGAATTTGACCAACTTCTCGGAATTAAAAATTGAGCACAGATTTGGATGTCCCGTTGGTAGACAAATGCGCACGCCAACTTTCGTCACATTACGAGCTAATTTCACACCCTTTAAGCTCAAGTCGAGCGAAAATGCACGGTCGAGTTTCGAATTTGACCAACTTTTCAGAATTGAAAATTGAGCATAGATTTGGATGTCCCGTTGGTAGACAAATGCGCACGCCAACTTTCGTGACATTTCGAACTGTTTTCTCACCCTTTAAGCCCAAGTCTAGTGAAAATGCACGGTCGATTTTCAACTTTGACCAACTTCTCGGAATATAAATTTGAGAATAGATTTGGATGTCACATTGGTAGACGAGCGTGCACGCCAACTCTCGTGACGTTCCGAGCTATTTTCACACCCTTTAAGCCCAATTCTAGCGAAAACGAATGGTAAATTTTCAGCTTTGAACAACTTCTCGGAATTGAAATTTGAGAATAGATTTGGATGTCCCATTGGTAGACAAGCATCCAGACCAACTTTCGTGACATTCCGAGCTATTTTCTTCCCATTTAAGCCCAACTCTAGAGAAAACGCACGGTCGCGTTTCATCTTTGACCAACTTCTCGGAATTGAAAATTGAGAATAGATTTGGATGTCCCATTTGTAGACAAATGCGCACGCCAACATTCGTGACGTTCCGAGCTATTTTCACGTCCTTTAAGCCCAATTCCAGCGAAAACGCACGGTCGATTTTGAACTTTGACCAACTTCTCGGAATTGAAATTTGAGAATGGATTTGGATGTCCCATTGGTAGACAAGCGTCCAGGCCAACTTTCGTGACGTTCCGAGCTATTTTCTCCCCCTTTAAGCCCAAGTCTAGCAAAAACGCACGGTCGAGTTTCGAATTTGACCAACTTCTCGGAATTGAAAATTGAGCATAGATTTGGATGTCCCGTTGGTAGACAAATGCGCACGCCAGCTTTTGTGACGTTCCGAGCTATTTTCTCATCCTTTAAGCCTAAGTCTAGCGAAAATGCACTGTCGATTTTCAACTTTGACCAACTTCTCGGAATTTAAATTTGAGAATAGATTTGGATGTCACATTGGTCGACGAGCGTCCACGCCAACTTTCATGACGCTCCGAGCTATTTTCACACCTTTTAATCCCAAGTCGAGCGAAAACGCATGATCGAGTTTCAACTTTGACCAACTTCTCGGAATTGAAATTTGAGAATAGTTTTGGATGTCCCATTGGTAGACAAGCATCCGCAACGTCTTTCGTGACGTTCCGAGCTATTTTCTCCCCCTTTAAGCCCAAGTCTAGCGAAAACGCACGGTCGAGTTTCGAATTTGACCAACTTCTCGGAATTGAAAATTGAGCATAGATTTGGATGTCCCGTTGGTAGACAAATGTGCACGCCAGCTTTCGTGACGTTCCGAGCTATTTTCTCGCCCTTTAAGCCCAACTCTAGCGAAAACGCACGGTAAATTTTCAACTTTGACCAACTTCTTGGAATTTAAATTTGAGAATATATTTGGATGTCCCATTGGTAGACAAGCATCAACACCAACTTTCGTGACATTCCGAGCTATTTTATCTCCTTTTAAGCCCAAGTCTAGCGAAAACGCACGGTAAATTTTCAACTTTGACCAACTTCTTGGAATTTAAATTTGAGAATAGATTTGGATGTTCCATTGGTAGACAAGCGTCCACACCAACTTTCGTGACATTCCGAGCTATTTTCTCGTCCTTTAAGCCCAAGTCTAGCGAAAACGCACGGTAAATTTTCAACTTCGACCAACTTCTTGGAATTTAAATTTGAGAATAGATTTGGATGTCCCATTGGTAGACAAGCGTCCACACCAACTTTTGTGACATTCCGAGCTATCTTCTTCCCATTTAAGCCCAACTCTAGAGAAAACGCACGGTCGCGTTTCATCTTTGACCAACTTCTCGGAAATGAAAATTGCGAATAGATTTGGATGTCCCATTTGTAGACATGCGCGCACAGCAACTTTCGTGACATTACGAGCTAATTTCACACCCTTTAAGCCCAAGTCTAGCAAAAACGCATGATCGAGTTTCAACTTTGACGAACTTCTCAAAATTGAAATTTGAGAATAGTTTTGGATGTCCCATTGGTAGACAAGCGTCCACACCAACTTTCGTGACGTTCCGAGCTATTTTCTCCCCCTTTAAGCCCAAGTCTAGCGAACACGCACGATCGAGTTTCAAGTTTGACCAACCTCTCGGAATTTAAATTTGAGAATAGATTTGGATGTCCCATTGGTAGACGAGCGTCCACGGCAACTTTCATGACATTCCGAGCTATTTTCATCCCATTTAAGCCCAACTCTAGCGAAAACGCACGATCGCGTATCATCTTTGACCAACTTCTCGGAATTGAAAATTGAGAATAGATTTGGATGTCCCATTGGTAGAAAAGCGTCCACACCAACTTTCATGACGTTCCGAGCTATTTTCTCCCCCTTTAAGCCCAAGTCTAGCGAAAACGCACGGTCGAGTTTCGAATTTGACCAACTTCTCGGAATTGAAATTTGAGAATGGATTTGGATGTCCCATTGGTAGACAAGCGTCCACGCCAACTTTATGACGTTCCGAGCTATTTTCTCCCCCTTTAAGCCCAAGTCTAGCGAAAACGCACGGTCGAGTTTCGAATTTGACCAACTTCTGGGAATTGAAAATTGAGCATAGATTCGGATGTCCCGTTGGTAGACAAATGCGCACGCCAGCTTTCGTGACGTTCCGAGCTATTTTCTCACCCTTTAAGCCTAAGTCTAGCGAAAATGCACTGTCGATTTTCAACTTTGACCAACTTCTCGGAATTTAAATTTGAGAATAGATTTGGATGTCACATTGGTCGACGAGCGTCCACGCCAACTCTCATGATGCTCCGAGCTATTTTCACACCCTTTAAGCCCAAGTCGAGCGAAAACGCATGATCGAGTTTCAACTTTGACCAACTTCTCGGAATTGAAATTTGAGAATAGTTTTGGATGTCCCATTCGTAGACAAGCGTCCACACCGTCTTTCGTGACGTTCCGAGCTATTTTCTCGCCCTTTAAGCCCAAGTCTAGCGAAAACGCACGGTAAATTTTCAACTTTGACCAACTTCTTGGAATTTAAATTTGAGAATAGATTTGGATGTTCCATTGGTAGACAAGCGTCCACACCAACTTTCGTGACATTCCGAGCTATTTTCTCGCCCTTTAAGCCCAAGTCTAGCGAAAACGCACGGCAAATTTTCAACTTTGACCAACTTCTTGGAATTTAAATTTGAGAATAGATTTGGATGTTCCATTGGTAGACAAGCGTCCACACCAACTTTCGTGACGTTCCGAGCTATTTTCTCCCCCTTTAAGCCCAAGTATAGCGAAAACGTACAGTCGAGTTTCGAATTTGACCAACTCCTCGGAATTAAAAATTGAGCATAGATTTGGATGTCCCGTTGGTAGACAAATGCGCACAGCAAAATTTCGTGACATTTCGAACTGTTTTCTCACCCTTTAAGCCCAAGTCTAGTGAAAATGCACGGTCGATTTTCAACTTTGACCAACTTCTCGGAATATAAATTTGAGAATAGATTTGGATGTCACATTGGTAGACGAGCGTGCACGCCAACTCTCGTGACGTTCCGAGCTATTTTCACACCCTTTAAGCCCAATTCTAGCGAAAAAGAACGGTAAATTTTCAGCTTTGAACAACTTCTCGGAATTGAAATTTGAGAATAGATTTGGATGTCCCATTGGTAGACAAGCATCCACACCAAATTTTGTGACATTCCGAGCTATTTTCTTCCCATTTAAACCCAACTCTAGAGAAAACACACGGTCGCGTTTTATCTTTGACCAACTTCTCGGAATTGAAAATTGAGAGTAGATTTGGATGTCCCATTTGTAGACATGCACGCACAGCAATTTTCGTGACATTACGAGCTAATTTCACGTCCTTTAAGCCCAATTCTAGCGAAAACGCACTATCGAGTTTCAACTTTGACCAACTTCTCGGAATTGAAAATTGAGCATAGATTTGGATGTCCCGTTGGTAGCACAAATGCACACGCCAACTTTCGTGACGTTCCGAGCTATTTTCTCACCCTTTAAGCCTAAGTCTAGCGAAAATGCACTGTCGATTTTCAACTTTGACCAACTTCTCGGAATTTAAATTTGAGAATAGATTTGGATGTCACATTGGTCGACGAGCGTCCACGCCAACTTTCATGACGCTCTGAGCTATTTTCACACCCCTTTAAGCCCAAGTCGAGCGAAAACGCATGATCGAGTTTCAACTTTGACCAACTTCTCGGAATTGAAATTTCAGAATAGTTTTGGATGTCCCATTGGTAGACAAGCGTCCGAAACGTCTTTCGTGACGTTCCGAGCTATTTTCTCCCCCTTTAAGCCCAAGTCTAGCGAAAAACGCACGGTCGAGTTTCGAATTTGACCAACTTCTCGGAATTGAAAATTGAGCATAGATTTGGATGTCCCGTTGGTAGACAAATGCGCACGCCAGCTTTCGTGACGTTCCGTGCTATTTTCTCGCCCTTTAAGCCCAACTCTAGTGAAAACGCACGGTAAATTTTCAACTTTGACCAACTTCTTGGAATTTAAATTTGAGAATATATTTGGATGTCCCATTGGTAGACAAGCGTCAACACCAACTTTCGTGACATTCCGATCTATTTTCTCGCCCTTTAAGCCCAAGTCTAGCGAAAACGCACGGTAAATTTTCAACTTTGACCAACTTCTTGGAATTTAAATTTGAGAATAGATTTGGATGTCCCATTGGTAGACAAGCGTCCACACCAACTTTCGTGACATTCCGAGCTATTTTTTCGCCCTTTAAGCCCAAGTCTAGCGAAAACGCACGATAAATTTTCAACTTTGACCAACTTCTTGGAATTTAAATTTGAGAATAGATTTGGATGTTCCATTGGTAGACAAGCGTCCACACCAACTTTCGTGACATTCCGAGCTATTTTCTCGCCCTTTAAGCCCAAGTCTAGCGAAAACGCACGGTAAATTTTCAACTTTGACCAACTTCTTGGAATTTAAATTTGAGAATAGATTTGGATGTCCCATTGGTAGACAAGCGTCCACACCAACTTTTGTGACATTCCGAGCTATTTTTTTCCCATTTAAGCCCAACTCTAGAAAAAACGCACGGTCGCGTTTCATCTTTGACCAACTTCTCGGAAATGAAAATTGAGAATAGATTTGGATGTCCCATTTGTAGACATGCGCGCACAGCAACTTTCGTGACATTACGAGCTAATTTCACACCCTTTAAGCCCAAGTCTAGCAAAAACGCATGATCGAGTTTCAACTTTGACGAACTTCTCGAAATTGAAATTTGAGAATAGTTTTGGATGTCCCATTGGTAGACAAGCGTCCACACCAACTTTCGTGACGTTCCGAGCTATTTTCTCCCCCTTTAAGCCCAAGTCTAGCGAACACGCACGATCGAGTTTCACGTTTGACCAACCTCTCGGAATTTAAATTTGAGAATAGATTTGGATGTCCCATTGGTAGACGAGCGTCCACGCCAACTTTCATGACATTCCGAGCTATTTTCATCCCATTTAAGCCCAACTCTAGCGAAAACGCACGATCGCGTATCATCTTTGACCAACTTCTCGGAATTGAAAATTGAGAATAGATTTGGATGTCCCATTGGTAGACAAGCGTCCACACCAACTTTCATGACGTTCCGAGCTATTTTCTTCCCCTTTAAGCCCAAGTCTAGCGAAAACGCAACGGTCGAGTTTCGAATTTGACCAACTTTTGGGAGTTGAAATTTGAAAATAGATTTGGATGTCACGTTGGTAGACAAGTGCACATGCCAACTTTCGTGACGTTGCGAGCTATTTTCCTCGGCTTTAAGCCCAACTCTAGCGAAAACGCACGGTCGAGTTTGAATTTGACCAACTTCTCGGAATTGAAAATTGAGCATATATCTGGATGTCCCATTGGTAGACAAATGCGCACGCCAACTTTCGTGACGTTGCGAGCTATTTTCTCACCCTTTAAGCCTAAGTCTAGCGAAAACGCACGGTCGAGTTTCGAATTTGACCAACTTCTCGGAATTAAAAATTGAGCACAGATTTGGATGTCGCATTGGTAGACAAATGCGCACGCCAACTTTCGTCACATTACGAGCTAATTTCACACCCTTTAAGCTCAAGTCGAGCGAAAATGCACGGTCGAGTTTCGAATTTGACCAACTTCTTGGAATTGAAAATTGAGCATAGATTTGGATGTCTCGTTGGTAGACAAATGTGCACGCCAACTTTCGTGACGTTCCGAGCTATTTTCTCCCCCTTTAAGCCCAAGTCTAGCGAAAACGCACGATCGAGTTTCAACTTTGACCAACTTCTCGGAATTGAAATTTGAGAATAGTTTTGGATGTCCCATTGGTAGACAAGCGTCCACACCAACTTTTGTGACGTTCCGAGCTATTTTCTCACCCTTTAAGCCTAAGTCTAGCGAAAACACACGGTCGAGTTTCGAATTTGACCAACTTCTCGGAATTAGAAATTGAGCATAGATTTGGATGTCCCGTTGGTAGACAAATGTGCGCGCCAACTTTCGTCACATTAGGAGCTAATTTCACACCCTTTAAGCTCAAGTCGAGCGAAAACGCACGGTCGAGTTTCGAATTTGACCAACTTCTCGGAATTGAAAATTGAGCATAGATTTGGATGTCCTGTTGGTAGACAAATGCGCACGCTAACTTTCGTGACGTTCCGAGCTATTTTCTCACCCTTTAAGCCTAAGTCTAGCGAAAATGCACGGTCGATTTTCCACTTTGACCAACTTCTCGGAATTTAAATTTTAGAATGGATTTGGATGTCACATTGTTAGACGAGTGTCCACGCCAACTTTCGTAACGTTCCTAGCTATTTTCACTCCCTTTAAGACCAAGTCTAGCGAAAACGCATGATCGAGTTTCAACTTTGACGAACTTCTCGGAATTGAAATTTGAGAATAGTTTTGGATGTCCCATTGGTAGACAAGTGTCCACACCAACTTTCGTGACGTTCCGAGCTATTTTCTCCCCCTTTAAGCCCAAGTATAGCGAAAACGTACAGTCAAGTTTCGAATTTGACCAACTCCTCGGAATTAAAAATTGAGCATAGATTTGGATTTCCTGTTGGTAGACAAATGCGCACGCCAACTTTCATGACATTTCGAACTATTTTCTCACCCTTTAAGCCCAAGTCTAGTGAAAATGCACGGTCGATTTTCAACTTTGACCAACTTCTCGGAATATAAATTTGAGAATAGATTTGGATGTCACATTGGTAGACGAGCGTGCACACCAACTCTCGTGACGTTCTGAGCTATTTTCACACCCTTTAAGCCCAATTCTAGGGAAAACGAACGGTAAATTTTCAGCTTTGAACAACTTCTCGGAATTGAAATTTGATAATAGATTTCGATGTCCCATTGGTAGACAAGCATCCACGCCAACTTTCGTGACATTGCGAGCTATTTTCATCCCATTTAAGCCCAACTCTAGAGAAAATGCACGATCGCGTTTCATCTTTGACCAGCTTCTCGGAATTGAAAATTGAGAATAGATTTGGATGTCCCATTTGTAGACATGCGCGCACAGCAATTTTCGTGACATTACGAGCTAATTTCACGTCCTTTAAGCCCAATTCTAGTGAAAACGCATGATCGAGTTTCAACTTTGACCAACTTCTCCGAATTGAAATTTGAGAATGGATTTGGATGTCCCATTGGTAGACAAGCGTCCACACCAACTTTCGTGACGTTCCGAGCTATTTTCTCCCCCTTTAAGCCCAAGTCTAGCGAAAACGCACGGTCGAGTTTCGAATTTGACCAACTTCTCGGAATTGAAAATTGAGCATAGATTTGGATGTCCCATTGGTAGACAAATGCGCACGCCAACTTTCGTGACGTTCCGAGCTATTTTCTCACCCTTTAAGCCTAAGTCTAGCGAAAATGCACTGTCGATTTTCAACTTTGACCAACTTCTCGGAATTTAAATTTGAGAATAGCTTTGGATGTCACATTGGTCGACGAGCGTCCACGCCAACTTTCATGACGCTCCGGGCTATTTTCGCACCCTTTAAGCCCAAGTCGAGCGAAAACGCATGATCGAGTTTCAACTTTGACCAACTTCTCGGAATTGAAATTTGAGAATAGTTTTGGATGTCCCATTGGTAGACAAGCGTCCACACCAACTTTCGTGACGTTCCGAGGTATTTTCTCACCCTTTAAGCCTAAGTCTAGCGAAAACACACGGTCGAGTTTCGAATTTGACCAAGTTCTCGGAATTAGAAATTGAGCATAGATTTGGATGTCCCGTTGGTAGACAAATGCGCACGCCAACTTTCGTCACATTACGAGCTAATTTCACACGCTTTAAGCCTAAGTCTAGCGAAAATGCACGGTCGATTTTCCACTTTGACCAACTTCTCGGAATTTAAATTTTAGAATGGATTTGGATGTCACATTGTTAGACGAGCGTCCACGCCAACTTTCGTAATGTTCCGAGCTATTTTCACTCCCTTTAAGCCCAAGTCTAGCGAAAACGCACGATCGAGTTTCAACTTTGACGAACTTCTCGGAATTGAAATTTGAGAATAGTTTTGGATGTCCCATTGGTAGACAAGCGTCCACACCAACTTTCGTGACGTTCCGAGCTATTTTCTCCCCCTTTAAGCCCAAGTATAGTGAAAACGTACAGTCGAGTTTCGAATTTGACCAACTCCTCGGAATTAAAAATTGAGCATAGATTTGGATGTCCCGTTGGTAGACAAATGCGCACGCCAACTTTCGTGACATTTCGAACTATTTTCTCACCCTTTAAGCCCAAGTCTAGTGAAAATGCACGGTCGATTTTCAACTTTGACCAACTTCTCGGAATATAAATTTGAGAATAGATTTGGATGTCACATTGGTAGACGAGCGTGCACGCCAACTCTCGTGACGTTCCGAGCTATTTTCACACCCTTTAAGCCCAATTCTAGCGAAAACGAACGGTAAATTTTCAGCTTTGAACAACTTTTCGGAATTGAAATTTGAGAATAGATTTGGATGTCCCATTGGTAGACAAGCATCCACACCAACTTTTGTGACATTCTGAGCTATTTTCTTCCCATTTAAGCCCAACTCTAGAGAAAACGCACGGTCGCGTTTTATCTTTGACCAACTTCTCGGAATTGAAAATTGAGAATAGATTTGGATGTCCCATTTGTAGACATGCACGCACAGCAATTTTCGTGACATTACGAGCTAATTTCACGTCCTTTAAGCCCAATTCTAGCGAAAACGCACGATCGAGTTTCAACTTTGACCAACTTCTCGGAATTGAAATTTGAGAATGGATTTGGATGTCCCATTGGTAGACAAGCGTCCACACCAACTTGCGTGACGTTCCAAGCTATTTTCTCCCCCTTTAAGCCCAAGTCTAGCGAAAACGCACGGTCGAGTTTCGAATTTGACCAACTTCTCGGAATTGAAAATTGAGCATAGATTTGGATGTCCCGTTGGTAGCCAAATGCGCACGCCAACTTTCGTGACGTTCCGAGCTATTTTCTCACCCTTTAAGCCTAAGTCTAGAGAAAATGCACTGTCGATATCCAACTTTGACCAACTTCTCGGAATTTAAATTTGAGAATAGATTTGGATGTCACATTGGTAGACGAGCGTGCACGCCAACTCTCGTGACGTTCTGAGCTATTTTCACACCCTTTAAGCCCAATTCTAGCGAAAACGAACGGTAAATTTTCAGCTTTGAACAACTTCTCGAAATTGAAATTTGAGAATAGATTTGGATGTCCCATTGGTAGACAAGCATCCACACCAACTTTCGTGACATTCCGAGCTATTTTCTTCCCATTCAAGCCCAACTCTAGAGAAAACGCACGGTCGCGTTTCATCTTTGACCAACTTATCGGAATTGAAAATTGAGAATAGATTTGGATGTCCCATTTGTAGACATGCGCGCACAGCAATTTTCGTGACATTACGAGCTAATTTCACGTCCTTTAAGCCAAATTCTAACGAAAACGCACGATCCAGTTTCAAGTTTGACCAACTTCTCGTAATTGAAATTTGAGAATGGATTTGCATGTCCCATTGGTAGACAAGCGTCCACACCAACTTTCGTGACGTTCCGAGCTATTTTGTCCCCCTTTAAGCCCAAGTCTAGCGAAAACGCACGGTCGAGTTTCGAATTTGACCAACTTCTCGGAATTGAAAATTGAGCATAGATTTGGATGTCCCGTTGGTAGACAAATGCGCACGCCAACTTTCGTGACGTTCCGAGCTATTTTCTCACCCTTTAAGCCTAAGTCTAGCGAAAATGCACTGTCGATTTTCAACTTTGACCAACTTCTCGGAGTTTAAATTTGAGAATAGATTTGGATGTCAGATTGGTCAACGAGCGTCCACGCCAACTTTCATGACGCTCCGAGCTATTTTCGCACCCTTTAAGCCCAAGTCGAGCGAAAACGCATGATCGAGTTTCAACTTTGACCAACTTCTCGGAATTGAAATTTGAGAATAGTTTTGGATGTCCCAATTGTAGACAAGCGTCCACACCGTCTTTCGTGATGTTCCGAGCTATTTTCTCCCCCTTTAAGCCCAAGTCTAGCGAAAACGCACGGTCGAGTTTCGAATTTGACCAACTTCTCGGAATTCAAAATTGAGCATAGATTTGGATGTCCCGTTGGTAGACAAATGCGCACGCCAGCTTTCGTGACGTTCCGAGCTATTTTCTCGCCCTTTAAGCCCAACTCTAGTGAAAATGAACGGTAAATTTTCAACTTTGACCAACTTCTTGGAATTTAAATTTGAGAATAGATTTGGATGTCCCATTGGTAGACAAGCGTCCACACCAACTTTCGTGACATTCCGAGCTATTTTCTCGCCCTTTAAGCCCAAGCCTAGCGAAAACGCACGGTAAATTTTCAACTTTGACCAACTTCTTGGAATTTAAATTTGAGAATAGATTTGGATGTTCCATTGGTAGAAAAGCATCCACACCAACTTTCGTGACATTCTGAGCTATTTTCTCGCCCTTTAAGCCCAAGTCTAGCGAAAACGCACGGTAAATTTTCAACTTTGACCAACTTCTTGGAATTTAAATTTGAGAATAGATTTGGATGTCCCATTGGTAGACAAGCATCCACACCAACTTTTGTGACATTCCGAGCTATTTTCTACCCATTTAAGCCCAACTCTAGAGAAAACGCACGGTCGCGTTTCATCTTTGACCAACTTCTCGGAAATGAAAATTGAGAATAGATTTGGATGTCCCATTTGTAGACATGCGCGCACAGAAACTTTCAAGACATTACGAGCTAATTTCACACCCTTTAAGCCCAAGTCTAGCAAAAACGCATGATCGAGTTTCAACTTTGACGAACTTCTCGAAATTGAAATTTGAGAATAGTTTTGGATGTCCCATTGGTAGACAAGCGTCCACACCAACTTTCGTGACGTTCCGACCTATTTTCTCCCCCTTTAACCCCAAGTCTAGCGAACACGCACGATCGAGTTTCAAGTTTGACCAACCTCTTGGAATTTAAATTTGAGAATAGATTTGGATTTCCCATTGGTAGACGAGCGTCCACACAACTTTCGTGACATTCCGAGCTATTTTCTCGCCCTTTAAGCCCAAGTCTAGCGAAAAACGCACGGTAAATTTTCAACTTTGACCAACTTCTTGGAATTTAAATTTGGGAATAGATTTGGATGTCCCATTGGTAGACAAGCGTCCACACCAACTTTCATGACGTTCCGAGCTATTTTCTCCCCCTTTAAGCCCAAGTCTAGCGAAAACGCACGGTCGAGTTTCGAATTTGACCAACTTTTGGGAGTTGAAATTTGAAAATAGATTTGGATGTCCCGTTGGTAGACAAGTGCACATGCCAACTTTCGTGACGTTACGAGCTATTTTCCTCGGCTTTAAGCCCAACTCTAGCGAAAACGCATGGTCGAGTTCGAATTTGACCAACTTCTCAGAATTGAAAATTGAGCATATATCTGGATGTCCCGTTGGTATACAAATGCGCACGCCAAATTTCGTGACGTTCCGAGCTATTTTCTCACACTTTAAGCCTAAGTCTAGCCAAAATGCACGGTCGAGTTTCGAATTTGACCAACTTCTCGGAATTAAAAATTGAGCACAGATTTGGATGTCGCGTTGGTAGACAAATGCGCACGCCAACTTTCGTCACATTACGAGCTAATTTCACACTCTTTAAGCTCAAGTCGAACGAAAATGCACAGTCGAGTTTTGAATTTGACCAACTTCTCGGAATTGAAAATTGAGCATAGATTTGGATGTCTCGTTGGTAGACAAATGCGCACGCTAACTTTCGTGACGTTCCAAGCTATTTTCTCACCCTTTAAGCCTAAGTCAAGCGAAAATGCACGGTCGATTTTCCACTTTGACCAACTTTTCGGAATTTAAATTTTAGAATGGATTTGGATGTCACATTGTTAGACGAGCGTCCACGCCAACTTTCGTAATGTTCCGAGCTATTTTCACTCCCTTTAAGCCCAAGTCTAGCAAAAACGCACGATCGAGTTTCAACTTTGACGAACTTCTCGGAATTGAAATTTGAGAATAGTTTTGGATGTCCCATCGGTAGACAAGCGTCCACACCAACTTTCATGACGTTCCGAGCTATTTTCTCCCCCTTTAAGCCCAAGTATAGCGAAAACGTACAGTTGAGTTTCGAATTTGACCAACTCCTCGGAATTAAAAATTGAGCATAGATTTGGATGTCCCGTTGGTAGACAAATGCGCACGCCAACTTTCGTGACATTTCGAACTATTTTCTCACCCTTTAAGCCCAAGTCTAGTGAAAATGCACGGTCGATTTTCAACTTTGACCAACTTCTCGGAATATAAATTTGAGAATAGATTTGGATGTCACATTGGTAGACGAGCGTGCACGCCAACTCTCGTGACGTTACGAGCTATTTTCACACCCTTTAAGCCCAATTCTAGCGAAAACGAACGGTAAATTTTCAGCTTTGAACAACTTCTCGGAATTGAAATTTGAGAATAGATTTGGATGTCCCATTGGTAGACAAGCATCCAGACGAACTTTCGTGACATTCCGAGCTATTTTCTTCCCATTTAAGCCCAACTCTAGAGAAAACGCACAGTCGCGTTTCATATTTGACCAACTTCTCGGAATTGAAAATTGATAATAGATTTGGATGTCCCATTTGTAGACATGCGCGCACAGCAATTTTCGTGACATTACGAACTAATTTCATGTCCTTTAAGCCAATTTCTAGCGAAAACGCACGATCGAGTTTCAACTTTGACCAACTTCTCGGAATTGAAATTTGAGAATGGATTTGGATGTCCCATTGGTAGACAAGCGTCCACACCAACTTTCGTGACGTTCCTAGCTATTTTCTCCCCCTTTAAGACCAAGTCTAGCGAAAACGCACGGTCGAGTTTCGAATTTGACCAACTTCTCGGAATTCAAAATTGAGCATAGATTTGGATGTCCCGTTGGTAGACAAATGCGCATGCCAACTTTCGTGACGTTCCGAGCTATTTTCTCACCCTTTAAGCCTAAGTCTAGCGAAAATGCACTGTCGATTTTCAACTTTGACCAACTTCCCAGAATTTAAATTTGAGAATAGATTTGGATGTCACATTGGTCGCCGAGCGTCCACGCCAACTTTCATGACGCTCCGAGCTATTTTCACACCCTTTAAGCCCAAGTCGAGCGAAAACCGCATGATCGAGTTTCAACTTTGAGCAACTTCTCGGAATTGAAATTTGAGAATAGTTTTGGATGTCCCATTGGTAGACAAGCGTCCACACCGTCTTTCGTGACGTTCCGAGCTATTTTCTCCCCCTTTAAGCCCAAGTCTAGCGAAAACGCACGGTCGAGTTTCGAATTTGACCAACTTCTCAGAATTGAAAATTGAGCATAGATTTGGATGTCCCGTTGGTAGACAAATGCGCACGCCAGCTTTCGTGACGTTCCGAGCTATTTTCTCACCCTTTAAGCCCAACTCTAGTGAAAACGCACGGTAAATTTTCATTTTTGACCAACTTCTTGGAATTTAAATTTGAGAATAGATTTGGATGTCCCATTGGTAGACAAGCGTCCACACCAGCTTTTGTGACATTCCGAGCTATTTTCTTCCCATTTAAGCCCAAGTCTAGAGAAAACGCACGGTCGCGTTTCATCTTTGACCAACTTCTCGGAAATGAAAATTGAGAATAGATTTGGATGTCCCATTTGTAGACATGCGCGCACAGCAAGTTTCGTGACATTACGAGCTAATTTCACACCCTTTAAGCCCAAGTCTAGGAAAAACGCATGATCAAGTTTCAACTTTGACGAACTTCTCGAAATTGAAATTTGAGAATAGTTTTGGATGTCCCATTGGTAGACAAGCGTCCACACCAACTTTCGTGACGTTCCGACCTATTTTCCCCCCCTTTAAGCCCAAGTCTAGTGAACACGCACGATCGAGTTTCAAGTTTGACCAACCTCTCGGAATTTAAATTTGAGAATAGATTTGGATGTCCCATTGGTAGACGAGCGTCCACGCCAACTTTCATGACATTCCGAGCTATTTTCATCCCATTTAAGCCCAACTCTAGCGAAAACGCACAATCGCGTATCATCCTTGACCAACTTCTCGGAATTGAAAATTGAGAATAGATTTGGATGTCCCATTGGTAGACAAGCGTCCACACCAACTTTCATGACGTTCCGAGCTATTTTCTCCCCCTTTAAGCCCAAGTCTAGCGAAAACGCACGGTCGAGTTTCGAATTTGACCAACTTTTGGGAGTTGAAATTTGAAAATAGATTTGGATGTCCCGTTGGTAGACAAGTGCACATGCCAACTTTCGTGACGTTACGAGCTATTTTCCTCGGCTTTAAGCCCAACTCTAGCGAAAACGCACGGTCGAGTTCGAATTTGACCAACTTCTCGGAATTGAAAATTGAGCATATATCTGGATGTCCCGTTGGTAGACAAGCGTCCACACCAACTTTCGTGACGTTCCGAGCTATTTTCTCACCCTTTAAGCCTAAGTCTAGCGAAAACACACGGTCGAGTTTCGAATTTGACCAACTTCTCGGAATTAGAAATTGAGCATAGATTTGGATGTCCCGTTGGTAGACAAATGCGCACGCCAACTTTCGTCACATTACAAGCTAATTTCACACCCTTTAAGCTCAAGTCGAGCGAAAACGCACGGTCGAGTTTCGAATTTGACCAACTTCTCGGAATTGAAAATTGAGCATAGATTTGGATGTCCCGTTGGTAGACAAATGCGCACGCTAACGTTCGTGACGTTCCGAGCTATTTTCTCACCCTTTAAGCCTAAGTCTAGCGAAAATGCACGGTCGATTTTCCACTTTGACCAACTTCTCGGAATTTAAATTTTAGAATGGATTTGGATGTCACATTGTTAGACGAGCATCCACGCCAACTTTCGTAATGTTCCGAGCTATTTTCACTCCCTTTAAGCCCAAGTCTAGCGAAAATGCACGATCGAGTTTCAACTTTGACGAACTTCTCGGAATTGAAATTTGAGAATAGTTTTGGATGTCCCATTGGTAGACAAGCGTCCACACAAACTTTCGTGACATTCTGAGCTATTTTCTCACCCTTTAAGCCCAAGTATAGCGAAAACGTATAGTCGAGTTTCGAATTTGACCAACTCCTTGGAATTAAAAATTGAGCATAGAATTGGATGTCCCGTTGGTAGACAAATGCGCACGCCAACTTTCGTGACATTTCGAACTATTTTCTCACCCTTTAATCCCAAGTCTAGTGAAAATGCACGGTCGATTTTCAACTTTGACCAACTTCTCGGAATATAAATTTGAGAATAGATTTGGATGTCACATTGGTAGACGTGCGTGCACGCCAACTCTCGTGACGTTCCGAGCTATTTTCACACCCTTTAAGCCCAATTCTAGCGAAAACGAACGGTAAATTTTCAGCTTTGAACAACTTCTCGGAATTGAAATTTGAGAATAGATTTGGATGTCCCATTGGTAGACAAGCATCCACACCAACTTTCGTGACATTCCGAGCTATTTTCTTCCCATTTAAGCCCAACTCTAGAGAAAACGCACGGTGGCGTTTCATCTTTGACCAACTTCTAGGAATTGAAAATTGAGAATAGATTTGGATTTCCCATTTGTAGACATGCGCGCACAGGAATTTTCGTGACATTACGAGCTAATTTCACGTCCTTTAAGCCCAATTCTAGCGAAAACGCACGATCGAGTTTCAACTTTGACCAACTTCTCGGAATTGAAATTTGAGAATGGATTTGGATGTCCCATTGGTAGACAAGCGTCCACACCAACTTTCGTGACGTTCCGAGCTATTTTCTCCCCCTTTAAGCCCAAGTCTAGCGAAAACGCACGGTCAAGTTTCGAATTTGACCAACTTCTCGGAATTGAAAATTGAGCATAGATTTGGATGTCCAGTTGGTAGAAAAATGCGCACGCCAACTTTCGTGACGTTCCGAGCTATTATCTCACCCTTTAAGCCTAAGTCTAGCGAAAATGCCCTGTCGATTTTCAACTTTGACCAACTTCTCGGAATTTAAATTTGAGAATATATTTGGATGTCCCATTGGTAGACAAGCGTCCACACCAACTTTCGTGACATTCCGAGCTATTTTCTCGCCCTTTAAGCCCAAGTCTAGCGAAAAACGCACGGTAAATTTTCAACTTTGACCAACTTCTTGGAATTTAAATTTGAGAATAGATTTGGATGTTCCATTGGTAGACAAGCGTCCACACCAACTTTCGTGACATTCCAAGCTATTTTATCGCCCTTTAAGCCCAAGTCTAGCGAAAATGCACGGTAAATTTTCAACTTTGACCAACTTCTTGGAATTTAAATTTGAGAATAGATTTGGATGTCCCATTGGTAGACAAGCGTCCACACCAACTTTTGTGACATTCCGAGCTATTTTCTTCCCATTTAAGCCCAACTCTAGAAAAAACGCACGGTCGCGTTTCATCTTTGACCAACTTCTCGGAAATGAAAATTGAGAATAGATTTGGATGTCCCATTTGTAGACATGCGCGCACAGCAAGTTTCGTGACATTACGAGCTATTTTCTCGACCTTTAAGCCCAAGTCTAGTGAAAACGCACGGTAAATTTTCAACTTTGACCAACTTCTTGGAATTTAAATTTGAGAATAGATTTGGATGTTCCATTGGTAGACAAGCGTCCACACCAACTTTCGTGACATTCCGAGCTATTTTCTCGCCCTTTAAGCCCAAGTCTAGGGAAAACGCACGGTAAATTTTCAACTTTGACCAACTTCTTGGAATTTAAATTTGAGAATAGATTTGGATGTCCCATTGGTAGACAAGCGTCCACACAAACTTTTGTGACATTCCGAGCTATTTTCATCCCATTTAAGCCCAACTCTAGCGAAAACGCACGATCACGTATCATCTTTGACCAACTTCTCGGAATTGAAAATTGAGAATAGATTTGGATGTCCCATTGGTAGACAAGCGTCCACACCAACTTTCATGACGTTCCGAGCTATTTTCTCCCCCTTTAAGCCCAAGTCTAGCGTAAACGCACGGTCGAGTTTCGAATTTGACCAACTTTTGGGAGTTGAAATTTGAAAATAGATTTGGATGTCCCGTTGGTAGACAAGTGCACATGCCAACTTTCGTGACGTTACGAGCTATTTTCCTCGGCTTTAAGCCCAACTCTAGAGAAAACGCACGGTCGAGTTCGAATTTGACCAACTTCTCGGAATTGAAAATTGAGCATATATCTGGATGTCCCATTGGTAGAAAAATGCGCAGGCCAACTTTCGGGACGTTACGAGCTATTTTCTCACCCTTTAAGCCTAAGTCTAGCGAAAATGCACGGTCGATTTTCCACTTTGACCAACTTCTCAGAATTTAAATTTTAGAATGGATTTGGATGTCACATTGTTAGACGAGCGTCCACGCCAACTTTCGTAATGTTCCGAGCTATTTTCATTCCCTTTAAGCCCAAGTCTAGCGAAAACGCACGATCGAGTTTCAACTTTGACGAATTTCTCGGAATTGAAATTTGAGAATAGTTTTGGATGTCCCATTGGTAGACAAGCGTCCACACCAACTTTTGTGACGTTCCGAGCTATTTTCTCCCCCTTTAAGCCCAAGCATAGCGAAAACGTACAGTCGAGTTTCGAATTTGAACAACTCCTCGGAATTAAAAATTGAGCATAGATTTGGATGTCCCGTTGGTAGACAAATGCGCACGCCAACTTTCGTGACATTTCGAACTATTTTCTCACCCTTTAAGCCCAAGTCTAGTGAAAATGCACGGTCGATTTTCAACTTTGACCAACTTCTCGGAATATAAATTTGAGAATAGATTTGGATGTCACATTGGTAGACGAGCGTGCACGCCAACTCTCGTGACGTTCCGAGCTATTTTCACACCCTTTAAGCCCATTTCTAGCGAAAACGAACGGTAAATTTTCAGCTTTGAACAACTTCTCGGAATTGAAATTTGAGAATAGATTTGGATGTCCCATTGGTAGCCAAGCATCAACACTGTCTTTCGTGACATTCCGAAGTATTTTCTTCCCATTTAAGCCCAACTCTAGAGAAAACGCACGGTCGCGTTTCATCTTTGACCAACTTCTCGGAATTGAAAACTGAGAATAGATTTGGATGTCCCATTTGTAGACATGCGCGCACAGCAATTTTCGTGACATTACGAGCTAATTTAACGTCCTTTAAGCCCAATTCTAGCGAAAACGCACGATCGAGTTTCAACTTTGGCCAACTTTCGTGACATTCCGAGCTATTTTCTCGACCTTTAAGCCCAAGTCTAGTGAAAACGCACGGTAAATTTTCAACTTTGACCAACTTCTTGGAATTTAAATTTGAGAATAGATTTGGATGTTCCATTGGTAGACAAGCGTCCACACCAACTTTCGTGACATTCCGAGCTATTTTCTCGCCCTTTAAGCCCAAGTCTAGGGAAAACGCACGGTAAATTTTCAACTTTGACCAACTTCTTGGAATTTAAATTTGAGAATAGATTTGGATGTCCCATTGGTAGACAAGCGTCCACACAAACTTTTGTGACATTCCGAGCTATTTTCTTCCCATTTAAGCCCAACTCTAGAGAAAACGCACGGTCGCGTTTCATCTTTGACCAACTTCTCGGAAATGAAAATTGAGAATAGATTTGGATGTCCCATTTGTAGACATGCGCGCACAGCAACTTTCGTGACATTACGAGCTAATTTCACACCCTTTAATCCCAAGTCTAGCAAAAACGCATGATCGAGTTTCAACTTTGACGAACTTCTCGAAATTCAAATTTGAGAATAGTTTTGGATGTCCCATTGGTAGACAAGCGTCCACACCAACTTTCGTGACGTTCCGAGCTATTTTCTCCCCCTTTAAGCCCAAGTCTAGCGAACACGCACGATCGAGTTTCAAGTTTGACCAACCTCCCGGAATTTAAATTTGAGAATAGATTTGGATGTCCCATTGGTAGAAGAGCGTCCATGCCAACTTTCATGACATTCCGAGCTATTTTCATCCCATTTAAGCCCAACTCTAGCGAAAATGCACGATCGCGTATCATCTTTGACCAACTTCTCGGAATTGAAAATTGAGAATAGATTTGGATGTCCCATTGGTAGACAAGCGTCCACACCAACTTTCATGACGTTCCGAGCTATTTTCTCCCCCTTTAAGCCCAAGTCTAGCGAAAACGCACGGTCGAGATTCGAATTTGACCAACTTTTGGGAGTTGAAATTTGAAAATAGATTTGGATGTCCCGTTGGTAGACAAGTGCACATGCCAACTTTCGTGACGTTACGAGCTATTTTCCTCGGCTTTAAGCCCAACTCTAGCGAAAACGCACGGTTGAGTTTCGAATTTGACCAACTTCTCGGAATTAAAAATTGAGAACAGATTTGGATGTCCCATTGGAAGACAAATGCGCACGCCAACTTTCGTCACATTACGAGCTAATTTCACACCCTTTAAGCTCAAGTCGAGCGAAAATGCACGGTCGAGTTTCGAATTTGACCAACTTCTCGGAATTGAAAATTGAGCATAGATTTGGATGTCTCGTTGGTAGACAAATGCGCACGCCAACTTTCGTGAGGTTCCGAGCTATTTTATCCCCCTTTAAGCCCAAGTCTAGCGAAAACGCATGATCGAGTTTCAACTTTGACCAACTTCTCGGAATTGAAATTTGAGAATAGTTTTGGATGTCCCATTGGTAGACAAGCGTCCACACCAACTTTCGTGACGTTCCGAGCTATTTTCTCACCCTTTAAGCCTAAGTCTAGCGAAAACACACGGTCGAGTTTCGAATTTGACCAACTTCTCGGAATTAGAAATTGAGCATAGATTTGGATGTCCCGTTGGTAGACAAATGCGCACGCCAACTTTCGTCACATTAAGAGCTAATTTCACACCCTTTAAGCTCAAGTCGAGCGAAAACGCTACGGTCGAGTTTCGAATTTGACCAACTTCTCGGAATTGAAAATTGAGCATAGATTTGGATGTCCCGTTGGTAGACAAATGCGCACGCTAACTTTCGTGACGTTCCGAGCTATTTTCTCACACTTTAAGCCTAAGCCTAGCGAAAATGCACGGTCGATTTTCCACTTTGACCAACTTCTCGGAATTTAAATTTTAGAATGGATTTGGATGTCACATTGTTGGACGAGCGTCCACGCCAACTTTCGTAATGTTCCGAGCTATTTTCACTCCCTTTAAGCCCAAGTCTAGCGAAAACGCACGATCGAGTTTCAACTTTGACGAACTTCTCGGAATTGAAATTTGAGAATAGTTTTGGATGTCCCATTGGTAGACAAGCGTCCACACCAACTTTCGTGACGTTCCGAGCTATTTTCTCCCCGTTTAAGCCCAAGCATAGCGAAAACGTACATTCGAGTTTCGAATTTGACCAACTCCTCAGAATTAAAAATTGAGCATAGATTTGGATGTCCCGTTGGTAGACAAATGCGCACGCCAACTTTGGTGACATTTCGAACTATTTTCTCACCCTTTAAGCCCAAGTCTAGTGAAAATGCACGGTCGATTTTCAACTTTGACCAACTTCTCGGAATATAAATTTGAGAATAGATTTGGATGTCACATTGGTAGACGAGCGTGCACGCCAACTCTCGTGACGTTCCGAGCTATTTTCACACCCTTTAAGCCCAATTCTAGCGAAAACGAACGGTAAATTTTCAGCTTTGAACAACTTCTCGGAATTGAAATTTGAGAATAGATTTGGATGTCCCATTGGTAGACAAGCATCCACACCGACTTCCGTGACATTCCGAGCTATTTTCTTCCCATTTAAGCCCAACTCTAGAGAAAACGCACGGTCGCGTTTCATCTTTGACAAACTTCTCGGAATTGAAAATTGAGAATAGATTTGGATGTCCCATTTGTAGACATGCACGCACAGCAATTTTCGTGACATTACGAGCTAATTTCACGTCCTTTAAGCCCAATTCTAGTGAAAACGCACGATCGAGTTTCAACTTTGACCAACTTCTCGGAATTGAAATTTGAGAATGGATTTGGATGTCCCATTGGTAGACAAGCGTCCACACCAACTTTCGTGACGTTCCGAGCTATTTTCTTCCCATTTAAGCCCAACTCTAGAGAAAACGCACGGTCGCGTTTCATCTTTGACCAACTTCTCGGAATTGAAAATTGAGAATAGATTTGGATGTCCCATTTGTAGACATGCGCGCACAGCAATTTTCGTGACATTACGAGCTAATTTCACGTCCTTTAAGCCCAATTCTAGCGAAAACGCACGATCGAGTTTCAACTTTGACCAACTTCTCGGAATTGAAATTTGAGAATAGTTTTGGATGTCCCATTGGTAGACAAGCGTCCACACCAACTTTCGTGACGTTCCGAGCTATTTTCTCTCCCTTTAAGCCTAAGTCTAGCGAAAACACACGGTCGAGTTTCGAATTTGACCAACTTCTCGGAATTAGAAATTGAGCATAGATTTGGATGTCCCGTTGGTAGACAAATGCGCACGCCAACTTTCGTCACATTACGAGCTAATTTCACACCCTTTAAGCTCAAGTCGAGCGAAAACGCACGGTCGAGTTTCGAATTTGACCAGCTTTTCGGAATTAAAAATTGAGCATAGATTTGGATGTCCCGTTGGTAGACAAATGCACACGCTAACTTTCGTGATGTTCCGAGCTATTTTCTCACCCTTTAAGCCTAAGTCTAGCGAAAATGCACGGTCGATTTTCCACATTGACCAACTTCTCGGAATTTAAATTTTAGAATGGATTTGGATGTCACATTGTTAGACGAGCGTCCACGCCAACTTTCGTAATGTTCCGAGCTATTTTCACTCCCTTTAAGCCCAAGTCTAGCGAAAACGCACGATCGAGTTTCAACTTTGATGAACTTCTCGGAATTGAAATTTGAGAATAGTTTTGGATGTCCCATTGGTAGACAAGCATCCACACCAACTTTTGTGACGTTCCGAGCTATTTTCTCCCCCTTTAAGCCCAAGTATAGCGAAAACGTACAGTCGAGTTTCGAATTTGACCAACTCCTCGGAATTAAAAATTGAGCATAGATTTGGATGTCCCGTTGGTAGACAAATGTGCACGCCAACTTTCGTGACATTTCGAACTATTTTCTCACCCTTTAAGCCCAAGTCTAGTGAAAATGCACGGTCGATTTTCAACTTTGACCAACTTCTCGGAATATAAATTTGAGAATAGATTTGGATGTCACATTGGTAGACGAGCGTGCACGCCAACTCTCGTGACGTTCCGAGCTATTTTCACACCCTTTAAGCCCAATTCTAGCGAAAACGAACGGTAAATTTTCAGCTTTGAACAACTTCTCGGAATTTAAATTTGAGAATAGATTTGGATGTCCCATTGGTAGACAAGCATCCACACCAACTTTCGTGACATTCCGAGCTATTTTCTTCCCATTTAAGCCCAACTCTAGAGAAAACGCACGGTCGCGTTTCATCTTTGACCAACTTCTCGGAATTGAAAATTGAGAATAGATTTGGATGTCCCATTTGTAGACATGCGCGCACAGCAATTTTCGTGACATTACGAGCTAATTTCACGTCCTTTAAGCCCAATTCTAGCGAAAACGCGACGATCGAGTTTCAACTTTGACCAACTTCTCGGAATTGAAATTTGAGAATGGATTTGGATGTCCCATTGGTAGACAAGCGTCCACACCAACTTTCGTGACGTTCCGAGCTATTTTCTCCCCCTTTAAGCCCAAGTCTAGCGAAAACGCACGGCCGAGTTTCGAATTTGACCAACTTCTCGGAATTGAAAATTGAGCATAGATTTGGATGTCCCATTGGTAGACAAATGCGCACGCCAACTTTCGTGACGTTCCGAGCTATTTTCTCACCCTTTAAGCCTAAGTCTAGCGAAAATGCACTGTCGATTTTCAACTTTGACCAACTTCTCGGAATTTAAATTTGAGAATAGATTTGGATGTCACATTGGTCGACGAGCGTCCACGCCAACTTTCATGACGCTCCGAGCTATTTTCACACCCTTTAAGCCCAAGTCGAGCGAAAACGCATGATCGAGTTTCAACTTTGACCAACTTCTCGGAATTGAAATTTGAGAATAGTTTTGGATTTCCCATTGGTAGACAAGCGTCCACACTGTCTTTCGTGACGTTCCGAGCTATTTTCTCCCCCTTTAAGCCCACGTCTAGCGAAAACGCGACGGTCGAGTTTCGAATTTGACCAACTTCTCGGAATTGAAAATTGAGCATAGATTTGGATGTCCCGTTGGTAGACAAATGCGCACACCAGCTTTCGTGACGTTCCGAGCTATTTTCTCGCCCTTTAAGCGCAACTCTAGTGAAAACGCACGGTAAATTTTCAACTTTGACCAACTTCTTCGAATTTAAATTTGAGAATAGATTTGGATGTCCCATTGGTAGACAAGCGTCCACACCAACTTTCGTGACATTCCGAGCTATTTTCTCGCCCTTTAAGCCCAAGTCTAGCGAAAAACGCACGGTAAATTTCAACTTTGACCAACTTCTTGGAATTTAAATTTGAGAATAGATTTGGATGTTCCATTGGTAGACAAGCGTCCACACAACCTTTCGTGACATTCCGAGCTATTTTCTCGCCCTTTAAGACCAAGTCTAGCGAAAATGCACGGTAAATTTTCAACTTTGACCAAATTCTTGGAATTTAAATTTGAGAATAGATTTGGATGTCCCATTGGTAGACAAGCATCCACACCAACTTTTGTGACATTCCGAGCTATTTTCTTCCCATATAAGCCCAACTCTAGAGAAAACGCACGGTAGCGTTTCATCTTTGACCAACTTCTCGGAAATGAAAATTGAGAATAGATTTGGATGTCCCATTTGTAGACATACGCGGACAGCAATTTTCGTGACATTACGAGCTAATTTCACGTCCTTTAAGCCCAATTCTAGCGAAAACGCACGATCGAGTTTCAACTTTGACCAATTTCTCGGAATTGAAATTTGAGAATGGATTTGGATGTCCCATTGGTAGACAAGCGTCCACACCAACTTTTGTGACGTTTCGAGCTATTTTCTCGCCCTTTAAGCCCAAGTCTAGCGAACACGCACGATCGAGTTTCAAGTTTGACCAACCTCTCGGAATTTAAATTTGGGAATAGATTTGGATGTCCCATTGGTAGACGAGCGTCCACGCCAAGTTTCATGACATTCCGAGCTATTTTCATCCCATTTAAACCCAACTCTAGCGAAAACGCACGATCGCGTATCATCTTTGACCAACTTCTCGGAATTGAAAATTGAGAATAGATTTGGATGACCCATTGGTAGAAAAGCGTTCACACCAACTTTCATGACGTTCCGAGCTATTTTCTCCCCCTTTAAGCCCAAGTCTAGCGAAAACGGACGGTCGAGTTTCGAATTTGACCAACTTTTGGGAGTTGAAATTTGAAAATAGATTTGGATGTCCCGTTGGTAGACAAGTGCACATGCCAACTTTCGTGACGTTACGAGCTATTTTCCTCGGCTTTAAGCCCAACTCTAGCGAAAACGCACGGTCGAGTTCGAATTTGACCAACTTCTCGGAATTGAAAATTGAGCATATATCTGGATGTCCCGTTGGTAGACAAATGCGCACGCCAACTTTCGTGACGTTCCGAGCTATTTTCTCACCCTTTAAGCCTAAGTCTAGCGAAAACGCTACGGTCGAGTTTCGAATTTGACCAACTTCTCGGAATTAAAAATTGAGCACAGATTTGGATGTCTCGTTGGAAGAAAAATGCGCACGCCAACTTTTGTCACATTACGAGCTAATTTCACACCCTTTAAGCTCAAGTCGAGCGAAAATGCACGGTCGAGTTTCGAATTTGACCAACTTCTCGGAATTGAAAATTGAGCATAGATTTGGATGTCTCGTTGGTAGAAAAATGCGCACGCCAACTTTCGTGACATTCCGAGCTATTTTCTCCCCCTTTAAGCCCAAGTCTAGCGAAAACGCACGATCGAGTTTCAACTTTGACCAACTTCTCGGAATTGAAATTTGAGAATAGTTTTGGATGTCCCATTGGTAGACAAGCGTCCACACCAACTTTCGTGACGTTCCGATCTATTTTCTCACCCTTTAAGCCTAAGTCTAGCGAAAACACACGGTCGAGTTTCGAATTTGACCAACTTCTCGGAATTAGAAATTGAGCATATATTTGGATGTCCCGTTGGTAGACAAATGCGCACGCCAACTTTCGTCACATTACTAGCTAATTTCACACCCTTTAAGCCCAAGTCGAGCGAAAACGCACGGTCGAGTTTCGATTTTGACCAACTTCTCGGAATTGAAAATTGAGCATATATCTGGATGTCCCGTTAGTAGACAAATGCGCACGCCAACTTTCGTGACGTTCCGAGCTATTTTCTCACCCTTTAAGCCTAAATCTAGCGAAAACGCACGGTCGAGTTTCGAATTTGACCAACTTCTCGGAATTAAAAATTGAGCACAGATTTGGATGTCCCGTTGGTAGACAAATGCGCACGCCAACTTTCGTCACAATACGAGCTAATTTCACACCCTTTATGCTCAAGTCGAGCGAAAATGCACGGTCGAGTTTGGAATATGACCAACTTCTCGGAATTGAAAATTGAGCATAGATTTGGATGTCTCGTTGGTAGACAAATGCGCACGCTAACTTTCGTGACGTTCCGAGCTATTTTCTCCCCCTTTAAGCACAAGTCTAGCGAAAACGCACGATCGAGTTTCAACTTTGACCAACTTCTTGGAATTGAAATTTGAGAATAGTTTTGGATGTCCCATTGGTAGACAAGTGTCCACACCAACTTTTGTGACGTTCCGAGCTATTTTCTCCCCCTTTAAGCCCAAGTATAGCGAAAACGTACAGTCGAGTTTCGAATTTGACCAACTCCTCGGAATAAAAAATTGAGCATAGATTTGGATGTCCCGTTGGTAGACAAATGTGCACGCCAACTTTCGTGACATTTCGAACTATTTTCTCACCCTTTAAGCCCAAGTCTAGTGAAAATGCACGGTCGATTTTCAACTTTGACCAACTTCTCGGAATATAAATTTGAGAATAGATTTGGATGTCACATTGGTAGACGAGCGTGCACGCCAACTCTTGTGACGTTCCGGGCTATTTTCACACCCTTTAAGCCCAATTCTAGCGAAAACGAACGGTAAATTTTCAGCTTTGAACAACTTCTCGGAATTGAAATTTGAGAATAGATTTGGATGTCCCATTGGTAGACAAGCATCCACACCAACTTTCGTGACATTCCGAGCTATTTTCTTCCCATTTAAGCCCAACTCTAGAGAAAACGCACGGTCGCGTTTCATCTTTGACCAACTTCTCGGAATTGAAAATTGAGAATAGATTTGGATGTCCCATTTGTAGACATGCGCGCACAGCAATTTTCGTGACATTACGAGCTAATTTCACGTCCTTTAAGCCCAATTCTAGCGAAAACGCACGATCGAGTTTCAACTTTGACCAACTTCTCGGAATTGAAATTTGATAATGGATTTGGATGTCCCATTGGTAGACAAGCGTCCACACCAACTTTCGTGACGTTCCGAGCTATTTTCTTCCCATTTAAGCCCAACTCTAGAGAAAACGCACAGTCGCGTTTCATCTTTGACCAACTTCTCGGAATTGAAAATTGAGAATAGATTTGGATGTCCCATTTGTAGACATGCGCGCACAGCAATTTTCATGACATTACGAGCTAATTTCACGTCCTTTAAGCCCAATTCTAGCGAAAACGCACGATCGAGTTTCAACTTTGACCAACTTCTCGGAATTGAAATTTGAGAATAGTTTTGGATGTCCCATTGGTAGACAAGCGTCCACACCAACTTTCGTGACGTTCCGAGCTATTTTCTCCCCCTTTAAGCCTAAGTCTAGCGAAAACACACGGTCGAGTTTCGAATTTGACCAACTTCTCAGAATTAGAAATTGAGCATAGATTTGGATGTCCCGTTGGTAGACAAATGCGCACGCCAACTTTCGTCACATTACGAGCTAATTTCACACCCTTTAAGCTCAAGTCGAGCGAAAACGCACAGTCGAGTTTCGAATTTGACCAACTTTTCGGAATTAAAAATTGAGCATAGATTTGGATGTCCCGTTGGTAGACAAATGCACACGCTAACTTTCGTGACGTTCCGAGCTATTTTCTCACCCTTTAAGCCTAAGTCTAGCGAAAATGCACGGTCGATTTTCCACTTTGACCAACTTCTCGGAATTTAAATTTTAGAATGGATTTGGATGTCACATTGTTAGACGAGCGTCCACGCCAACTTTCGTAATGTTCCGAGCTATTTTCACTCCCTTTAAGCCCAAGTCTAGCGAAAACATACGATCGAGTTTCAACTTTGACGAACTTTTCGGAATTGAAATTTGAGAATAGTTTTGGATGTCCCATTGGTAGACAAGCGTCCACACCAACTTTTGTGACGTTCCGAGCTATTTTCTCCCCCTTTAAGCCCAAGTATAGCGAAAACGTACAGTCGAGTTTCGAATTTGACCAACTCCTCGGAATAAAAAATTGAGCATAGATTTGGATGTCCCGTTGGTAGACAAATGTGCACGCCAACTTTCGTGACATTTCGAACTATTTTCTCACCCTTTAAGCCCAAGTCTAGTGAAAATGCACGGTCGATTTTCAACTTTGACCAACTTCTCGGAATATAAATTTGAGAATAGATTTGGATGTCACATTGTTAGACGAGCGTGCACGCCAACTCTCGTGACGTTCCGAGCTATTTTCACACCCTTTAAGCCCAATTCTAGCGAAAACGAACGGTAAATTTTCAGCTTTGAACAACTTCTCGGAATTGAAATTTGAGAATAGATTTGGATGTCCCATTGGTAGACAAGCATCCACACCAACTTTCGTGACATTCCGAGCTATTTTCTTCCCGTTTAAGCCCAACTCTACAGAAAACGCACGGTCGCGTTTCATCTTTGACCAACTTCTCGGAATTGAAAATTGAGAATAGATTTGGATGTCCCATTTGTAGACATGCGCGCACAACAATTTTCGTGACATTACGAGCTAATTTCACGTCCTTTAAGCCCAATTCTAGCGAAAACGCACGATCGAGTTTCAACTTTGACCAACTTCTCGGAATTGAAATTTGAGAATGGATTTGGATGTCCCATTGGTAGACAAGCGTCCACACCAACTTTCGTGACGTTCCGAGCTATTTTCTCCCCCTTTAAGCCCAAGTCTAGCGAAAACGCACGGCCGAGTTTCGAATTTGACCAACTTCTCGGAATTGAAAATTGAGCATAGATTTGGATGTCCCGTTGGTAGACAAATGCGCACGCCAACTTTCGTGACGTTCCGAGCTATTTTCTCACCCTTTAAGCCTAAGTCTAGCGAAAATGCACTGTCGATTTTCAACTTTGACCAACTTCTCGAAATTTAAATTTGAGAATAGATTTGGATGTCACATTGGTCGACGAGCGTCCACGCAAACTTTCATGACGCTCCGAGCTATTTTCACACCCTTTAATCCCAAGTCGAGCGAAAACGCATGATCGAGTTTCAACTTTGACCAACTTCTCGGAATTGAAATTTGAGAATAGTTTTGGATGTCCCATTGGTAGACAAGCGTCCACACCGTCTTTCGTGACGTTCCGAGCTATTTTCTCCCCCTTTAAGCCCAAGTCTAGCGAAAACGCACGGTCGAGTTTCGAATTTCACCAACTTTTCGGAATTGAAAATTGAGCATAGATTTGGATGTCCCGTTGGTAGACAAATACGCACTCCAGCTTTCGTGACGTTCAGAGCTATTTTCTCGCCCTTTAAGCCCAACTCTTGGAATTTAAATTTGAGAATAGATTTGGATGTCCCAATGGTAGACAAGCGTCCACACCAACTTTCGTGACATTACGAGCTATTTTCTCCCCGTTCAAGCCCAAGTCTAGCGAAAACGCACGGTAAATTTTCAACTTTGACCAACTTCTTGGAATTTAAATTTGAGAATAGATTTGAATGTCCCATTGGTAGACAAGCGTCCACACCAACTTTCGTGACGTTCCGAGCTATTTTCTCCCCCTTTAAGCCCAAGTCTAGCGAACACGCACGATCGAGTTTCAAGTTTGACGAACCTCTCGGAATTTAAATTTGAGAATAGATTTGGATGTCCCATTGGTAGACGAGCGTCCACGCCAACTTTCATGACATTCCGAGCTATTTTCATACCATTTAAGCCCAACTCTAGCGAAAACGCACGATCGCGTATCATCTTTGACCAACTTCTCGGAATTGAAAATTGAGAATAGATTTGGATGTCCCATTGGAAGACAAGCGTCCACACCAACTTTCATGACGTTCCGAGCTATTTTCTCCCCCTTTAGGCCCAAGTCTAGCGAAAACGCACGGTCGAGTTTCGAATTTGACCAACTTTTGGGAGTTGAAATTTGAAAATAGATTTGGATGTCCCGTTGGTAGACAAGTGCACATGCCAACTTTCGTGACGTTACGAGCTATTTTCCTCGGCTTTAAGCCCAACTCTAGCGAAAACGCACAGTCGAGTTCGAATTTGACCAACTTCTCGGAATTGAAAATTGAGCATATATCTGGATGTCCCGTTGGTAGACAAATGCGCACGCCAACTTTCGTGACGTTCCGAGCTATTTTCTCACCCTTTAAGCCTAAGTCTAGCGAAAACGCACGGTCGAGTTTCAAATTTGACCAACTTCTCGGAATTAAAAATTGAGCACAGATTTGGATGTCCCGTTGGTAGACAAATCTGCACGCCAAATTTCGTCACATTACGAGCGAAAATGCACGGTCGAGTTCGAATTTGACCAACTTCTCGGAATTGAAAATTGAGCATATATCTGGATGTCCCGTTGGTAGACAAATGCGCACGCCAACTTTCGTGACGTTCCGAGCTATTTTCTCACCCTTTAAGCCTAAGTCTAGCGAAAACGCACGGTCGAGTTTCAAATTTGACCAACTTCTCGGAATTAAAAATTGAGCACAGATTTGGATGTCCCGTTGGTAGACAAATGCGCACGCCAACTTTCGTCACAATACGAGCTAATTTCACACCCTTTATGCTCAAGTCGAGCGAAAATGCACGGTCCAGTTTGGAATATGACCAACTTCTCGGAATTGAAAATTGAGCATAGATTTGGATGTCTCGTTGGTAGACAAATGCGCACGCTAACTTTCGTGACGTTCCGAGCTATTTTCTCCCACTTTAAGCACAAGTCTAGCGAAAACGCACGATCGAGTTTCAACTTTGACCAACTTCTCGGAATTGAAATTTGAGAATAGTTTTGGATGTCCCATTGGTAGACAAGTGTCCACACCAACTTTTGTGACGTTCCGAGCTATTTTCTCCCCCTTTAAGCCCAAGTATAGCGAAAACGTACAGTCGAGTTTCGAATTTGACCAACTCCTCGGAATAAAAAATTGAGCATAGATTTGGATGTCCCGTTGGTAGACAAATGTGCACGCCAACTTTCGTGACATTTCGAACTATTTTCTCACCCTTTAAGCCCAAGTCTAGTGAAAATGCATGGTCGATTTTCAACTTTGACCAACTTCTCGGAATATAAATTTGAGAATAGATTTGGATGTCACATTGGTAGACGAGCGTGCACGCCAACTCTTGTGACGTTCCGGGCTATTTTCACACCCTTTAAGCCCAATTCTAGCGAAAACGAACGGTAAATTTTCAGCTTTGAACAACTTCTCGGAATTGAAATTTGAGAATAGATTTGGATGTCCCATTGGTAGACAAGCATCCACACCAACTTTCGTGACATTCCGAGCTATTTTCTTCCCATTTAAGCCCAACTCTAGAGAAAACGCACGGTCGCGTTTCATCTTTGACCAACTTCTCGGAATTGAAAATTGAGAATAGATTTGGATGTCCCATTTGTAGACATGCGCGCACAGCAATTTTCGTGACATTACGAGCTAATTTCACGTCCTTTAAGCCCAATTCTAGCGAAAACGCACGATCGAGTTTCAACTTTGACCAACTTCTCGGAATTGAAATTTGATAATGGATTTGGATGTCCCATTGGTAGACAAGCGTCCACACCAACTTTCGTGACGTTCCGAGCTATTTTCTTCCCATTTAAGCCCAACTCTAGAGAAAACGCACAGTCGCGTTTCATCTTTGACCAACTTCTCGGAATTGAAAATTGAGAATAGATTTGGATGTCCCATTTGTAGACATGCGCGCACAGCAATTTTCATGACATTACGAGCTAATTTCACGTCCTTTAAGCCCAATTCTAGCGAAAACGCACGATCGAGTTTCAACTTTGACCAACTTCTCGGAATTGAAATTTGAGAATAGTTTTGGATGTCCCATTGGTAGACAAGCGTCCACACCAACTTTCGTGACGTTCCGAGCTATTTTCTCCCCCTTTAAGCCTAAGTCTAGCGAAAACACACGGTCGAGTTTCGAATTTGACCAACTTCTCAGAATTAGAAATTGAGCATAGATTTGGATGTCCCGTTGGTAGAAAAATGCGCACGCCAACTTTCGTCACATTACGAGCTAGTTTCGCACCCTTTAAGCTCAAGTCGAGCGAAAACGCACGGTCGAGTTTCGAATTTGACCAACTTCTCGGAATTGAAAATTGAGCATAGATTTGGATGTCCCGTTGGTAGACAAATGCGCACGCTAACTTTCGTGACGTTTCGAGCTATTTTCTCACCCTTTAAGCCTAAGTCTAGCGAAAATGCACGGTCGATTTTCCACTTTGACCAACTTCTCAGAATTTAAATTTTAGAATGGATTTGGATGTCACATTGTTAGATGAGCGTCCACGCCAACTTTCGTAATGTTCCGGGCTATTTTCACTCCCTTTAGGCCCAAGTCTAGCGAAAACGCACGATCGAGTTTCAACTTTGACGAACTTCTCAGAATTGAAATTTGAGAATAGCTTTGGATGTCCCATTGGTAGACAAGCGTCCACACCAACTTTCGTGTCCTTCCGAGCTATTTTCTCCCCCTTTAAGCCCAAGTCTAGCGAACACGCACGATCGAGTTTCAAGTTTGACCAACTTCTCGGAATTTAAATTTGAGAATAGATTTCGATGTCCCATTTGTAGACGAGCGTCCACGCCAACTTTCATGACATTCGGAGCTATTTTCATCCCATTTAAGCCCAACTCTAGCGAAAACGCACGATCGCGTATCATCTTTGACCAACTTCTCGGAATTGAAAATTGAGAATAGATTTGGATGTCCCATTGGTAGACAAGCGTCCACACCAACTTTCATGACGTTCCGAGCTATTTTCTCCCCCTTTAAGCCCAAGTCTAGCGAAAACGCACGGTGGAGTTTCGAATTTGACCAACTTTTGGGAGTTGAAATTTGAAAATAGATTTGGATGTCCCGTTGGTAGACAAGTGCACATGCCAACTTTCGTGACGTTACGAGCTATTTTCCTCGGCTTTAAGCCCAACTCTAGCGAAAACGCACGGTCGAGTTCGAATTTGACCAACTTCTCGCAATTGAAAATTGAGCATATATCTGGATGTCCCGTTGGTAGACAAATGCGCACGCCAACTTTCGTGACGTTCCGAGCTATTTTCTCACTCTTTAAGCCTAAGTCTAGCGAAAACGCACGGTCGAGTTTCGAATTTGACCAACTTCACGGAATTAAAAATTGAGCACAGATTTGGATGTCCCGTTGGTAGACAAATGCGCACGCCAACTTTGGTCACATTACGAGCTAATTTCACACCCTTTAAGCTCAAGTCGAGCGAAAATGCACGGTCGAGTTTCGAATTTGACCAACTTCTTGGAATTGAAAATTGAGCATAGATTTGGATGTCTCGTTGGTAGACAAAAGCGCACGCCAACTTTCGTGACGTTCCGAGCTATTTTCTCCCCCTTTAAGCCCAAGTCTAGTGAAAACGCACGATCGAGTTTCAACTTTGACCAACTTCTCAGAATTGAAATTTGAGAATAGTTTTGGATGTCCCATTGGTAGACAAGCGTCCACACCAACTTTCGTGACGTTCCGAGCTATTTTCTCACCCTTTAAGCCTAAGTCTAGCGAAAACACACGGTCGAGTTTCGAATTTGACCAACTTCTCGGAATTAGAAATTGAGCATAGATTTGGATGTCCCGTTGGTAGACAAATGCGCACGCCAACTTTCATCACATTACGAGCTAATTTCACAACCTTTAAGCTCAAGTCGAGCGAAAACGCACGGTCGAGTTTCGAATTTGACCAACTTCTCGGAATTGAAAATTGAGCATAGATTTGGATGTCCCTTTGGTAGACAAATGCGCACGCTAACTTTCGTGACGTTCCGAGCTATTTTCTCACCCTTTAAGCCTAAGTCTAGCGAAAATGCTACGGTCGATTTTCCACTTTGACCAACTTCTCGGAATTTAAATTTTAGAATGGATTTGGATGTCACATTGTTAGACGAGCGTGCACGGTCGATTTTCACATTGGTAGACGAGCGTGCACGCCAACTCTCGTGACGTTCCGAGCTATTTTCACACCCTTTAAGCCCAATTCTAGCGAAAACGAACGGTAAATTTTCAGCGTTGAACAACTTCTCGGAATTGAAATTTGAGAATAGATTTGGATGTCCCATTGGTAGACAAGCATCCACACCAACTTTCGTGACATTCCGAGCTATTTTCTTCCCATTTAAGCCCAACTCTAGAGAAAACGCACGGTCGCGTTTCATCTTTGACCATCTTCTCGGAATTGAAAATTGAGAATAGATTTGGATGTCCCATTTGTAGACAAATGCGCACGCCAACATTCGTGACGTTCCGAGCTATTTTCACGTCCTTTAAGCCCATTCTAGCGAAAACGCACGGTCGATTTTCAACTTTGACCAACTTCTCGGAATTGAAATTTGAGATTGGATTTGGATGTCCCATTGGTAGACAAGCATCCACGCCAACTTTCGTGACGTTCCGAGCTATTTTCTCCCCCTTTAAGCCCAAGTCTAGCGAAAATGCACGGTCGAGTTTCGAATTTGACCAACTTCTCGGAATTGAAAATTGAGCATAGATTTGGATGTCCCGTTGGTAGACAAATGCGCACGCCAGCTTTCGTGACGTTCCGAGCTATTTTCTCACCCTTTAAGCCTAAGTCTAGCGAAAATGCACTGTCGATTTTTCAACTTTGACCAACTTCTCGGAATTTAAATTTGAGAATAGATTTGGATGTCACATTGGTCGACGAGCGTCCACGCCAACTTTCATGACGCTCCGAGCTATTTTCACACCCTTTAAGCCCAAGTCGAGCGAAAACGCATGATCGAGTTTCAACTTTGACCAACTTCTCGGAATTGAAATTTGAGAATAGTTTTGGATGTCCCATTGGTAGACAAGCGTCCACACCGTCTTTCGTGACGTTCCGAGCTATTTTCTCCCCCTTTAAGCCCAAGTCTAGCGAAAACGCACGGTCGAGTTTCGAATTTGACCAACTTCTCGGAATTGAAAATTGAGAATAGATTTGGATGTCCCCATTGGTAGACAAGCGTCCACACCAACTTTCGTGACGTTCCGAGCTATTTTCTCACCCTTTAAGCCTAAGTCTAGCGAAAACACACGGTCGAGTTTGGAATTTGACCAACTTCTCGGAATTAGAAATTGAGCATAGATTTGGATGTCCTGTTGGTAGACAAATGCGCACGCCAGCTTTCGTGACGTTCCGAGCTATTTTCTCGCCCTTTAAGGCCAACTCTAGTGAAAACGCACGGTAAATTTTCAACTTTGACCAACTTCTTGGAATTTAAATTTGAGAATAGATTTGGATGTCCCATTGGTAGACAACCGTCCACACCAACTTTCGTGACATTCCGAGCTATTTTCTCGCCCTTTAAGCCCAAGTCTAGCGAAAACGCACGGTAAATTTTCAACTTTGACCAACTTCTTGAATTTAAATATGAGAATAGATTTGGATGTCCCATTGGTAGACAAGCGTCCACACCAACTTTTGTGACATTCCGAGCTATTTTCTTCCCATTTAAGCCCAACTCTAGAGAAAACGCACTGGTCGCGTTTCATCTTTGACCAACTTCTCGGAAATGAAAATTGGGAATAGATTTGGATGTCCCATTTGTAGACATGCGCGCACAGCAACTTTCGTGACATTACGAGCTAATTTAACACCCTTTAAGCCCAAGTCTAGCAAAAACGCATGATCGATTTTCAACCTTGACGAACTTCTCGAAATTGAAATTTGAGAATAGTTTTGGATGTCCCATTGGTAGACAAGCGTCCACACCAACTTTCGTGATGTTCCGAGCTATTTTCTCCCCCTTTAATCCCAAGTCTAAGCGAACACGCACGATCGAGTTTCAAGTTTGACCAACCTCTGGGAATTTAAATTTGAGAATAGATTTGGATGTCCCATTGGTAGACGAGCATCCACGCCAACTTTCATGACATTCCGAGCTATTTTCATTCCCATTTAAGCCCAAGTCTAGCGAAAACGCACGGTCGAGTTTCGAATTTGACCAACTTTTGGGAGTTGAAATTTGAAAATAGATTTGGATGTCTCGTTGGTAGACAAGTGCACATGCCAACTTTCGTGACGTTACGAGCTATTTTCCTCGGCTTTAAGCCCAACTCTAGCGAAAACGCACGGTCGAGTTCGAATTTGACCAACTTCTCGGAATTGAAAATTGAGGCATATATCTGGATGTCCCGTTGGTAGACAAATGCGCACGCCAACTTTCGTGACGTTCCGAGCTATTTTCTCACCCTTTAAGCCTAAGTCTAGCGAAAACGCACGGTCGAGTTTCGAATTTGACCAACTTCTCTGAATTAAAAATTGAGCACAGATTTGGATGTCCCGTTGGTAGACAAATGCGCACGCCAACTTTCGTCACATTACGAGCTAATTTCACACCCTTAAGCTCAAGTCGAGCGAAAATGCACGGTTGAGTTTCGAATTTGACCAACTTCTCGGAATTGAAAATTGAGCATAGATTTGGATGTCTCGTTGGTAGACAAATGCGCACGCCAACTTTCGTGACGTTCCGAGATATTTCTCCCCCTTTAAGCCCAAGTCTAGCGAAAACGCACGATCGAGTTTCAACTTTGACCAACTTCTCGGAATTGAAATTTGAGAATAGTTTTGGATGTCCCATTGGTAGACAAGCGTCCACACCAACTTTCGTGACGTTCCGAGCTATTTTCTCACCCTTTAAGCTAAGTCTAGCGAAAACACACGGTCGAGTTTCGAATTTGACCAACTTCTCGGAATTAGAAATTGAGCATAGATTTGGATGTCCCGTTGGTAGACAAATGCGCACGCCAATTTTCGTCACATTACGAGCTAATTTCACACCCTTTAAGCTCAAGTCGAGCGAAAACGCGACGGTCGAGTTTCGAATTTGACCAACTTCTCGGAATTGAAAATTGAGCATAGATTTGGATGTCCCGTTGGTAGACAAATGCGCACGCTAACTTTCGTGACGTTCCGAGCTATTTTGTCACCCTTTAAGCCTAAGTCTAGCGAAAATGCACGGTCGATTTTCCACTTTGACCAACTTCTCGGAATTTAAATTTCAGAATGGATTTGGATGTCACATTGTTAGACGAGCGTCCACGCCAACTTTCGTAATGTTCCGAGCTATTTTCACTCCCTTTAAGCCCAAGTCTAGCGAAAACGCGACGATCGAGTTTTCAACTTTGACGAACTTCTCGGAATTGAAATTTGAGAATAGTTTTTGGGAATGTCCCATTGGTAGACAAGCGTCCACACCAACTTTCGTGACGTTCCGAGCTATTTTTCTCCCCCTTTAAGCCCAAGTATAGAGAAAACTTACAGTCGAGTTTCGAATTTGACCAACTCCTCGATTAAAAATTGAGCATATTTGGATGTCCCGTTGGTAGACAAATGCGCACGCCAACTTTCGTGACATTTCGAACTATTTTCTCACCCTTTAAGCCCAATTCTAGTGAAAATGCACGGTCGATTTTCAACTTTGACCAACTTCTCGGAATATAAATTTGAGAATAGATTTGGATGTCACATTGGTAGACGAGCGTGCACGCCAACTCTCGTGACGTTCCGAGCTATTTTCACACCCTTTAAGCCCAATTCTAGCGAAAACGAACGGTAAATTTTAAGCTTTGAACAACTTCTCGGAATTGAAATTTGAGAATAGATTTGGATGTCCCATTGGTAGACAAGCATCCACACCAACTTTCGTGACATTCCGAGCTATTTTCTTCCCATTTAAGCCCAACTCTAGAGAAAACGCGCGGTCGCGTTTTATCTTTGACCAACTTCTCGGAATTGAAAATAGAGAATAGATTTGGATGTCCCATTTGTAGACATGTGCGCACAGCAATTTTTGTGACATTACGAGCTAATTTCACGTCCTTTAAGGCTAATTCTAGCGAAAACGCACGATAGAGTTTCAACTTTGACCAACTTCTCGGAATTGAAATTTAAGAATGGATTTGGATGTCCCATTGGTAGACAAGCGTCCACACCAACTTTCGTGACGTTCCGAGCTATTTTCTCCCCCTTTAAGCCCAAGTCTAGCGAAAACGCATGATCGAGTTTCAACTTTGACCAACTTCTCGGAATTGAAATTTGAGAATAGTTTTGGATGTCCCATTGGTAGACAAGTGTCCACACCGTCTTTCGTGACGTTCCGAGCTATTTTCTCCCCCTTTAAGCCCAAGTCTAGCGAAAACGCACGGTCGAGTTTCGAATTTGACCAACTTCTCGGAATTGAAAATTGTGCATAGATTTGGATGTCCCGTTGGTAGACAAATGCGCACGCCATCTTTCGTGACGTTCCGAGCTATTTTCTCGCCCTTTAAGCCCAACTCTACTGAGAACGCACGGTAAATTTTCAACTTTGACCAACTTCTTGGAATTTAAATTTGAGAATAGATTTGGATGTCCCATTGGTAGACAAGCGTCCACAACAACTTTCGTGACATTCCGAGCTATTTTCCCGCCCTTTAAGCCCAAGTCTAGCGAAAACGCACGGTAAATTTTCAACTTTGACCAACTTCTTGGAATTTAAATTTGAGAATAGATTTGGATGTTCCATTGGTAGAAAAGCGTCCACACCAACTTTCGTGACATTCCGAGCTATTTTCTCGCCCTTTAAGCCCAAGTCTAGCGAAAACGCACGGTAACTTTTCAACTTTGACCAACTTCTTAGAATTTAAATTTGAGAATAGATTTGGATGTCCCATTGGTAGACAAGCGTCCACACCAACTTTCGTGACATTCCGAGCTATTTTCTCGCCCTTTAAGCCCAATTCTAGCGAAAACGCACGGTAACTTTTCAACTTTGACCAACTTCTTGGAATTTAAATTTGAGAATAGATTTGGATGTCCCATTGGTAGACAAGCGTCCACACCAACTTTTATGACATTCCGAGCTATTTTCTTCCCATTTAAGCCCAACTCTAGAGAAAACGCACGGTCGCGTTTCATCTTTGACCAACTTCTCGGAAATGAAAATTGAGAATAGATTTGGATGTCCCATTTGTAGACATGCGCGCACAGCAACTTTCGTGACATTACGAGCTAATTTCACACCCTTTAAGCCCAAGTCTAGCAAAAAACGCATGATCGAGTTTCAACTTTGACGAACTTCTCGAAATTGAAATTTGAGAATAGTTTTGGATGTCCCATTGGTAGACAAGCGTCCACACCAACTTTCGTGACGTTCCGAGCTATTTTCCTCGGCTTTAAGCCCAACTCTAGCGAAAACGCACGGTCGAGTTCGAATTTGACCAACTTCTCGGAATTGAAAATTGAGCATATATCTGGATGTCCTGTTTTTAGATAAATGCGCACGCCAACTTTCGTGACGTTCCGAGCTATTTTCTCACCCTTTAAGCCTAAGTCTAGCGAAAACGCACGGTCGAGTTTCGAATTTGACCAACTTCTCGGAATTAAAAATTGAGCACAGATTTGGATGTCGCGTTGGTAAACAAATGCGCACGCCAACTTTTGTCACATTACCAGCTAATTTCACACCCTTTAAGCTCAAGTCGAGGGAAAATGCACGGTCGAGTTTTGAATTTGACCAACTTCTCGGAATTGAAAATTGAGCATAGATTTGGATGTCTCGTTGGTAGACAAATGCGCACGCCAAATTTCGTGACGTTCCGAGCTATTTTCTCCCCCTTTAAGCCCAAGTCTAGCGAAAACGCACGATCGAGTTTCAACTTTGACCAACTTCTCGGAATTGAAATTTGAGAATAGTTTTGGATGTCCCATTGGTAGACAAGCGTCGACACCAACTTTCGTGACGTTCCGAGCTAATTTATCACCCTTTAAGCCTAAGTCTAGCGAAAACACACGGTCGAGTTTCGAATTTGACCAACTTCTCGGAATTAGAAATTGAGCATAGATTTGGATGTCCCGTTGGTAGACAAATGCGCACGCCAACTTTCGTCACATTACGAGCTAATTTCACACCCTTTAAGCTCAAGTCGAGCGAAAACGCACGGTCGAGTTTCGAATTTGACCAACTTCTCGGAATTGAAAATTGAGCATAGATTTGGATGTCCCGTTGGTAGACAAATGCGCACGCTAACTTTCGTGATGTTCCGAGCTATTTTCTCACCCTTTAAGCCTAAGTCTAGCGAAAATGCATGGTCGATTTTCCACTTTGACCAACTTCTCGGAATTTAAATTTTAGAATGGATTTGGATGTCACATTGTTAGACAAGCATCCACGCCAACTTTCGTAATGTTCCGAGCTATTTTCGCTCCCTTTAAGCCCAAGTCTAGCGAAAACGCACGATCGAGTTTCAACTTTGACGAACTTCTCGGAATTGAAATTTGAGAATAGTTTTGGATGTCCCATTGGTAGACAAGCGTCCACACCAACTTTCGTGACATTCCGAGCTATTTTCTCCCCCTTTAAGCCCAAGTATAGCGAAAACGTACAGTCGAGTTTCGAATTTGACCAACTTCTCGGAATTAAAAATTGAGCATAGATTTGGATGTCCCGTTGGTAGACAAATGCGCACGCCAACTTTCGTGACATTTCGAACTATTTTCTCACCCTTTAAGCCCAAGTCTAGTGAAAATGCACGGTCGATTTTCAACTTTGACCAACTTCTCGGAATATAAATTTGAGAATAGATTTGGATGTCACATTGGTAGACGAGTGTGCACGCCAACTCTCGTGAAGTTTCGAGCTATTTTCACACCCTTTAAGCCCAATTCTAGCTAAAACGAACGGTAAATTTTCAGCTTTGAACAACTTCTCGGAATTGAATTTGAGAATAGATTTGGATGTCCCATTGGTAGACAAGCATCCACACCAACTTTCGTGACATTCCGAGCTATTTTCTTCCCATTTAAGGCCAAATCTAGAGAAAACGCACGGTCGCGTTTCATCTTTGACCAACTTCTCGGAATTGAAAATTCAGAATAGATTTGGATGTCCCATTTGTAGACATGCGCACACAGCAATTTTCGTGACATTACGAGCTAATTTCACGTCCTTTAAGCCTAATTCTAGCGAAAATGGACGATTGAGTTTCAACTTTGACCAACTTCTCGGAATTGAAATTTGAGAATGGATTTGGATGTCCCATTGGTAGACAAGCGTCCACACCAACTTTCGTGACGTTCCGAGCTATTTTCTCCCCCTTTAAGCCCAAGTCTAGCGAAAACGGACGGTCGAGTTTCAAATTTGACCAACTTCTCGGAATTGAAAATTGAGCATAGATTTGGATGTCCCGTTGGTAGACAAATGCGCACGCCAACTTTCGTGACGTTCCGAGCTATTTTCTCACCCTTTAAGCCTAAGTCTAGCGAAAATGCACTGTCGATTTTCAACTTTGACCAACTTCTCGGAATTTAAATTTGAGAATAGATTTGGATGTCACATTGGTTGACGAGCGTCCACGCCAACTTTCATGACGCTCCGAGCTATTTTCACACCCTTTAAGCCCAAGTCGAGCGAAAACGCATGATCGAGTTCCAACTTTGACCAACTTCTCGGAATTGAAATTTGAGAATAGTTTTGGATGTCCCATTGGTAGACAACCGTCCACACCGTCTTTCGTGACGTTCCGAGCTATTTTCTCCCCCTTTAAGCCCAAGTCTAGCGAAAACGCACGGTCGAGTTTCGAATTTGACCAACTTCTCGGAATTGAAAATTGAGCATAGATTTGGATGTCCCGTTGGCAGACAAATTTGCACGCCAGCTTTCGTGACGTTCTGAGCTATTTTCTCGCCCTTTAAGCCCAACTCTATTGAAAACGCGCGGTAAATTTTCAACTTTGACCAACTTCTTGGAATTTAAATTTGAGAATAGATTTGGATGTCCCATTGGTAGACAAGCGTCCACAACCAACTTTCATGACATTCCGAGCTATTTTTTCGCCCTTTAAGCCCAAGTCTAGCGAAAACGCACGGTAAATTTTCAACTTTGACCAACTTCTTGGAATTTAAATTTGAGAATAGATTTGGATGTTCCATTGGTAGACAAGCGTCCACACCAACTTTCGTGACATTCCGAGCTATTTTCTCGCCCTTTAAGCCCAAGTCTAGCGAAAACGCACGGTAAATTTTCCACTTTGACCAACTTCTTGGAATTTAAATTTGAGAATAGATTTGGATGTCCCATTGGTAGACAAGCGTCCACACCAACTTTCATGACGTTCCGAGCTATTTTCTCCCCCTTTAAGCCCAAGTCTAGCGAAAACGCACGGTCTAGTTTCGAATTTGACCAACTTTTGGGAGTTGAAATTTGAAAATAGATTTGGATGTCCCGTTGGTAGACAAGTGCACATGCCAACTTTCATGACGTTACGAGCTATTTTCCTCGGCTTTAAGCCCAACTCTAGCGAAAACGCACGGTCGAGTTCGAATTTGACCAACTTCTCGGAATTGAAAATTGAGCATATATCTGGATGTCCCGTTGGTAGATAAATGCGCACGCCAACTTTCGTGACGTTCCGAGCTATTTTCTCACCCTTTAAGCCTAAGTCTAGCGAAAACGCACGGTCGAGTTTCGAATTTGACCAACTTCTCGGAATTAAAAATTGAGCACAGATTTGGATGTCGCGTTGGTAGACAAATGCGCATGCCAACTTTCGTCACATTACGAGCTAATTTCACACCCTTTAAGCTCAAGTCGAGCGAAAATGCACGGTCGAGTTTCGAATTTGACCAACTTCTCGGAATTGAAAATTGAGCATAGATTTGGATGTCTCGTTGGTAGACAAATGCGCACGCCAAATTTCGTGACGTTCCGAGCTATTTTCTCCCCCTTTAAGCCCAAGTCTAGCGAAAACGCACGATCGAGTTTCAACTTTGACCAACTTCTCGGAATTGAAATTTGAGAATAGTTTTGGATGTCCCATTGGTAGACAAGCGTCCACACCAACTTTCGTGACGTTCCGAGCTATTTTCTGACCCTTTAAGCCTAAGTCTAGCGAAAACACACGGTCGAGTTTCGAATTTGACCAACTTCTCGGAATTAGAAATTGAGCATAGATTTGGATGTCCCGTTGGTAGACAAATGCGCACGCCAACTTTCGTCACATTACGAGCTAATTTCACACCCTTTAAGCTCAAGTCAAGCGATAACGCACAGTCGAGTTTCGAATTTGACCAACTTCTCGGAATTGAAAATTGAGCATAGATTTGGATGTCCCGTTGGTAGACAAATGCGCACGCTAACTTTCGTGACGTTCCGGGCTATTTTCTCACCCTTTAAGCCTAAGTCTAGCGAAAATGCACGGTCGATTTTCCACTTTGACCAACTTCTCGGAATTTAAATTTTAGAATGGATTTGGATGTCACATTGTTAGACGAGCGTCCACGCCAACTTTCGTAATGTTCCGAGCTATTTTCACTCCCTTTAAGCCCAAGTCTAGCGAAAACGGCACGATCCAGTTTCAACTTTCACGAACTTCTCGGAATTGAAATTTGAGAATAGTTTTCGATGTCCCATTGGTAGACAAGCATCCACACCAACTTTTTTGACGTTCCGAGCTATTTTCTCCCCCCTTTAAGCCGAAGTATAGCGAAAACGTATAGTCGAGTTTCGAATTTGACCAACTCCTCGGAATTAAAAATTGACCATAGATTTGGATGTCCTGTTGGTAGACAAATGCGCACGCCAACTTTCGTGACATTTCGAACTATTTTCTCACCCTTTAAGCCCAAGTCTAGTGAAAATGCACGGTCGATTTTCAACTTTGACCAACTTCTCGCAATATAAATTTGAGAATAGATTTGGATGTCACATTGGTAGACGAACGTGCACGCCAACTCTCGTGACGTTCCGAGCTATTTTCACACCCTTTAAGCCCAATTCTAGCGAAAACGAACGGTAAATTTTCCGCTTTGAACAACTTCGCGGAATTGAAATTTGAGAATAGATTTGGATGTCCCATTGGTAGACAAGCATCCACACCAACTTTCGTGACATTCCAAGCTATTTAATTCCCATTTAAGCCCAACTGTAGAGAAAACGCACGGTCGCGTTTCATCTTTGACCAACTTCTCGGAATTGAAAATTGAGAATAGATTTGGATGTCCCATTTGTAGACATGCGCGCACGGCAATTTTCGTGACATTACGAGCTAATTTCACGTCCTTTAAGCCCAATTCTAGCGAAAACGCACGATCGAGTTTGAACTTTGAGCAACTTCTAGGAATTGAAATTTGAGAATAGTTTTGGATGTCCCATTGGTAGACAAGCGTCCACACCAACTTTTGTGACGTTCCGAGCTATTTTCTCCCCCTTTAAGCCCAAGTCTAGCGAAAACGCACGGTCGAGTTTCGAATTTGACCAACTTCTCGGAATTCAAAATTGAGCATAGATTTGGATGTCCCGTTGGTAGACAAATGCGCACGCCAACTATCGTGACGTTCCGAGCTATTTTCTCACCCTTTAAGCCTAAGTCTAGCGAAAATGCACTGTCGATTTTCAACTTTGACCAACTTCTCGGACTTTAAATTTGAGAATAGATTTTGATGTCACATTGGTCGACGAGCGTCCACGCCAACTTTCATGACGGTTCGAGCTATTTTCACACCCTTTAAACCCAAGTCGAGCGAAAACGCATGATCGAGTTTCAACTTTGACCAACTTCTCGGAATTGAAATTTGAGAATAGTTTTGGATGTCCCATTGGTAGACAAGCGTCCACACCATCTTTCGTGACGTTCCGAGCTATTTTCTCCCCCTTTAAGCCCAAGTCTATTGAAAAACGCACGGTCGAGTTTCGAATTTGACCAACTTCTCGGAATTGAAAATTGAGCATAGATTTGGATGTCCCGTTGGTAGACAAATGCGCACGCCAGCTTTCGTGACGTTGCGAGCTATTTTCTCACCCTTTAAGCCCAACTCTAGTGAAAACGCACGGTAAATTTTCAACTTTGACCAACTTCTTGGAATTTAAATTTGAGACTAGATTTGGATGTCCCATTGGTAGACAAGCGTCCACACCAACTTTCGTGACATTACGAACTATTTTCTCGCCCTTTAAGCCCAAGTCTAGCGAAAACGCACGGTAAATTTTCAACTTTGACCAACTTCTTGGAATTTAAATTTGAGAATAGATTTGGATGTTCCATTGGTAGACAAGTGTCCACACCAACTTTCGTGACATTCCGAGCTATTTTCTCGCCCTTTAAGCCCAAGTCTAGCGAAAACGCACGGTAAATTTTCAACTTTGACCAACTTCTTGGAATTTAAATTTGAGAATAGATTTGGATGTCCCATTGGTAGAGAAGCGTCCACACCAACTTTTGTGACATTCCGAGCTATTTTCTTCCCATTTAAGCCCAACTCTACAGAAAACGCACGATCGCGTTTCATCTTTGACCAACTTCTCGGAAATGAAAATTGAGAATAGATTTGGATGTCCCATTTGTAGACATGCGCGCACAACAACTTTCATGACATTACGAGCTAATTTCACACCCTTTAAGCCCAAGTCTAGCAAAAACGCATGATCGAGTTTAAACTTTGACGAACTTCTCGAAATTCAAATTTGAGAATAGTTTTGGATGTCCCATTGGTAGACAAGCGTCCACACCAACTTTCGTGTCGTTCCGAGCTATTTTCTCCCCCTTTAAGCCCAAGTCTAGCGAACACGCACGATCGAGGTTCAAGTCTGACCAACTTCTCGGAATTTAAATTTGAGAATAGATTTGGATGTCCCATTGGTAGATGAGCGTCCACGCCAACTTTCATGACATTCCGAGCTATTTTCATCCCATTTAAGCCCAACTCTAGCGAAAACGCACGATCGCGTATCATCTTTGACCAACTTCTCGGAATTGAAAATTGAGAATAGATTTGGATGTCCCATTGGTAGACAAGCGTCCACACCAACTTTCATGATGTTCCGAGCTATTTTCTCCCCCTTTAAGCCCAAGTCTAGCGAAAACGCACGGTCGAGTTTCGAATTTGACCAACTTTTGGGAGTTGAAATTTGAAAATAGATTTGGATGTCCCGTTGGTAGACAAGTGCACATGCCAACTTTCGTGACGTTACGAGCTATTTTCCTCGGCTTTAAGCCCAACTCTAGCGAAAACGCACGGACGAGTTCAAATTTGACCAACTTCTCGGAATTGAAAATTGAGCATATATCTGGATGTCCCCGTTGGTAGACAAATGCGCACGCCAACTTTCGTGACGTTCCGAGCTATTTTCTCACCCTTTAAGCCTACGTCTAGCGAAAATGCACGGTCGATTTTCCACTTTGACCAACTTCTCGGAATTTAAATTTTAGAATGGATTTGGATGTCACATTGTTAGACGAGCGTCCACGCAAACTTTCGTAATGTTCCGAGCTATTTTCACTCCCTTTAAGCCCAATTCTAGCGAAAACGTACAGTCGAGTTTCGAATTTGACCAACTCCTCGGAATTAAAAATTGAGCATAGATTTGGATGTTCCGTTGGTAGACAAATGCGCACGCCAATTTTCGTGACATTTCGAACTATTTTCTCACCCTATAAGCCCAAGTCTAGTGAAAATGCACGGTCGATTTTCAACTTTGACCAACTTCTCGGAATATAAATTTGAGAATAGATTTGGATGTCACATTGGTAGACGAGCATGCACGCCAACTCTCGTGACGTTCCGAGCTATTTTCACACCCTTTAAGCCCAATTCTAGCGAAAACGAACGGTAAATTTTCAGCTTTGAACAACTTCTCGGAATTGAAATTTGAGAATAGATTTGGATGTCCCATTGGTAGACAAGCATCCACACCAACTTTCGTGACATTCCGAGCTATTTTCTTCCCATTTAATCCCAACTCTAGAGAAAACGCACGGTCGCGTTTCATCTTTGACAAACTTCTCGGAATTGAAAATTAAGAATAGATTTGGATGTCCCATTTGTAGACAAATGCGCACGCCAACATTCGTGACGTTCCGAGCTATTTTCACGTCCTTTAAGCCCAATTCTAGCGAAAACCCACGGTCGATTTTCAACTTTGACCAACTTCTCGGAATTGTAATTTGAGAATGGATTTGGATGTCCCATTGGTAGACAAGCGTCCACGCCAACTTTCGTGACGTTCCGAGCTATTTTCTCCCCCTTTAAGCCCAAGTCTAGCGAAAATGCACGGTCGAGTTTCGAATTTGACCAACTTCTCGGAATTGAAAATTGAGCATAGATTTGGATATCCCGTTGGTAGACAAATGCGCACGCCAGCTTTCGTGACGTTCCGAGCTATTTTCTCACCCTTTAAGCCTAATCTAGTGAAAATGCACTGTCAATTTTCAACTTTGACCAACTTCTCGGAATTTAAATTTGAGAATAGATTTGGATGTCACATTGGTCGACGAGCGTCCACGCCAACTTTCATGACGCTCCGAGCTATTTTCACACCCTTTAAGCCCAAGTCGAGCGAAAACGCATGATCGACTTTCAACTTTGACCAACTTCTAGGAATTGAAATTTGAGAATAGTTTTGGATGTCCCATTGGTAGACAAGCCTCCACACCGTCTTTCGTGACGTTCCGAGCTATTTTCTCCCCCTTTAAGCCCAAGTCTAGCGAAAACGCACGGTCGAGTTTCGAATTTGACCAACTTCTCGGAATTGAAAATTGAGAATAGATTTGGATGTCCCATTGGTAGACAAGCGTCCACACCAACTTTCGTGACGTTCCGAGCTATTTTCTCACCCTTTAAGCCTAAGTCTAGCAAAAACACACGGTCGAGTTTCGAATTTTACCAACTTCTCGGAATTAGAAATTGAGCATAGATTTGGATGTCCCGTTGGTAGACAAATGCGCACGCCAGCTTTCGTGACGTTCCGAGCTATTTTCTCGCCCTTTAAGCCCAACTCTAGTGAAAACGCACGGTAAATTTTCAACTTTGACCAACTTCTTGGAATTTAAATTTGAGAATAGATTTGGATGTCCCATTGGTAGACAACCGTCCACACCAACTTTCGTGACATTCCGAGCTATTTTCTCGCCCTTTAAGCCCAAGTCTAGCGAAAACGCACGGTAAATTTTCAACTTTGACCAACTTCTTGGATTTTAAATTTGAGAATAGATTTGGATGTCCCATTGGTAGACAAGCGTCCACACCAACTTTTGTGACATTCCGAGCTATTTTCTTCCCATTTAAGCCCAACTCTAGAGAAAACGCACGTTCGCGTTTCATCTTTGACCAACTTCTCGGAAATGAAAATTGAGAATAGATTTGGATGTCCCATTTGTAGACATGCGCGCACAGCAACTTTCGTGACATTACGAGCTAATTTAACACCCTTTAAGCCCAAGTCTAGCAAAAACGCATGATCGAGTTTCAACCTTGACGAACTTCTCGAAATTGAAATTTGAGAATAGTTTTGGATGTCCCATTGGTAGACAAGCGTCCACACCAACTTTCATGATGTTCCGAGCTATTTTCTCCCCCTTTAAGCCCAAGTCTAGCGAACACGCACGATCGAGTTTCAAGTTTGACCAACCTCTGGGAATTTAAATTTGAGAATAGATTTGGAAGTCCCATTGGTAGACGAGCATCCACGCCAACTTTCATGACATTCCGAGCTATTTTCATCCCATTTAAGCCCAACTCTAGCGAAAACGCACGATCGCGTATCATCTTTGACCAACTTCTCGGAATTGAAAATTGAGAATAGATTTGGATGTCCCATTGGTAGACAAGCGTCCACACCAACTTTCATGACGTTTCGAGCTATTTTCTCCCCCTTTAAGCCCAAGTCTAGCGAAAACGCACGGTCGAGTTTCGAATTTTACCAACTTTTGGGAGTTGAAATTTGAAAATAGATTTGGATGTCCCGTTGGTAGACAAGTGCACATGCCAACTTTCGTGACGTTACGAGCTATTTTCCTCGGCTTTAAGCCCAACTCTAGTGAAAACGCACGGTCGAGTTCGAATTTGACCAACTTCTCGGAATTGAAAATTGAGCATATATCTGGATGTCCCGTTGGTAGACAAATGCGCACACCAACTTTCGTGACGTTCCGAGCTATTTTCTCACCCTTTAAGCCCAAGTCTAGCGAAAACGCACGGTCGAGTTTCGAATTTGACCAACTTCTCGGAATTAAAAATTGAGCACAGATTTGGATGTCCCGTTGGTAGACAAATGCGCACTCCAACTTTTGTCACATTACGAGCTAATTTCACACCCTTTAAGCTCAAGTCGAGCGAAAATGCACGGTCGAGTTTCGAATTTGACCAACTTCTCGGAATTGAAAATTGAGCATAGATTTGGATGTCTCGTTGGTAGACAAATGCGCACGCCAACTTTCGTCACGTTCTGAGATATTTTCTCCCCCTTTAAGCCCAAGTCTAGCGAAAACGCACGATCAAGTTTCAACTTTGACCAACTTCTCGGAATTGAAATTTGAGAATAGTTTTGGATATCCCATTGGTAGACAAGCGTCCACACCAACTTTCGTGACGTTCCGAGCTATTTTCTCACCCTTTAAGCCTAAGTCTAGCGAAAACACACGGTCGAGTTTCGAATTTGACCAACTTCTCGGAATTAGAAATTGAGCATAGATTTGGATGTCCCGTTGGTAGACAAATGCGCACGCCAATTTTCGTCACATTACGAGCTAATTTCACACCCTTTAAGCTCAAGTCGAGCGAAAACGGCACGGTCGAGTTTCGAATTTGACCAACTTCTCGGAATTGAAAATTGAGCATAGATTTGGAGTGTCCCGTTGGTAGACAAATGCGCACACTAACTTTCGTGACGTTCCGAGCTATTTTCTCACCCTTTAAGCCTAAGTCTAGCGAAAACGCACGGTCGATTTTTCCACTTTGACCAACTTCTCGGAATTTAAATTTTAGAATGGATTTGGATGTCACATTGTTAGACGAGCGTCCACGCCAACTTTCGTAATGTTCCGAGCTATTTTCACTCCCTTTAAGCCCAAGTCTAGCGAAAACGCACGATCGAGTTTCAACTTTGACGAACTTCTCGGAATTGAAATTTGAGAATAGTTTTGGATGTCCCATTGGTAGACAAGCGTCCACACCAACTTTCGTGACGTTCCGAGCTATTTTCTCCCCCTTTAAGCCCAAGTATAGCGAAAACGTACAGTCAAGTTTCGAATTTGACCAACACCTCGGAATTAAAAATTGAGCATAGATTTGGATGTCCCGTTGGTAGACAAATGCGCACGCCAACTTTCGTGACATTTCAAACTATTTTCTCACCCTTTAAGCCCAAGTCTAGTGAAAATACACGGTCGATTTTCAACTTTGACCAACTTCTCGGAATATAAATTTGAGAATAGATTTGGATGTCACATTGGTAGACGAGCGTGCACGCCAACTCTCGTGACGTTCCGAGCTATTTTCACACCCTTTAAGCCCAATTCTAGTGAAAACGAACGGTAAATTTTAAGCTTTGAACAACTTCTCGGAATTTAAATTTGAGAATAGATTTGGATGTCCCATTGGTAGACAAGCATCCACACCAACTTTCGTGACATTCCGAGCTATTTTCTTCCCATTTAAGCCCAACTCTAGAGAAAACGCACGGTCGCGTTTCATCTTTGACCAACTTCTCGGAATTGAAAATTGAGAATAGATTTGGATGTCCAATTTGTAGACATGTGCGCACAGCAATTTTCGTGACATTACGAGCTAATTTCACGTCCTTTAAGCCCAATTCTAGTGAAAACGCACGATAGAGTTTCAACTTTGACCAACTTCTCGGAATTGAAATTTGAGAATGGATTTGGATGTCCCATTGGTAGACAAGCGTCCACACCAACTTTCGTGACGTTCCGAGCTATTTTCTCCCCCTTTAAGCCCAAGTCTAGCGAAAACGCACGGTCGAGTTTCGAATTTGACCAACTTCTCGGAATTGAAAATTGAGCATAGATTTGGATGTCCCGTTGGTAGACAAATGCGCACGCCAACTTTCGTGACGTTCCGAGCTATTTTCTCACCCTTTAAGCCTAAGTCTAGCGAAAATGCACTGTCGATTTTCAACTTTGACCAACTTCTCGGAATTTAAATTTGAGAATAGATTTGGATGTCACATTGGTCGATGAGCGTCCACGCCAACTTTCATGACGCTCCGAGCTATTTTCACACCCTTTAAGCCCAAGTCGAGCGAAAATGCATGATCGAGTTTCAACTTTGTCCAACTTCTCGGAATTGAAATTTGAGAATAGTTTTGGATGTCCCATTGGTAGACAAGCGTCCACACCGTCTTTCGTGACGTTCCGAGCTATTTTCTCCCCCTTTAAGCCCAAGTCTAGCGAAAACGCACGGTCGAGTTTCGAATTTGGCCAACTTCTCAGAATTGAAAATTGAGCATAGATTTGGATGTCCCGTTGGTAGACAAATGCGCACGCCAGCTTTCGTGACGTTACGAGCTATTTTCTCACCCTTTAAGCCCAACTCTAGTGAAAACGCACGGTAAATTTTCAACTTTGACCAACTTCTTGGAATTTAAATTTGAGAATAGATTTGGATGTCCCATTGGTAGACAAGCGTCCACACCAACTTTCGTGACATTCCGAGCTATTTTCTCGCCCTTTAAGCCCAAGTCTAGCGAAAACGCACGGTAAATTTTCAACTTTGACCAACTTCTTGGAATTTAAATTTGAGAATAGATTTGGATGTTCCATTGGTAGACAAGCGTCCACACCAACTTTCGTGACATTCCGAGCTATTTTCTCGCCCTTTAAGCCCAAGTCTAGCGAAAACGCACGGTAAATTTTCAACTTTGACCAACTTCTTGGAATTTAAATTTGAGAATAGATTTGGATGTCCCATTGGTAGACAAGCGTCAACACCAACTTTTGTGACATTCCGCGCTATTTTCTTCCCATTTAAGCCCAACTCTAGAGAAAACGCACGGGTCGCGTTTCATCTTTGACCAACTTCTCGGAAATGAAAATTGAGAATAGATTTGGATGTCCCATTTGTAGACATGCGCGCACAGCAACTTTCGTGACATTACGAGCTAATTTCACACCCTTTAAGCCCAAGTCTAGCAAAAACGAATGATCGAGTTTCAACTTTGACGAACTTCTCGAAATTGGTAGACAAGCGTCCACACCAACTTTCGTGACGTTCCGAGCCCAAGTCTAGCGAACACGCACGATCGAGTTTCAAGTTTGACCAACCTCTCGGAATTTAAATTTGAGAATAGACTTGGATGTCCCATTGGTAGACAAGCGTCCAAACCAACTTTCGTGACGTTCCGAGCTATTTTCTCCCCCTTTAAGCCCAAGTCTAGCGAACAGGCACGATCGAGTTTCAAGTTTGACCAACCTCTCGGAATTTAAATTTGAGAATAGATTTGGATGTCCTACTGGTAGACGAGCGTCCACGCCAACTTTCATGACATTCCGAGCTATTTTCATCCCATTTAAGCCCAACTCTAGCAAAAACGCACGATCGCGTATCATCTTTGACCAACTTCTCGGAATTGAAAATTGAGAATAGATTTGGATTTCCCATTGGTAGACAAGCGTCCACACCAAATTTCATCACGTTCCGAGCTATTTTCTCCCCCTTTAAGCCCAAGTCTAGCGAAAACGCACGGTGGAGTTTCGAATTTGACCAACTTTTGGGAGTTGAAATTTGAAAATAGATTTGGATGTCCCGTTGGTAGACAAGTGCACATGCCAACTTTCGTGACGTTACGAGCTATTTTCCTCGGCTTTAAGCCCAACTCTAGCGAAAACGCACGGTCGAGTTCGAATTTGACCAACTTCTCGGAATTGAAAATTGAGCATATATCTGGATGTCCCGTTAGTAGACAAATGCGCACGCCAACTTTCGTGACGTTCCGAGCTATTTTCTCACCCTTTAAGCCTAAGTCTGGCGAAAACGCACGGTCGAGTTTCGAATTTGACCAACTTCTCGGAATTAAAAATGGAGCACAGATTTGGATGTCCCGTTGGTAGACAAATGCGCACGCCAACTTTCGTCACATTACGAGCTAATTTCACACCCTTTAAGCTCAAGTCGAGCGAAAATGCACGGTCGAGTTTCGAATTTGACCTACTTCTCGGAATTGAAAATTGAGCATAGATTTGGATGTCTCGTTGGTAGACAAATACGCATGCCAACTTTCGTGACGTTCCGAGCTATTTTCTCCCCCTTTAAGCCCAAGTCTAGCGAAAACGCACGATCGAGTTTCAACTTTGACCAACTTCTGGGAATTGAAATTTGAGAATAGTTTTGGATGTCCCATTGGGAGACAAGCGTCCACACCAACTTTCGTGACGTTCCGAGCTATTTTCTCACACTTTAAGCCTAAGTCTAGCGAAAACACACGGTCGAGTTTCGAATTTGACCAACTTCTCGGAATTAGAAATTGAGCATAGATTTGGATGTCCCGTTGGTAGACAAATGCGCACGCCAACTTTCGTCACATTACGAGCTAATTTCACACCCTTTAAGCTCAAGTCGAGCGAAAACGCACGGTCGAGTTTCGAATTTGACCAACTTCTCGGAATTGAAAATTGAGCATATATTTGGATGTCCCATTGGTAGACAAATGCGCACACTAACTTTCGTGACGTTCCGAGCTATTTTCTCACCCTTTAAGCCTAAGTCTAGCGAAAACGCACGGTCGATTTTCCACTTTGACCAACTTCTCAGAATTTAAATTTTAGAATGGATTTGGATGTCACATTTTTAGACGAGCGTCCACGCCAACTTTAGTAATGTTCCGAGCTATTTTCACTCCCTCTAAGCCCAAGTCTAGCGAAAACGCACGATCGAGTTTCAACTTTGACGAACTTCTCGGAATTGAAATTTGAGAATAGTTTTGGATGTCCCATTGGTAGACAAGCGTCCACACCAACTTTCGTGACGTTCCGAGCTATTTTCTCCCCCTTTAAGCCCAAGTATAGCGAAAACGTACAGTCGAGTTTCGAATTTGACCAACTCCTCGAAATTAAAAATTGAGCATAGATTTGGATGTCCCGTTGGTAGACAAATGCGCACGCCAACATTCGTGACATTTCGAACTATTTTCTCACCCTTTAAGCCCAAGTCTAGTGAAAATGCAC